>JAMPIV010005343.1:0-64957 GCA_024509875.1 Oreohelix idahoensis
GTGGGGTTGGGTGGTAGAGGAGTGGTTAGGTGTGTAGGGGATGAGGGGAGTAGTGGGTGGTTTAGTTGGTAAGTTGATGGGGGAAATGGTTTGGGTTGAATGGAGGAAAGTGTGTATGGTGGAAGGTAAGGGAGTAAGGTTGGTATTAAAGTCTTGGGGGGAGTATGAGTAGAGGGTGGTATTTAATGAGAGGAGGAGGGGTATAAGATTATGGATGATGATGTGGCGAGGTGATAGGTATTAGATTGTGATATTGTGGTGGAGGGTTATGGTAGGTTAAGGGGGGAGATAATGATGGGTTGGTAGAGCGTATGGTATAGGTTTGTTGTGTAATAATTGGAGGGGTATGGAAAGATGGGAGGGAAATATCTTATAGGGAGATATTTAGTAAGGTGGTATTAGGGGTGATGTGGGAGGGGAGGGTGGGGTTGTAGAGGAAGTAGGTCAGGATAATGGGTAGGATAACGGGTGGATGGGACGTATTATGGGGTTGATTATGGAGGGGGGTGGGGGGGGTGGGGTTTGAGTATTGAGATGATAATGTGAGGTCTGGGGTTAATAATTAAAAATTGTGGGGTGGATAGTGGAAGGGAGAGGAGGGAATAGGATTTATAGAGTGATATTTTTGTGGTAGAGACTTGGTTTGGGGTGGGGGATGATTTTAACTCGTACAAGATTTGGAATTTAGTTCTTCATATGAGTGGAGTGTCAATAGAATCAATGTGAGGGTAATGGGGTTAGGGGGTGGAAGTGGGGGGGGAAGGTGGTATATAGAAGGAGTAAGGGTGGAAGATGGTTGGGAGTCATATTGGTGGTGATGGGGTGTCCTGTATAGCTGTATACTGGTATGTATGGGTAGTATGTTGAAGGGTTGGGTGGAGATGATTGGGGGTATATGGGGGAAGGAGGTTGGGGGATGGGGTGTGTGGTTGTGATTTCGGATGGGTGTAAGAAGTTTATAATTGTTTTCGTAGTATTAGTGATGATGGTGTTGATGTACATGGAGTACATTTACGGCCTGGGTATGTGGTGGGGGAGGGTAGGCCGGATTCTAAATTAGGGGCACCACTGGTCGGGTAGATTATTATGGGTTTAGTTGTGACGGTGATCAGGTAATTACGATGACAGACTATAAGTTTCTGGTAGTGGTATTTGGCCTAGTGGGAAAAGTATATCGCAGATGTTGTTTGTGATAAAAAATTTTAGTAAAGATATACGGGAGGGAGGGATGAATCATTGGTTTGTTTATGAATGGACAGTTGTTGGTTATTGTGAAGTAGTACTGTTTGGACCGTACTTTTTTTGCGACCAGATTGTTTCGATTTAAGATATGACATGATTTTCAAATCCACCTATTTTGTATGATTACTTCAATACTTCGTATATAGGTTTTGGTCCTCGGGTATAAGTTATAGTCTAGTAATTGTTGGTAGGTTTAGAGATTGTTTACTGATGGACATCAATCGAACATAGTTAGTTTTATTATGACAGAAGGATGTACAGATTCGCAATGTAAAACTGTATGTTTACCTGATAATATTTAATAATAGGCGACAATGACAAGGAGTTGCATTGCGGTAGTTGTGTGGAGCAATTACCAAACTCATTCAACTAAAAAATCCGAAAATTTTTTTTTTGGATGCAACTTTCGTCTCGTGATCCAAACGGTCAGAAGGGCGGTGGCAATCGTTACGTCGCTCTACACCACAAAAGACCCAAACTTGCCTGATTTTTTCGCTTCTACTACATGCTATCTTATGACTTTTTGTACATATCGCGAAAGCCATACCAGGAACAAAGAAAAACATACTTCAGCGGATGCGACATGTCCCGAGACACCCTACTGAAGTCAAATAGTAATTGTCCACAATTTAAAAAAAATGAAAGACTTGAACAAGATTTGAACTCTGAAACCCTATCACTTATTTCCTGCGTTACGAAAAATGCATAATGAACCACTCTCCATACGAGACATGAACACTTCGAATAATTTGCAAGTGAATCAAATCTCAATATAGTACAGTCTCCGAAAGACATTCGTTTTGATAGCAAGCGATATTATCTCAATGATTACGTTTCTAAGGGCACAGTTGGGACTTTTGGTTAGTGGTCTAATTGTGTTACAACTCGATTTACGAACATAATACGTTTTTCGGAAAAAGTAATCTGAATCCATGCTGCACGATAAACGTTTTGATATCCATTCCAGAGCAACAAACATAATCGAAACAGTTGAATGAAATTTCTTCGTCCAATGGAACTTTACCATAGCTGACTCTCAAAGGACCATAACGACGGCTGGATCTTCATATACGACATGTATTACAGATTTAATACGGTTATTATAATTTACAATTTAAGAATATTAATAATAATTGACAGTGTGGATAAAATAAATAAAAAGAAGAAAAATGTGTCAAACAGAAAGAAATAATAATGCAAAAGAAACTAAATAAATATCACACACAAGCGAATATCTCTTAAATATTTTATTTTAGAATGTGTATGAAGCTGTTATAATGGCATTTAGGTTAAGATGTTCAACATGAAATGATATGAATATTTGATTCTCTATTTATAGTCATTAAGTTAATTTAGTAATCAATTACTTGACAACACATATTAAGGATTTAAACACACATTAACTAAATTAATTTATACTTTATCCTTTTGCATTTACTTTTAACTTGTCCTTACTTTCTCATATCTTTTGGTATGACACTATCACTCAAGGTTATTTAATTAGATGTTAAAATCTAATCTTAATACCCTACATGACTTACTAATGATTAAATTAGTTTTAATTTTAATTAGCGTTAGAATACAATTCTTCTATAACATAACACTTCATTATTCACTCACAACAGTCTTTAAGTTTCAGTTAGCAACGTATTTAGCGACAGTTTGGTACACCCTCCTTTGTTTAATAATGGTTATATAGTGACTGATATATTCTCGAAATGGACAACGACACTGTTTCTAGACAGAACATCGTAGCGCCATATAATGTTCGGGTTTTTGGTAAATTTTTCATATGTTTGAGTAAGATAGTTTCAAAAAAATCTATCATCTAATAGACATTCTTTTTCCCGGCGGCAGGAATATTGTTACGCGGTAGTTTTTTATTGATATCGTCAGCTAGAATTGGCAGTGGCGCATTTTTTTGGGGTCAATAAGAATTAATAATAGACATTGAATTTTTGTCTACTTCACCAGGATTAAGAATCAGCGTGAAACTACTATCGGTCCAATATAATGACGTGTTTTTTAGCGGTCGATAAGGTTCACGACCTTCGTGGCTTAGTGTACTGGAACTCGCTTGTACTACGTTGATCCGTCAAACCGTGGAATGTCCGAGTTTTTTCTACCTCCTTCCAAGGTTGATAGGCCTTCTGCTAATAGCCATAATTTACTGTACATGGTGAATATACCAGGACTCAGGGTCAGTCCAGATAACAGTAATAAACAAGTGCGATTCATAAGGTTTTAGATGCTGATTAACCGACGTTCTACGGAGAAACGATGTTGGTGATAAGTATAAATGGTGTTGATTATTTGCTCGTCAAGACTCAGACTCCATCGCGCTCACCTTGCTGGCTCGTCTGAAATCCCAGGCAGCACAGTCCTAGTATAGCCGATGATAGTTCTGCTGACCATGAATTCATTATGACAACGAAACGGAGTACAGTCGAATATCTAATATCGCCAAGTAAATTCGTAATGAAACTGTATGTACAAATGTTGATAACATGACCATCATACGTGGAATATGGATCTTCGGTGTGTAGAACTGTTTTTTTTAAATCATGGACATCCAAAGTGGGAAGACTTATCCATCACTCGAATAACGAATACACTGGCGTGTTAGTGTTGCATATAATGGACAATTCTTCTGATTATTGATTGTAGTCGAAAGAACTTCTACTGTCTCCGATGACGACAAGATGGTATATAATATATAATAGATATGAGCTCGCGGAAAGGAACCAAAGTCCTTCCTTGGACATTCAACACACATAATGAGTCTCATAAAACGTTTGACCCTCTTAGAGTAAACGTGATTTGTGTATGGTTCGCTCACCACTGTAGATTATCTGCGTTTTGGCGGTGAATCGTCTGGCCACTACTGTACGAAGTCTGGATGTCGGGTTGTTATGTTAGTACAGTCATGCACTGCTCATCACTCTGAACGAAAGTCCTTCTTCAGTAACCTCTCGCATCATCGTATGACCTGTCATATTGAAATTGAGTGGGAGTGTCCAAGTAACGCGAATGGGTGTACGTAGTTTCGGTGAAAACAGGACCACTTGCTAATACCTCTCACACACTCTCATGCGTAATGCAAATACGACTTAACTGCCGCTGACATTTCATAGTTTTTCTAATGAAGGCACGCCGACACGGGACAGGACGTGATACAGTCATGATAAATGTTGACATACATTCATTGCTATTCGATTCGTGTATGATACATTCATGTAGTAGTAAAATAACATTCTAACTAAGGTACAGCATTCACGGTTCTCTTGTAACTAAACTCGCCGTATCCTCTACTGACTCTGAACGAGCTCAATCTGGAGGATCGTAAAACATACACAAATCCATTGCCCCAACTTTCATTGTCATGCGGCTAAGTTTCTTAAGCTGAAATCTGTCCAATGTTTGGTATATCTAATAGCATAACCCACGACGTAGTTGGGTTTTTCACCGTCATAACAAGTGATCTCAATACCACAATACCACTGAGCCCCGAAGTAAGGATAACATAATCCTGTTCTCTTTGACCGTGATCAACAAAATATGATGACAGGAGAATACAACATGACGGCCGCCTTCCTGAGGGAGGTTGATCGTTGTCACAACTCGCATCTCACATCATCCACCTCAGTATGGGGAAGGATAGATATATACGTCAAAGATAATTTCGACGAATGTGCCATCATAAATAATTTATTCATAAAGGCGTTCTTCCTTACAGCTCTACAGTAATCCATAGTCACTCGATTGTAGACGACATGATACTGCTTGTAGTG
The DNA here is from genome assembly GCA_024509875.1 of Oreohelix idahoensis. Lineage (NCBI taxonomy): Eukaryota > Metazoa > Mollusca > Gastropoda > Stylommatophora > Oreohelicidae > Oreohelix > Oreohelix idahoensis. The sequence continues at coordinate 5,034 of JAMPIV010005343.1, forward strand.
AAAGGCCTGTCATCTTACGTCGATACAGATACAAAACATGACCCTACGCCGATATCGAAGCACAATGTTCTCCATTCTAGGTCTAATACATCGACTCGAGATCCATCATAAGAAAATAGGTGCTGACACGGCATAAACTGGATGTCCCGCAATCACACATATATGAGGAATCACTCTGGACAAATAGACCTCCTTGCTGAGACTTAAGACTTCTCCTAGCGAAAACACATCTATGAATCGTACTGTTAAATCCTTTAAAGCAGTGCCAAGCCCTGCAAAAAAGCACTCATCAGATCCCATCTTGGCGCACATAATCTGGAAAACTCCTCCACAACCCAGAAGGACTACGAAAACCTGGCGCTTAGGATTCTCCGCAGATAAAGAATATTAGTCCCGACGCTGAACATACAAAAGGTATAATACTATATACGAGCTGAATCTTCTCTTTTCACTAGACAAGTTAGTAGGCACATGAATTACTAGGCGCAGATAAACACTAAACAACGCAAAATTAAAATTCTATTTTCTTGTCTGCTATCTCCTGGCCCGAACAACATAAGGAACGCGACATGAATTTCAATAATACCATTAGCGCCGTCCAGAGTTCAATATCAAAGTAAACGATCACTCATATAATCAAAAGTGTAAATACAATCATGACATTATCCATAGATTTACCGCGAGGAAGTACATTTTCATTAGCACAAATGAATAGCAAATCATATATTTTCTCCATATTAAATAGCCCATATGTCGTAATTTTGTGTAATATGTGCGTCAAAAATAAACGCACGCAACAGATTACCACCAACACCCACTAACTGGGAGGTGAAAAAAAAAAATGGTAAGCATTTTTTTATTTGATAATACCAGTCACTAGCATGGCAACATACAATAATGCTCACACTCACGCACAAATAACAATAGCGCAGTAGCATGATAAGCATTGAGACAAAATATTTCATAGAACTTAGAGAACCAGTAATTATCTCTAAGTATAAATATTTCCAGAGAGTAGTTCAACCCAGACGTCTACACTACAATACTGCGGCAATGCACAACCTCTACTTTCTATCATCAGTTTATAAACATAAATCTTCCATCTGATGAATATCTTAACATTCATGATCAATCAAAAGACGAAAAAAACATTGAAATGTACCCATGCGGGTGAAGTATACATCAATGAACCGGCTAGTAGTGTTACAGATCAATCTACTAGATATATCTACGCATATGTGTAAACCACATTTCATCCAACATATGAACAACTGTAAGCAAAGTTAGGCATCAATAATTTAACAGTTATGATATCATGTGGGCATCTAGACAAAATAGCTGACATCACATTTTCTGACCCACTGATAGCTCGCACCGAAAAATGAAACGCTGCAGAGCAATCGCAGTATGCGTCGTTGATCTCGCGCTCTTCAGATTTTTTACTCCTGAATAGGCCGTAAGAGCTTTCTGGTCAGTTTCCCCACAATGAAATGCGCGCACCAAGAAGATAAATCTTTGCAGTTTATAAGGATTGACCACACCATAGCCAATAATTCACGGCGGTCTAGGAGGGGGGGGGGGGGGGGGGGGGGGGGGGGGGGGGGGGGGGGGGGGGGGGGGGGACAGAGGGCCGAGCCCGAGTAATTCTTCTCTGCGGCATTTAATTTTCGAGAAATATACATCACAGGATGCAGAGTTCCAGAGTACTCTTGCATTAGTGCTGCTCCAATCCCTGTGGATGAAGCGTCACTACGAAGAATAAATGTCTTATCCTTAGAAGGCAATACTAGGATAGGTGAAGTAGAAAACATAGTTTTAACCTTATCCAAAGAGGATTGACATTCTTGAGTCCAATGGACTCCATTAGGAGACCCTTTCTTTAGCAAGGAAGAAAGAGGTGACATAATGGAGGACAGATTCGGAATGAATCGTCCATAAAATTGTATTAGACCTAAGAGACTTCGTACTTGCTTTTTAGTCTTAGGAATAGAAATGTTAAGTATCTTACTTGTATTATGGTCTTCTGTTTTTAGGAACCCATGACCAACACGGTGTCCTAAGAAAGATATTTCGCTAAAACCAATACATGCTTTCGATGGTTTCGCTGTCAGGTTATGCTCGCGTAAGATAGACAATAGTTCATTTATACCATTATAGTGATCGTTCCAAGTATCACTGAAAAGACAGATGTCATCAAGATACGCAATGACATCTGAGCGATGAGATAGGATTCGACGCATCATGCGTACAAAGGTTGCAGGGGCGTTCATAAGACCGAAAGGCATGAAATTCCATTGGAATAGACCCCTAGGCGTCGAAAAAGCAGTAAACGGTTTGGCGTGTTCGGATAGTGGAACTTGCCAATATCCCTTAGACAAATCGAGTTTAGTAAAGAAATGAGAATTCGATAGTCTCGTAAGTAGCTCTTCTAGTAAAGGCATAGGTTCAGCATCAAATTTAGTCACTTGATTCAATTTGCGATAATCCACGCAAAGACGTATGTTATTGTCTTTTTTCCGTACTATAACCATCGGCGAAGAATATGCTGATGTGGATGGTTCAATAATTTTTAACTCTATCATCTCATCTAACTCTTTCTCTACCTGTGCTTGAAAATGTATCGGGATAGGATACGGTCTGACTCTTATAGGACTATGGTCAGTAAGAATAATGTCATGTTGAATGACATCAGTTTGACCAGGAATGTCAGTAAGGACATCCTGAAAGTGTTCTAACATAGTAGAAACTTGTTTCTGCTCTCCTGGAGATAATTCTGGAGAAATTGCAACATCTTTCCATGATTCATTAGAGTGAAGAGGAATCATTGGAAAAGGTAAATTTACATCCGAGAAACTCGTTTCCTCATCCTGTATTACTGACAGAGATGAGTAACTGTCCATGTTGGACTGGAAAATCGTTGCGTCCGTTGCCTGGAAAACACAGGTTGTAAATAATCAGGGGACGTTCATGGAATTACCCGTGAGCATGTTGATGTGGAAGGTTTTACGCTTCCCGTCAATATCGACGATATAGTCAACATCGGAAACTTTTGATATTATATCGTACGGACCTTTCCAAGAAATGAGAAGTCTATTTTCCCTACAAGGTAGCAAGACAAATGCTTTGTCACCTGGACAAAGTTGTCGCAAACATCTCTTTTTATTGGCAAATTCCCTTGCCTTCTGTTTCGCAAATTCAGAAGAAGCAGTTGCCAATTTGCATGCTTCAATAATCTTGTGTCTAAGTGCGATGACATATTCATAAGAGGTTTTTGTGTCATCGACAATATTATCAGCAGTTATAAGATCATGAAGTAAGGACATAGGACCTCGCGGTTTCGCGCCAAAGACAAGTTCAAAGGGAGAAAATCCTGTATGTTCGTTGGCGACCTCTCTATATGCAAAGAGAGCCGCGGGTAAAACCCTATCCCAATCCTGAGGATGATCTTCTGTTATCTTACCTAGTAGGTTTTTCAGAGTTCTATTCAAACGTTCCACCATCCCATTGGACATAGGATGATAAATACTACTCAACGATCTCTCTATCTTCAGAGTCGACATTACTTGAGACATGGTATCCGATATGAGTTGGGTACCATGGTCGGATAATATTTCTGCTGGAAACCCCAGCCGAGACATAATTAACCAAAGAGCATCTGCGACATCAGCAGTAGTTATGCTCTTTAGAGGAACAGCCTCCGGCCAACGTGTGCACATATCAACACACGTCAAAATAAATTGGTGTCCTCTAGCAGACTTTATCTTAAATGGACCAATGATGTCTATCGCCATTTTTTGAAATGGCCGAATGGGAATGTCTGCAGCCTGAATAGGTGCATCATGGCGTGGACCTCTGGATTTAATCTCTTGACATACTTTACAAGATCGACAATAGATTCGTATGTCCTTATTCACAGCAGGCCAAAAGAAAGATTGAAGAACTCTAGCTTTAGTACGGGAAAAACCCATATGTCCAGCACACTGCGAATCATGAGCGTGCTGTAAGATTTTAACTCTCATATTTTTAGGCACAAGGATTTGAGAATGAATGGACTTAGCGGAGGCTTGTACCATACGTACAAGTACGCCATTCTTCATCGTAATCCAAGATTTACGATTTGTATCCTTATTCGGATCACCTTTTGTTGCCAGAGTAAAGAATTTCTTTAGAGTAGGATCATCTTCCTGCTGTTTTTATAAAGGAAACTCATTGGGAAATCTCCAAGGGATCATCTTGGATCTGCGCATCATTATCTTCAGAATGTGAAGATTGCGGCATATTAAGAGCTTGAGCCCTAGTGATTACTGCATTAGCAGATTGCATATTAACATTTTCCCAATTAGAAATTTGCTGTGGAGTGCATTCTTTCACTCCATGAATGCGACCGATGATAAGATCAGCGATCGGATTCGGCAAGAGACATGCTTGCACCTCTCCTGTAAAGAAAGGCGTAGCAATATTGATAATGGCAGTGGAGTACTTCTCCAATGTGCCACCCAAATGTTTAGCCACATTTGACTATCTTGCCAGTGCTAAGCTCGAGAAGGATTTACGATGTGACTGCCTCACTCCAATGGTAGTGCACCCTGGAATCGAAAAGAATTGATACAGGCACCTGGAGTACCATCTATAGGACCCTTATTCAAGAAAAGAGCAACCCTCTTCCACATTATGCGCGACTTGACATGACGCAAGGAAGAGGGAAGATCTCCGATGCGGAAGAGGGTGACACCACAAGCTTGAAAAGTCGAAACTGGTTGTGGTTGTCTCGAATAATAATGTTTTGCATTGGGAACACTGAGTATGCTCTGGACAAACCAAAAATCGAAAAAGCGCCGCAACATCCCCCACTATTGGGGAGTCTTTTTAATCATATGTTTTTTACAACGAGCTTCGATGTCAAACTCCTTGTTGTGCAGAGTTAGCCCTGGTAATGAGATTTACGACATGTCTTTTGTGTTGTGATCTACCTAGAATCAGGTTATCAAAAAGTGTCTATGTAATTATACGAATTTACCCTATCTGTTATAACCCCTATTTGGGTTTGAATCACAAGTATTTCATGATCATTAATCATATCAATGCTCATTCAATAAATGAGTATCTCCTGTAGTTGTTGGTTTTTGTTGTTTCCATGAAGAACTTGTGGTAGTTTCTTATACCAATGACTACTTCCCTTTTCGGAAAATTTCTAATAATTATGGGAACCACCCCCTCGCGTGTATCCGAGGACTGTCAGGCCCGATTCTCCAGTTCTTCGAAGAAGAACCCTGATTTGAGTGGTTACCCTTGGTTTTGATACTTATTTCCAATTAACCTTTTTTATATCAAATTTATTTTTGAGCTCCTCTGGAATTTGTGTTAGTAAATTATGATTTTATATTCTGTTGTCTGAAGCAACTGGCATACCCTCTTTAATGTTTAGTGTTACTAATGAATCATGTCAGGGTGTGCCGTGACATACTGGTCACAATATTCTTCCATTTGCTTTAATGTACTAGGTTTTACGCTCATGTAAAAACTCTAGGAATGGTTTTTATTTTACCGAAGACATGACCTTCTCCACTTAGCAATAAATTCCGTATAGACCATCAAATGTTTTTTCTATGTTTTGGATAATTCAAATTCCATCGTGAGAAAGTGTAAGTCGTGCTTTTGAAATGAATTCTGAGAATTCTACACACCTACCTCAGGTCTCAATTGTTTTAAACAAAAGACGATAACCTTCCTCTGACAGCTGATATCTCTTTATCAAAGCTGCCCCCTAAAATACAGCATCATAATTATCCTTGTCGGCCTCGATTCAACCAAAAATAATCTTAATTACTCAGCGAAGACTCCCCTTTTAGATTTTCAGACAACTGATTCACATACTGTGATTTGTCAACATTATGAGATCGACAAGCCCGTTCAAATCTAGAAAGCCAAAATGTTATGTCATCACTGGTAGGGTTAAACGCTGGTACCTTGACCTTGTACACAAAGGGTTTACCATTACCACCAGATGCCTGATTAACATTACACATACATGTCAATTTTAATTTCTCTAACTCAAATTCATGTTTCTCTTATGCTTTTCTCTTTCGAGCTTCTCTATCTAATCTTTTTTCTGTTCGCAGCTTTTTCTCAGCTTTCTAATCTTGACATTTGTTTGTTCTGCGCAGCAGCAGCAGCACTTCTAATTTTTTCTGTTCTGCAGCAGCTCCTAACGAAACTCTAATTTTTCTTCTGTTCTGACCCACCTATGCTAGCAGCTTCTGCAATTTCTTTTTTTCTGCAGCAGCAGCTTCTAATTTTTTCTAGTTCTCACGCTGCTTTTTCTCTTCAATTTCTTATTTCTCTTTGCAGCAAGCAACTTCTGCTTTCTCTCGTTCAGTCAGCATGCAGCTTTCTTCTCTGCTATTTTCAGCAGTCAGCAGCAGCAGTCTTCTAATCTTTTTTAATCATTTAAACTTTAGCATGCAGAAGATTTTTCTCTCATTCGGTGCAGCAGCTTCTCTCTTCTTCCTTCCTCAGCAGCATGGAACCTTTTTCTCAATCGTTTAGCTTGCTTCTCTACTTTTGAAGCCCATTTCTCATCTATCTCTTAATTTGCAGTGCAGCTTTTTCTTGCCCCAGCATGCTAATTCTAATCTTTTTTCATCTTCAGGTTCATCTCTTCTACCCAATCCAGATTGCAATTGAACAGTATATAAGTACAGAGCAGCCGTTGTCCATTCTTCTATACTAATTTCCTTTACCATAGTCTTATCAAGGGATAATTATTCCCTCTTGTGCAAATAAAGTAATCTATATGTAGACATATCTTGTCTTCTTATTAAATCAGAAAACACTGAAAAAAGTATAAATAAATTACCCTATTTCACGTTTCATAGGGGAGTACAATTCTCTTACTATACTATAGACTTAGTCTTAGTGAAAAACTTGTATGGTTATTTTGAATTCTTTTAAAAATATAATACCAATGTAAAAATTAACTTGAGTAACCTGTGGAAAACAATATCTGAGTATATCCCAAAAACACTGTGGGAAGACAAGCCTTACAAAGTCTGTGTATTATACTTTCCTTAATGTAATCAATGATCTAACTTGAGTACCTGTGGAAATAAATTTTTCTATCCCAATCACTAGCTGGCCTGACAAGACAAATCCTTACTAAAGTCTCTTGTACAACTTCCCTAGTGCTGAATCAATGATCATAAATTTAACATGGTCTGTACTAGCTATAATATAAATATATTCAAATATACCTTAGTATATTATATCTGTCAACCAAAGACATTAACAAGGACAAAAAATGAAAAGACAATATGAAAACAATTGCGAGGAATCTGGAAATTAAATCAAATAGAGAAATCAAAAACAAATTGAATTATCACAGTTGTTAATAAGGCATCTGGTGGATGATAACCGCAAATGAAATCAACAAGTTTCAAACGATTAACCCACAGTGAAATAAACATAAAGGGTGTAAAGAACTGAAAATGAACAAGGGAAAGATAGAACCTACAATGTTATACAAACAAATCAGATCAAAACTTAAGAACATAGAAGTATACCTCTATCTGAACAAATAACAACAATAAGGCATACATTTTCCTCAATCACAAGCTCAACAAAATATCTTGCTTAAAAAAATGTTGCATGCAAATTCTCAATTAAGAATTTTGCTCCTATAGAACGCTAGAGCAAGACCAATGTCACTTGGTATTTCATGTTCAGTCCATGTCACCCCACCTCCCCAACCAGGCCCGCAGAATACAAACTAACTTACTTTTAACACACAACAAATAACATATAAACATAAATACATGTAAACCTTAATAGCATAAAATGCATACATAACTATGATTAATATAATATGAATGTATTGTGTGGATAGAATGGTGAATGCTAGAGGGTCATAGTGCAATGTAAAAACAATCGGACTAACCTTGTAACTTATGCACATTTTTCGTACCAGCTGAAGCTTTGTTTCTTATTTTGTTGTTTGTTTTTGGCCATGTCTTTTCATACGGGAAACCTAGTTGACCCTGATGCGTATTTCACAGGGAGAATAACAAACTATATTGAATGACGAGGGAAATCCCTCAGGTTAATATCAAATGTCTAGACCTGAACACCCAACTTACGTGAGTAACTCACACTTTATTTCGGTCCCTGTCGCAGATACAAGACTATGGAAATCCAGTTCAGCGAGCTATAGGTACTGAAACGATCTTCAGGATGGTCACGCCGATCAGCTAGCATAAGTCGGAAATCAAGGAGACCCCGAGAATACCCTATAAGGTCTGACCACTAAACCAGGCAGTGAGGCCAATGAATGTTTCGATAGGTTGGCGTGTTAATCCAACTATCCGAAAGAAGACGAAAATATGGTCAATGGATGTATGTCCCGGCAGAACACTAAGGGGATGTCGTTGCCAGATATGCTTAAGCTTTAATCTTCACAACTAATACCCTGAGTTCAACAATTCTAATAACGTCTCCTTAAATCTCAGTATGTTATTGAATCTAACCTTATTACAAATGTTCAATATACATAGTTTTCTATTTGAGCTCTGATGCATATGCTCTATCCAACTATGAAAATGCACTTTATCGGTTCAACAACACTGTGTAACTTCTTCTGTACTAGGATCTAACAGAACTCACTTCTTTCTTCTGTACGTGATGAGAAAGCTTGTCATACAAAGTTTACTGCTCCCGATATTTTATATTTTGCTTATACACTTGATACAACTGTCCTGTATAATACCGTCTGTACAGCGAAAAACTGTCAACAAGCACTGACCTAGATACAGCATCCGATCGGTAATACAGGTCAAGCCTGCGACATCGACTGTTCCCCGTTGTAACTTGTAGGATGGTCTGGTGTTCACATGCGCCACGTCGTCATGTGACATCGTACAGGGATGGGTCCAACTGGTTATCATAACCCCAGTTAATTAGTCATGGCCTTGCTGCCGACCACTGTAGAATAAACGTGTTGTTGTGTATAGCCGCCACCACTGTAGAATGTCCGGATGCCCGGATGTTATTTTTGTTTCATGGGCACTGATCATGGTACTGAATGAAAGTCATCTAGCTGGTTACCTTGCTGGGTTGGGAATGGAACTCTAGAGTCATTCATGTATTGTGGACTTCACTGGTAACCTCTGCAGTTACCATCCTCGCGACCGATCGGAAACCTGCATATAGACGCTTGAGTGGGAGTCCTCAAGTAACACCGAAGGTGTAGTAGCTTCGGTGTTGACAAGATTCACTTTATAAATCACCTCTCACACACTCTCATGTAATTGCAATGAACGACTTGTAGACCACTGCACGCCTCTGACACCTTTCAGGATCCATAGTCTTAATGGGAATGGCCATTCGCATAACTGGAACAGCAAGGATACAGTCATGGGTAGTCAACTGGTTGACGCATAAATTCAATTCCTTATTTGAGCAGCCCCGTGGATGAGAGACATTCATTAGTATGATCAAAGATAACACACTATAGCATCTCAACCTCCAGGTAGCAGGGTTCATACTGGGGGTGGGTTCTGGTTATTGGTAATCGGGCCGTATCCTCTACTTGACTGGAGGGGAGGGTTAGTTACAGGTGCGTCAGTATAGAGGATAAGTCATTGGGTAAACTAATACAAAAGTCCATTGGGCCCAACCTTTCCATTTCATGGTATCTCTAAAGTTCTTAAGCTGAAATATTGTCCAATGTTTTGTATAACGACTCATAAACCACGATAGATGGGTTTTTTTCACCTCATAACAAGATCTCGATACCACTGCCCGATAGTAGGATACATAATCTGTTCTCTTGACAGTGATCAAAAATATGATGACAGGGAAATATAACATGGACCCGCCTTCCTTGAGTTGTCGCTCACTCACTCGTAGGAATGTAGATATAAGCCAAAGTTAATTTATAATGTGCATATAAATAATTTCATAAAGTTTTCCATACAGCTCTACAGTAATCAAGTTAGATTCACGTAAAACATAACTGCTGTAGGAAAGCCTGGGGGGGTGGGGGGGGGGTTTTTTTTGTCCCCCCCCCCCCATCTTCGTCGATACTAAAAAACACAACCCTAGCGCGATACGAAGCACAATGTTCCCATCTAGGTCTAATCGACTCGAGAATCATCAAAATTTCCCTTTTAGGGTCTGGCATAACTGGAGTCCTTCCGAATAATGCACACATATGAGGAGAGATCACTCTGACAAATATGAACTCTTGCAGAGACATAAACTTCTCCTATAGACAAAACATGCTATGAATCACTGTTTCGTAAGAACCTTCAAACAGTGACAGCCCTGAAAAATATAAAGCACTCTAGTCCATCTTAGCGTCAGTACATTTTATCGGCAACGTCTTCACACAACCCAGAAGGACTATCACGAATGAACCTATGTACATTGCGCCTAGATATTCCGGTCAGAAAGAATATAGATCTACGACTCTGAAAATACAAATTGGGATGTATACAATTACAATACGACTGAATCTTCGATTTCACTAGACACTAGGAGTAGTACACATGAATTCAGGCCATAAAACATAACAAGCAAAATTAACACTCTATTATTCTGGCCCGTACAAATAAAGAACGGACACCTGAATTCAATATCCATGCGCCGAATCAGATACAGAACCCACACTCATATATATCAAAAGTGTAAATCAACATATTCATGGGCATCTTATCACAGCTTTACCAGACGGAAGCAATTTCTTCTCATCACACTACAAATAATGCAAACTATATATTGTTTCCATATTAAATACCATATCTTATTTTTGTAATATGTTTGTGCTCAAAATACGCACGCGAACCTCCTTCATCTTGAAGATTATATACGAACGAAGCAACGCATCGACGCTCATTCAACAAAATACAGAACCCAGCTCACGTATCAGACCTATCCTTATCACTGCGCCTACCTTATCAAACCCACGATCGTTTTCTGAGAGATTGTCTTGTGCTTCCTGACCGTAAATAATTCTATGTATTGTCTATCTGGGAAAATTTTTCTCGCTGTTGTTTTGACCTTCTGATGTTAATAACCTCGCAGAATAACATTTGTCTTACTCTTGATTACCGTTATATGCGACGCCGAACATCTGTAGAAACCGCCATGCCAGTGTCCCTCTGGGGGTACGTCATTTGTCTGTCTAGACTATAAAATTTAGCACAGAATTGAAATCAGTCAAGCAATCACTCGCCAAAAAATCTGTTTCCTAGCCCGTGGATGACCGAACTCGAGATAAGGCTGACAATATAACACAGAACTAAAGTTGTGTTTTCCTAATATTCCTTTTCATTTTTCTTCGGGTGATGTAGACATCTCTTAAAATATATTATATTCAGTAGTTTAATATATCTGATAGGAGTGTGAATTGCAATTCATTGTGACGATTGCTCCCGGGTAATTAATTCAGTTGATAACGTTGCCCCCGCCTAACCAGTACCGCCTATTAACGAGGGTGACCGAAGCAGTCAGTGTCAGTGTTAATTGTTTACAATGGGTTTAACGGTAGACATTACGGATAACAGAAACTTACTCTAGTACGGTAGAAATCAGGTCAGTATACAGTGCTTACCATGGGTTTTAAGAGTAGGCTAAAATAACGTCCATTACATCGTATGGAAATGTCCAGAGGTGGTGGCGCATTATTGCACTTAAAACTGAATAGTGATTGTGCCGAATGCAATCTAACCCGGAATATATAGGAGATAGTCAATTATCCTTTTCTGATAGAAACTTTCTAGTGGCTGGTGGAATCATGATATCAACCTACATTCTGTGTAGTTGCGCACACCATTCTATAACTATCACAGAAACAAAAAGCAGTCACACCAGCCATAGAAACCTTATATCTTAGGGTTTCAGTCACCACTGTATTATAATTATAGCAACAGAACATTGCCTTTCTCTATGTTCTGTATATTCCACTTGTGTCGATGTTAATACCTCTTCCCCCAAAGGGGCGCATCAAGCCGATAAACATGCTAATGTTCAAATGCTCTAGCATTTTTTAGTTAATTCACACTAATGTTGTAAGATTCAGAATACACACGAAACATAGACATATCCAGTTCAGAGCTGAATCATACAGGTTAGACTATCCCTTATGTTGAGTTGTTGATTTTACAATGCTACCCCGTACATTGATTAATATTTCATTTGGAGCATGACACATGTTATTAATTTCGAATTGATTTTGATTAAATTAGTTAGCCCTAGGCCTGTTATGACATGACTTAAGCAATAGACGATGAGATATATATTGGCAACACTATAGAAGAACTATGAGGTTCGACTGTCGACATACATTCACACTGACCTCTATATCCGCTTTGTATAGTACAAAAATATATTAGCCTATGCGGGCGCATTAGCCTGCGACAAAAAATTGACTAGAGTCTGATCGCACAGCGAACCGAGGGAGACACTTAATATTTTGTAGAGAGCTAAAGCACACAGCCGAACCTACATAACAGTAGCATAATGATTAAAATGAACACATAATCCCATATGACGAATAACTGAGTTTAGCATAACGTTAGTTGTCAATTGTATCTGGTTTTGCTTGGATGTAAGAGGTCGTCTCTACTTTTGAGTTCTGCAGTTCACAATATATACTCGCGCATTTTCTATCTAGAAGAGACTCCAGTCAGGCGACGAACGTTAACATTCCTCATCGCCTCTCACGTGTCCTGAAACGCATTTACAACCACGAGTATGTCACCCTAATCACCTGAGAATACAATCCTTGCTCAACGCCAGATCCCTCTAATGGAAGTAAGCTCAATGCAGATGTGCGCGCAGCATCAGCAAGATACAGGCGCGCGTCTCATTTTGCAGTAGATTGGTTCGTTTTTTTTTCTAATCTGCACCAGTCTCCCACAACAGCAACAGACTGGCTACAACATATCTACCAGCCAGCGTCTTCAGCACACACTTCAAAATCACCAGACTTTGTGTGCTATAAACCGAAAGCACCCTCGCATAAACTAAGTTCAAGCCAGCCAAACCGAGATTTCGACCACCTAGACACGTCAAGCCAAATTTTCATGCGCCAGATAAACAGCAGCACAATGGACCAAATTTGTCATACAAAGCAACACTCGTCTTGTGTGTGTTTTTCGGGTCATTCACAAACTCCCGCCGTATTCAGCGGCCAGTCGAATATATCAGAGTATCCTACAACCTATCTCGCTATTTGGGCGTAACCACCAGGCATAGTGTCTACCTGTAGTCACATAGTGACTAAACCAATCACCTATAGGAGAGATATCCATCTAAAGTGAGCGACTATCACCTAGTTGCGACGATATAATTAATCGGTGGCACACCTCCCAAAACAACGGATAGGATTGAAAGACTCCTGTTTACTATTTCTGGATGTTCAGATACAGTTTTCAACGTTGGCGGTCGGTTTTTTGTGGACTTATCCGTGGAGTTCGTGTATATTTCACTTCATGTAGTAACTCAATGAGAGTGTCGATTACATTGAGATTGTTTCTATGTTGTTGGTGACATGATAACATGATCATGCAAATTATTTCAGATATATTTTTCTGTTACATAAATTTTACTCATTTATAACGACGCATGTTAAAGTGTCAATTTTATAAATTAAGTATTTGTAACTAACGAAATTTTCATTTACTTGGATCACATCCAAGAGAGCACAAAAACACGACTAGTGACTATCGGTGAGTGATCTGTTATGTAACTATCACAAAGTCTTTACACTTGTTGTGGATTGGGTACAGTGCGAAACTGTGAGTTATCGTGTTGTTGCTATTTTAAGTAACACCTTTCTAATCAATTTTGGATTCTATGAGTATAATTCTGGAACTAATACCAATTTGATATAAAGCATTATTTAGATGTGTCAAGTTATTTATCTTGAACTGACAATGGAGTATCTTTAAATTAGTCAGAGTAGGTGTTATATATTGTTTGTGGAGTTAGAGACTAAACACAACTGGAGACACAGGGTGATAGGGTTTTAGATTCCAGATTATGTGGGGGGTAGGGAATGGTGGCTTTGTTTAATTGTAGACTTATCTTCCTTCAAATAGGATGTTAAGTGTGACACGTAGACTATGTTGGGAGGTTAGGGGTGAGGGGATGGACACACATTTGTGTTCTTAGGAGACAGAGAAGTACACGGAATCGGATACGCGGAGAAGTGTTGTTGACAGAGGGTGGCTGCACTGGTGGTACACTGTCTCTAGCAGGGTACTGCGAGTAGGGCGATAGAGTCTATTATCGGGTGTCACTCTAGTCTGAGTAGCTTATACACACAGGGAGGTGGGAATAGTTGGGGGGAGTCGGAGAGAACCACATGTAATAGATATGACTGGATAGGGCGAGGAGGGGGTGTGAAAGTAGAGAGACACAATGTGGGAGTCTTGGGGAGTTTGTAACTCTCACGTCATATTTTAATTTGGTTTTAGATATTTTATATTCTTGACTAGTTTTACTCTTTGTTATTTATTGTTTCTCTGTGTTCATGTCAGTTGGGGTCTTATTGTTAACTGGGTATGTGCTACTTTGGACGGGTAGAGGGGGTGGTTAAAAAGGTTGGGGGGGTGTAGTAGGAGAAGGAGATATTTATAGGATGCTCAGGGATAGGGTGTGTTTTGACAAGTAGAGAGGCACATGTAAAATAGTGAAGTAGTTGTTCTTATGTGGAGGAAACGGAGTGTTTTATAAGGGTGACTTAGATGAGGATAAGTGTGGGTTTTGCAACAACATCTGTATGGTGGTGGCTTTTATAGTTGTAGGTGAGGGGGGGGGTGGGGGGTTTTGGGGTTGGTTTTGTATGGTGTTGTGGGTTGGTTTTTTTGTTTGGTTGGTTTTTGGGGTGTGGGGGGGGGTTTGTTGGGGGGTGGGGTATGTGTTTGGGTTTTTGTGGGTGGATGGGTTGGTGTTTTATTTTTTGGGGGGGTGGTGGGGTTGGGGTGTGGTGGGGTGTTGTGGGTGGTTTTGGGTTTTTTGGGGGGGTTGTGGGGGTGTGTTGAGGATGGGGGGGGGTGTTTTTTTGTGTTTGGTGGTTTTGGTGGGGGGGGTTTGGGTTTTTGGGGGTTTATGGGGGGGGGGGGGGGGGGGGGGGGGGGGTAGGGGGGGGGGGGGGGGGGGGGGGGGGGGGGGGGGGGTGGGGGGGGGGGGGTGGTGGGTGTGGTGGGTTTTGGGGTGTGTGGGGGGGTTGGGGGGGGGGGGGTGGGGGGTGGGGGTGGGGTGGGTTTGGGGTGGGGATGTGGTGTATTTTAATGTATTGGGTTGTGATATGGGGGTTCTGGTAGTGGGGACTCCCAAGTGATTTTTGTGAGTATTTAGGTGTGAGTAAGTTGAATGTATTAGTGGGAAAAGGGTGGGATGTTACAGTAGGTAGTTTGGCAGGTGGGTGGGTGGGGTTGTGGAGGGCAGGGTTTTTGAGGAGAGTTTATAGAGTGACAGGGGGGTACCGCAACCTGAAAGTCCAGTGTCTTTTTAAGTTAGGGGTACGGGGGGGGGTTGTTATATGTGTTCAACGGAGAGTGGGACATATGGTATTTTGAAGGTATGAGGATAGGGAACTTTGAGATTAGGGGATTTGTGCTTATGTTGAAGTTGTAGTTGGATGAGGGTGGGTGGAAGTGGGGGGTTGGGTGGGGGGTGCTGTGGTTAGAGGTGTGGGGTGCCAGTTATTTGGGTTAGGGGTGAGTTGACCAGCTGAGTGTGGTGTTTGGGGGTGGGTGCATGTAGTTGGGTAGTATTGTAAGTGGGGAAGGGGAGCAATTGGATGTTTTGAATAAAGGGAGTGGGTTTTTTCTGTGGGGAGGGATGTCCGCCAGACAGAGAGGGACGGGTAGGTGATGGGAGCGTATTAGTGGGAGGTGGATGGCATCAAGGTTCATTAGTGTGGGAGGATAAGTTCATTGGGTAGGGTGGTTGAGCGGGTCGTACAACACCGGTATTTAAGTTAATACTTGGGGTGGGCTTAGGGAGTTGTTAATGGTGAATAGTGGTTGGGAGAAAATGAACGGAGGGTGAGAAATCTTGGTATTGTGTGAGTGTTAGTAGGGGGGGTGGGGGGGGCGTGGCGGTCGGGGGGTAAAAAATGTGAGGGATTAAATGGAGGCGTGTTAAGAAAATAAACAAACAGGCGTGGGCGGGGGGTGAACAGAGGTATGCGAGGGGTCGAAAGCAGAAACCAGTAGTTACCTATCACTTTTACTGGGACTACCACAACCATGAGGACACACACTGGGATAATAATGGCTTAATCAAAATATATGTCACTAACAATAGCCAATGGGATAAAAGTGTGGTGGGGCGGAACTTTAATTAAAATGAAGATTGTTGATTCGAGGGGATGGAAAAAAAGGAAAAAGAGGCGGGAGAGAAATTAAAGTTATTTTGAATCAGGACACATATTTCATATTATTGTGACCGTAATATGTAAGATGGACATATCTGCTTGAAATAGGATTTTAACCCCTTTAAATCATGCCATTCATTAAAAGTGAATATGTGTCCTCATAAGTGTTGAAATGTATGTAAAAGTCACAGTGTTACTAGACAATTCACGTAGTTGCTTACGAATTAAATAGATTAGAATTCTTTATCTGTCTTTTGTTGTTGTGACTTACACACTTCATCATATACAAACCCTAGACAGCAGATTTCAACGTAGTCATCACAAATATTCCAGAATAATTCTGACTGAGGTATAATATACCATATGTGGTAGCAAGTAAGGTCATCTGTAATACACTACCCTTAAAAATAAGAAGATACATACTCCTTCCACAGTCTGAATCTCAGTCATGCACACAAAGTCCCTATAGAAAATAAAACAATTTATAACATCCCACTTTACCACATCACTTATATTGGGGGCTCGCTCCAGGGATATTGAACTTTCTCCTGTTATATATAGGAATAAAAAAGAATTAAAAGGTATCCTTGGGGTGGAAATAATAAGGTTGAGCTCTCAGTGCCTGTATTGCCCTCAGATAATTATTGAAAGATTGAATTGCATGTTAGACAATGGCCGACCTGGCAAAATTTCGATCTGCTGCTGTACAGACTGCGAAAGAGTTAAGCATGGACGGGACAATTATGATTGCATATGTCACTGCTGAATGTGACAAATATATTGAACGGGAAGAAAGAAGATTAGAAAAAGAGGCCGAAAGAAGCTTGCAGGCTGAGGCTGAGACTAAGAGTTACAATGAGGCTGAGGCTGAGCTGAGACTAAGAGGTTGCAGATTGAGGCTGACAAAGAGGCTAAAGCATTGGAAGCCGAGAGAAAGAAGACATTAGCTGCAGAAAGAAAGAAAGAAGATTGACTGCAGAGAGGGAAGCAGAAAAGGAGGAGAAGAGATTACAAAGGGAACATGAGTTACGACTAAGGGAGTTTGAGTTTCAGGGCCATGCTCCTGAAAATGGTGCCAGTCCCTTTACCTCTGATGCTACAGCTAGTCAGGAGCCTCAACCTCAGCTATGAACTTTCATTTAGATCATTTTGTTGAGAAAGACGATGATATTGAGCGCTATCTAAATAGATATGAACTATTAGCTACCACGTATGGGTTAGAGAGAGAAAGGTGGAGCTTAAAGTTATCTCAAGGGCTTCGTGGGGCAGCTTATGAAGTTTTTGCCAAAATGAGCAGAGGTGATCAGGAAAATTATGACATGCTAAAGCAGGCTCTTTTGTTAAGATATGAAAAGAATGCAGAATTTTATAGGAAAAAATTTAGGAATGCTAAACTACTGTCAGGTGAAACCTATCACCAGTTCTCTGCACGAATAGAGACATACTTGGAGAAATGGACTTCTCTGGGGGAAAACCCAAGATCTTAAGGAAATGGTCCTTATAGAGCAATTAAGAGAGTCCATGGCTCCAGACCTGAGAAAGTTTCTCATGGAACAAGGTGCAGAGAGGCTGGGTGAGTTGCTAAATGTTGCTGAAAGGTATCAAGCAGCTCAAGCAGAGGTAACAGGTAATAAAAAGAAACAGTGGATAACTTTAGGGCACCACAGAACTTTAATAAATTTGATCCTAGGGATCAAAACCAAGGTAAGCACCAATTTGATAGGCCACGGTATGACAATAAAAATAAATTCCCACAATTCGATGAAAGGAAATATAAAGAAAGAAAATCTTTCAACCAAGGAAAAAGGTGGTGTAAGAATTGTCAGATGGACAATCATGACACTGACCGTTGCAGAAGGAAACCTGTGTATATGGCAACCCTTCAGGTCAGGTCGACCTCAAGACAGGAGGAGGATATTATGTTAGATACCACTCCAGAAAAGATGAGGAAGGCACAGGCTGGGGATAAAACACTCAAGCCTTGTTTCAGAAAATTGTCAACTTGTCATACAACTCCAGGCAAGGGAGATTTTTACATGAAAAACAAGTTGATGTATAGGAAGACTGGAGCTAGATCCAAAGGTCAGGGACAGCTGGTACTTCCAAAAAGATATAGGGCAGACTTAATAAGGAGCCTACATGTGAAACCAGATGGGGACCATGAGAGAATAGGTACCATCATTCAAAAGGTGGCTCACAATTATTATTGGCCCAAAGCAAGATGGGACATTGAGAATTTTGTAGAAAGGTGTAGCATAGCACATGAGGGAACACCCACAAGTGGGAACATGGATCAGGACCTGGACACGCCACGGGGCAAAATTAGGCCTAACAATAAAAAGAAAAATAGATTTGATAAAGTGGACCAAATGGAATGGGAAGCCCCTTTTCACGGACAAGCTTCACTTAACTGTTTTACAATGGCCACTATGCGGAGAGTGCAAAAAGATGTCTTACCCCAGGATAAGCCGAAAATCCCTCAATCGGACTTAAACAAACTGGAGGAGAAGATGTAGAGAGGAAATCTCTCATCAAGAATTTTAAGTGGGGAGAAAGCCCCAAAAGAAAAATTGGTAGCGGTCGTTTTGTGAATGATAATTCTGGGAGGAAAAATCATCACTATAAAGCTTCAAGTGGAAGAGACCATACCGGTGCATGGACAAATAGGTCCACAAAATTAAAGGTCCATATGTAGCTTTGTTAAGAACGTGGACTGATGAAAAGGCAGAGGAAAACATTACATCTTCATACCAATATGTGAATGAGCTGACCACTCGGTTAAAAACTGGCTGGAAACTTGCCAATGAAAATTTGAAACAAGCCAGGAAGAAACATGCTGCCTATTATAACAGGAAGGCGAAAGACAGAAATTTGGCTGTGGGAGAGAAAGTACTGCTTCTTTTACCCGGGAGTCAGAATAAGTTACAAATTGGATGGCAGGGTCCATATACAGTTCTAGAGAAGGTGTCTAGAACAAATTATAAGATAGATAAGAAGGGGAAAGAAAAAATCTATCATGTGAATCTCCTGAAGAAATATTTGGAAAGAGAACATCAGGAAGAGACACACTTGTTGACCTTGTCCATCGCCATGGAGATGAAAAAGGAACCACTTTCATCATTTGAATATCCATTACACCCCTGTGAGACAGCAGCACAGGTGAAAATCAGTACACATTTAACGAAAACTCAGAAAGAGAGAGTGCAACAGGTTTCTAAATAATCATGCAGAGGTGTTAACAGACCGACCAGGGCATACAAACCTATTGGAATATGATATGAAACTGATAGACCCCACACCTGTCTGTATGAAACCATATTCGATTCCGTTTGCTAAGGAGAAAGCTTTGAAGGAAGAGATAGACTATCTGTTGAAGGAAGGAATTATTTCGCACAGTGAATCTTCGTATAGTTCCGGTGTTGTACTCTTAAGGAAGCCCTCTGGAGAACATAGACTCTGTATAGATTACAGGAGACTGAATGCTATTACAGAAGGACAGGTGGATCCATTGCCGGATACAAATCAGCTGTTTGCCAGACTAAATAAAGCTAAATATTTCTCACAAGTGGATCTGAGTAAAGGATACTATCAGATTCCAGTAAAACCTGAGATCAGACAAACTTGTTGGATGTAAACAATTCGGAGGAACGTAATGAATCCCTGAGTTGCCTCTTTGATTGAGGATATTCCGAATGTTTCATACAGGCTAATAAGAAGATTATGGGATCCACTACGAAAACTCTGCTATCACCAGGTATATGTTATCTCCTCATAACGTACATTTTGACAGAGAAGAGAAATGGTGAATACGGGTTGTGAAGCAGCATTAAGACAAGCAGTCACACTTGCGGCTGTTCAGTAACATAACCGAAAAATATTATTGGTTGTAGAGGTCTGAGGCAGATTTCATGAGTAGTGCCTACTCTGAATGGACCCAACTACATAAAACCATGATAGCACAACAGCAGAGTAAAGTCAAGTTGACTTACATTTATCTATGTGTATATAGAATAAAGGACTGACATAAGATGTCTGTTTTAAGAGGGGAGATGTCGTGAAATATTCTAATCCACATATATAAATTAAACGTAAATGTAAAGCCTAACAAATAACTTCAATAAAAGGAAAGAAGAATGGTAAAGAACAGTGCTGTCACAATGACTGTACTCGAAATCCCCCTTGTTTTCTACTTCGTCTGCAAATTGTAACGTTTCACGTTGATAGTAAAAGCCTACTGCTTCAATACCCGCTTTCTACGATAAAACGTGTACTGCCTTTCTAAGAAAAACCTTGAGATACGCAGCTGACCTAGATTTAAAATTCCATTCATGTCATTTTATACACTACGTTACCATAAACGAAAGACAGATGGACTAAAGATAGAAAGAAAGGGAGGGGCTGAAAGCCGGAACGCAGGCAATACTACCACAGTCGCGCGATACACAATTACTACCATCACGCGTGTAAGGCCACATGCACTAGCTTTTTTCAAATCGACAGTGATAAACATACATACTAACCCGACGAGAGTTAGTTTTTAAAAAACCTGAAAACGCTTATTAGGAAATATGACATTATACTGGTTTACGTTTGAAAACATTACAGTACCCATACACCACATCGTATTAGAAGTGATGAGGAGGTAGTAGAATATGCATATTTTGAACGCAGTCCCTTAGCCCCATTAAATTTATATATTTGGGTTCCTTAGGACTTGCTGACAAATAATATGTTAAACGTTACGCAAATAGTCTAGGAAATAACAAATTATAGCCAAAAGAAATAGTGAGGGATGTCAGACAACACCCAAATCAGAATCGCTCAGTGGAAGATTTTCAACACACCATTATACGGGAAATAGGCTGACATGTTACCTCCTATTTGATTGGCGGAAAGTAAATGTAAGGCTAAACACGATTAGTCGGACTATAAATACTACTTCTTTGTTGTTAGGGGAAACGTGAGTAGGAGTACTTTTTTGAAAAGCTGTGTAAACATGGCACGATTGGTTAGACCTGCCAATATAGTCAATCAGAGGCGTCAGGTCACCACCACATTTGCAAATAAACTTACTACAGAACCAGTGCGTTGAGCACCAGTGCATATTTTTCTAAATAAAAGCCTGGGACATCGACAGATCGAAATTGTGCTATATTCATTGCCAGTCAACGTAATTCTGTATTATTTCCATGAATTGTGGTAAGCTTGAAATATTTGATATCTTTTTAATGAAAATTGAATGTAAATTGATAATTTATGTCTGTATATATGTGTGGTTCAGTAGCGAACATGGGGTAAAGCCTATATAGTGCTCCAGCCTGAACAGAAGGTGTCGGAGGAAAGTAAAACTGCATGGAATTGCCACACAGTACACTGACACCTATCTTATCGACTAGAAAGAAATAATGCTGGAATTGCAGAGGCGTAGTGATCATTAGGGAGGAATATACTGGTGTAAATTATTTCAGATGAAGCTGACAGTTGGCCTACCGCTCTGAACTCAGTGTTTGTTATGTAATGTGTTCAGTCTGTAAATAGATTATAAATTAATTATGAAGTAGGAGGTACAACCTTCTTGTTTCAGGGACTGTGGTCCTAAAGTTATTGAGCAGCACCTGGTCAGAGCTTTGCTGAATCCAGAGGCGGACAGCATACTCCTTGGTCCATATAGCAAACAGTGAGGTGTCTCCAGAACACAGGGGAGCAATCGAGCAGAGGAGTCTTTTCCTGCCGCCATCACGAAAAGATAAGCCTATGTGGCCAGCGGAGCTCAACATTATGTAACCCCATCTTAAACTGACATTGTATAAAAATAAGAGGGGAAATTAATTGTTTTAATGAACGGAACTGAGAACATCTCCAATACTAGTTCCAACAGAAACAAACACTTGAAGTCATGATGACAAATAACAACATAGCTTGAAAAAACAAAACCAGTATTACCTCATATTACTACTACACAACTGACACACATAGGATAATATTAATAAAATATGTCACTACAAGATTCATATTGATAAATTCTGTACATATAACTTGTAATTAAAATTGATTGTGATTCCTGGTTCACTTTGTATTTGAATCAGGACACATATATATTAGTGACAGTAATTAATACATATTTATATTTGAAAATTTACCAGTGCCTCATTTAAGAATAGTCTTATAGAGTGTTAAATGTGTGTGAGTGTCACAGTGTTGTCACGTGTGGTAGAATAAATTAAATTCTTTATCTGTCTGTTGTTGTTGTGACTTACACTTCATCATATACATACCCTAGACATTCAACGTAGTCATCACAATATTCCAGAATAATTCTGACTGAGGTATAAATATGTGGTAGCAAGTAAGGTCATCTGTAATACACTACCCTTATTAGATACAGATACCTTCACAGCTGATCTCAGTCAGTACACTAAGTTCCCTATAAATATTTATAACATCCCACTTTACCACAGTTGGCAGACATTTGACAGCATCAAGGGCTGCAGGCGTAACGGTATTTTCTCTAGCGTAAAGCTCAGAGTAGTGCTCGACCCACCTCTCTATCTGCTTACCCTTATCGGGTAGCTTCTCTCCGCTGATGGTTTTTAGCGGTGCCGTCTTACTTTTTTGGGGGCCAAGTGCTTTCTTTATACCGTCATACATTTGTCTAATGTTGCCTGTTTGCGCTGCGATCTGGATGCTCTCACTGAGCTGGAGCCAATAGTCATTTGCACAGCGTCAAGCAGTTTGTTGAACTTTGCTTCTCGTAGTCTTCAGGATCTGTAGGGTTCTGGCACTCGGTGAACGTTTGTATTCATTCGTAGCACTGCGCTTAGCTTCAATGACAGGTGCCATCACATCTGATGAAGCATCAAACCAGTCATTTGACTTTGCCGTTTTCTTACCAAAGTGGCAAGTGCAGTACTTTGAATGGTGTTCCGTAGTTGCTCCCAGTTCTCTGTAATAGTATCACCATGCTGAGGGCTACTGAGCACTTTCTTGAAGGTCGCAGTAAATTGAGGGATCATGGCAGGGTCTGACATCTTGCTGGTATCAATGCGTGGTTTCCCTTCATGTCTGACACGATAGAGTTTTCTTGGTTGTGCTCTGGTTTTGCAGCAAACCAAGGAGTGATCTGTATCACAGTCTGCACTATGGTACGAGCGCGTGGAGAGCACAGACCTGAGAAGTGGCCTTCTGACGAGAATCAGGTCCAGTTAGTGCCAGTGCTTGGATCGTGGGTGTCTCCATGACACCTTATGCTGGGGTTTTGTCTGAAAGTAGGTGTTGGTCACGCAGAGGTCACGGTGGACACACAATTCTAAGAGCCGTTGTCCATTTTCATTCATCTTGCCAATACCAAACCTGCCCAGACATGAAGGCCATGAAACATTATCGGCACCCACTCTAGCGTTAAAGTCACCAAGGAGAACAAGCTGTTCTTGCCTAGGTATGCTTTGATGACTGCTGCTAGATTCTCGTAGAACTCATCTTTAGCTTCTGAGGCAGAGTACAGAGTAGGAGCATACGCACTGACAAGGTTGATGGGACCTGTGCTAGTTTGCAGGCGGAGCGTTAACAGGCGTTCTGATCCATTCTCACTTGGTTCAACCATTTTAGTTAGCGATTTTTTTACCGCAAAACCTGCTCCGTGTTCTCTAGTTTTATTAAGATCTTTCCCTTGCCAATAAAATTTGTAGTCGCAGCTATATCCACCTGAAGTCGTTTAAGCGCATCATTAATTATGGCTGTCTTCCTTACATCGTTTACGTCCTGTAGGTTTTCGGATAGTCCAGTCAACATAGTCCGGACGTTCCAGCATCCCAATCTGAGAGTTTGCTTAGTTCTATTATTACGATAATTGCTTGGTGCAAAATTTTCTGTCCACAGTTCGGGTTTGACCCTAATCTCCATGCACCCAATGGGGAAAGCAGACAGTGGCGGGACAACACCTTATTGACTGGGGGCTGCCCAGCTTGAAGCAGGCGGTAGCTGTCCTGTGAGATCCTTTTACTATACTGTAGTTTTCTGAAACAGATATGCAGGAAGGAAAGTGATATTGAAGAGAACTGAGAACAGACATGAAATGGTTGAGGAAGGCGTGAAAAGACTGATGGCACGGGACAGGAAGATTTGCATAAATGTGTTGACGACCTATGCTTTTGGGGGAGCTGAAATGTGATAATAATAATGATAGCTGAAAACACTGAGTTATTCTTCAGAGATAACTTATTTTAAGATATTTTCTTCTTGTCTTACTCTCCAACATTTCGAGTGCGTTATGCATGTATTTTTTTTTTGTACCCTAATTTTTTGTTTCGTGGAAACCTGCTCAAGTTTTCTGTTGTTGCAAAACGTGTATTGATTTTTTTTAATGAATTCCTCCTGTTTTTGCTAGTCTGTAAATATCTGGTGCTCCCGCCGCGTGAACCAAGACAAGCATGAAAACAAACACATCTCACGCGGAACTCTACCAAACAAGACTTTTTTTTTTTTTTACTTTCTGTGTGCGATATTCCGCTGCTTGGGCAATTCTAACTTCCATACCATCAGTGATGTGGGGGGGGAGGGGGTGTTGGGAAAAAGGGGGGGGGGGGGCGGGGCGGGGGGGGGGGGGGGGGGGGGGCGAGAAGAGAGTAACCAGCTGATTCCATCTCATGTAAGGACCTTTAAAAAAAAAAAAAGGACCAAATTAATTTTTACAAAAACTGTTCAGTCCTAACCGTAAATAAGTCTACTTCTTCTTCGCCTTCCAACACCCTGGGGGTGGGGGGTGTATGGAGGGAAGGTAACGAGCAGATTCCGTCTGACGTAAGGATCTTTTTTTTTTTTTTTTTTTTAGAGACATTCCTACTAAATCCTACCAGCAAATACGCCTTCTTCTTCTTTGCCTTACAACACCCTCTGAACCAAACCCTTTCAATTACTTTATATCAATTGCTCTTGCTTTACGGCACACTCAAAATCTTTTGATATTTTCTGAATCCTTCTTAAGTCTGTCCGGAGTTGTCTTCTCCGCGTGTTTCTGGTTCCTGCTAATTCTACGAATTCTCGTATTTGTTTTGTTACTTTTATTTTGCTCTGGGCCTCTTTTTGTTTTTACAAAAGACAAAATTGTGCCCCTGCAGAGATGAGATCATCTTTGTTAAATCGATGTTTGTTCAAGCTTAATACCAAAAGAAATTCTCCCCCCCCCCCTTTTCCCCATATTAAATACATAGCAGTGAACAGTTTTATACACACAGAATCTGAAATCAAATAAGTTTGACAAAACGACACAGGTTTGGTTTGTTTGTTAGTTTTGTTTGTAAACCTGAGAACACTGATGACGTACTCGTGTAGTTCCAGGCTGATGAGACAAAGAAAGAACCGGCCTACTATTCCTTCAGGCCCCACCAATACGAAGTTGTGCACATGAGGCTGGCAACTTCATTATGTAAAACAAATAGCAGCAGAAACCACCGTTGTAAAAGCATGGTAATGCTTGACATAGGCTTTCTGCAAGGACGATCAGCTACAGTGGTGGGGCTCCATGCTCCATAAGGAGCGAAAAAGACAATGATGATGATGATGATGACTACCGAATAATAAACAACCCCCCCCCCCCCCCCCCCCCCCCCCCCCCCCTCCCGCCAAATAAAAAATAATAAACACTGCACAGCGAAGTTTTTTGTTTTTTTTAAACGAATGTAAAGATTAATCGGATTGATGGAAGATTAAAAGAAAATTTCCTCCAGATGAAACAGAAACCGAAAATTTTCTAATCAAAAAATGTAAGATAAGATAATAAATGTTCTTTTGACACGTCGTGACAAGGGGAAACATTACAAAAACCTGGCAGGAAATGCACGGGCATGTTTAGGCTTTTTTTTCTTTGTTTTACGGGAATGGGTTATTGGAGTGGGAGACGCCAGTTCGAGGGCTTCTTCACTCCCATTTCCCCATCCTCGCGATAAACCATTTTTAACCGGAAATTTGACTGAATAACCTGAACGGCTCCTGTGATAAACCCTCTGTGGATGGGAAGGAGCGAAGCTCCTGACCGGGTTGGAAGGAAAGTCCTCAGGTTCCCCAGCCTCGCAATGACATGTCATTGGGCCGAAGGGCTGAAAGCCCAAGTGCCGCTGGTTTAAAAAAAAAAAAAAAAACGGGATAATTTTAGTGTGAAATGCAAGCCAGTCAATCTGTGTGTATAGTGTTAGCAACCTTAGCGTGTAGTGTTAACATAACCTTAATGTATAGTGTTAACATAAAAACCGTAGTGTGTAGTGTTAACATAGCAACCTTACTGTGTCAAGTTAACGTAACAGCCTTAGTGTGAAGTGTTAACATAACAACATTAGTGTGTAGTATTAATATAACGAACTTAGTGTGTAGTGTTAACAAATAACCTTGGTGTTTAGAGTTAACTAACAACCTAGTGTTTAGATTTAACATAGCAACCGTAGTGTGTAGTGTTAACTAACAGCCTAGCGTTTAGAGTTAACGTAACAACCTTAGTATGTAGTGTTAACTAACAACCTTGGTGTTTAGAGTTAACGTAACAACTTTAGTGGGTGTTGTTAACGTAACAACCATAGTGTATAGTGTTAACATAACAACCTTAGTGTGTAGTGTTTACTAACAACCTTAGTGTGTAGAGTTAACGTAAGAATCTTAGTGTGTAGAGTTAACATAGCAACCGTAGTGTGTTATATTAACGTTAACGTAACAACCTAAGTGGTGTGTAGAGTTAACGTAACAACCGTGGTGTGTTAACGTTAACGTAACAATCTTAGTATGTCGTGTTAACGTTAACGTAACAACCTCAGTGTGTCGTGGTTAGCGTAACAACCTTAGTGTGCAGTGTAAACGTACTGATATCTACTGTGTGGTTCTCTAGTCTAGCCAGGATCTGATTGGCTAAACTCTGCTCATTCTTCTCTCATCTGTCAGTCTATGGCCTTGTTCAATCTCTCAGGTATGATTCTATTTAACATTTCCTCGCCATCATGAGTTAACCTTGATGGCTTCTATTTTCCTCCTTGCTTGATTTTTCATAGTTAACTTGTAACTTCTTTTCTGCTAGTTGAATGTCTCAGTTGCGTACTGTAGATCAGTGGTTCTCAACGTAGGCCATGCCATATTTCTAGAGGGCCACAGTAAGATGGTAAAGTACTTTTGTCCAGCTAACAGTGACTATGAGGGTGGCCGCAGAGGTAAATGGGGCTCAGAAAGGGGCCAAAGCAAAAACAGTTGAGAACCCCTGGTGTGGATCCACCAATTTTCACATGTTCTGTTGACCCATCAACATTCTGCGTGGACACATCAGCTTTTGTGTCCGATATAGTCTTGTTTAGACCAGTCAGTTCATATGTGTAGTGCATTCCCATTATATCCAACGCACTATATAGATCCATTAATACTTCCCCGCCCCCTCTACATATAAAACAGTTATTAAACTAGCCCTCTAACAAATAAGAGAGCTACTATAAAACTAGTCAGGACATTAATATATCAATAATAAAATAAAAATGGTATGCAATCAGTTGTACAAATGAACGATACACAGGACACACGGCACGTTTCGAGGTTCACTCTTCGTCAGCCTCAGTTACGTAAACAGGCGACAAAGACAAGAAATATAGACAGGTCAAAAGAACAAAGTTGTAGATACTGCAAACACGTAAAAGGATGAGAAACAGAGATTTCTCATTACATTCCTTTGTACTATCTATCATTCCTTTGTCGTCTCATGTGGCTGCAATTGCCGCTTCTTTTTTTCTCTTGTTTTAATGCTTTAATATTAAATCTCACTTTTTTCCCCTTTTGTTCACGTACGTCTAGTCCCTGGCGAAGACACTCACGCATGTAAATTGGATCGTTATGTGTCCATTTTAAAAATAGACTTACCCTATTACCTACTTTCTTTCACCACGACTTGCAATAGAATCCAGTCAGTACACGTGGAAATAAGAGAGACGTTTCATCTAATATGTCCTTATTGAAATTCTTCGTTATCGACAGTAGACAAACCATTCTCGCCAACAGTAGTAACCCCCTTCAGTCATAACTGACTGTGGGAATGCGCCCCTCAGTAACGATGTTTATATCGCTGCGCCCGACGGCTTAATTGTTGTTTTTGTTCTTCTTCTTCAAGTACCATGCCTGGTGGTGTAGGCGATCATGCCTCTCCATAGTTCTTGTCTACAGTACTATTTATCAACTCTGTTGTTGACCTCCCTCTATGCCACGATGTCAAACTGTCTAGTATCGTCTATCTTTGTCGTCCTCTCTCTCTTATTTCTTCTAATGTTTCTGTTGTAATGCCATACTCTAATCTCCTTCCTCTCATAACATGCCCAAAGAACGTGGAATGATTTCCTTCTAACATGAGAAATAACTTTCCTTTGCACACGAGCCTCTTTCAGACTATCTCCATTATTCTGTTTAGCTGTTCATTGTATTTTTAACATTCTTCTATAAAACCACATTTCTGTGGCCTCTAGTGCTTTTCCTAATAGTTTACTAATTATCCATGGCTCGCTTCCGTATGCAAGGATTCGTTCTATATAACACAAAAGAAATCCTCTTTCTTACTTCCATAGATTGAATTACTTACCTAGTCGTTCCTGTTCTACCCTGGGGTGTAGAGGTTTGCCAGAGAGAACGCCATACTATCCTGTCTGCTTTCTTTCTCCTGGCCTGGTTCCAATGTAGTCCTCGGTTTGTCTAATGGTGTCCTCCTAGTGCACTCTGGATCGTCCTGGAGGTCTGGATCCATGACTAGTTTTCCATACTTGTCGTGGTAGCCGATCTTCTCCCATTCTGTAAGCATGGCCAAACCATCGTAGTTGGGACTGTTGCACTTGGGTCTGCAGGGGCTGGGTTTTGAGGTCATGACCTATCGTCTGGTTGTGGATCACGTCTCTTCTTGTTACTTCCTTCCTCAGATACCACTTGATTAATTTTACTTTCCTTACAGGAGTCTTTATCCTCATTTTACTTGTTGCTTGTCATGGAGCATGAAACCACCATTACAGGTGGTAGGAAGCTTGCATCGTAGCATTCATGAACTCTTGTATCAGTGGTTCCTGCAACATATTATTTTACATGATAAGGTTGCCAACCTCAAGCTTTTTAAAAAAAAACATCTATCAGTCGTCTCTTACGACATGCCAGTGCTCCCATTCTTTCTATGTTTTACAAGGGAACTACTCCCTTTATCATCTTCTTTCTTTTCGCTTCTTGTGGAGCATGGAGCAACTACCACGGCTTTTGCAGCAGTGGTCGCTGTAGAAATGTGTCTTGCTTGATGAGGTTGTCAGCCTGATTATGCTGTTTATACTTAGTCATAAACTGTCTCATAACAGCAGCAAACTAGCGGTTATATACTGTACAAAGTTAACTATTGTTACTTGTTGTTAGTTGCTCATTAAAAAAAATAATGTAATTCGGGCAACATAGAAGGATAATGCTAATTTAATGTTGTCGGAATACAACCTTTCTCTGATCAAGGAAACAATTTACATCGATTTTACTCGCAAAGCGTAAACAGTTCACAAACAAAATCACGCCGAGCGCTCATTTTACGAGCCGCCTAGGGTTCACAGCGGTACAGCAAGTGCAGTTCAGGAGAAACATGTTGTCTTTGACGTTGTTATATGCAGCCAACATGGAACCACCAGCTGTGAGATTGGCAGAGATTAGTTTGTATAACTAATATATTAGCACGCTGAAGGTGGAGTTTATAAACATGTTCGTTTATTAGCAAAATGTTTACTCCGAAACATGTAACGTCAATGTGTACATTTTAACGTTTGTTTTATATTCATTCATTCATTCATCTATGCATTCGAGCATTCGTTATCTTCTGGGTTGTGGAATCGGCCAATAAATTGTCCGATTCCTGCTCCTGAAATTTCAGTAGTTCGACTCCGACTATATAATTTTTAGTCAAATAGGATAAACTTCGGAATTGGAGTCCGGACATTTTTACCGATTCCGACTCCACTAAAAAACGACCGACTAAACGACTCCACTCCCGACTCCACAGCCCTGAAATGTATCTTTCAGCTCGTCGTGCAGCACAGTTATTCAACAAATACTCGTACATATTAAACCTTCTTGTCATGTGCCATCAGTTCCAGTTCTTACCATGTCTTCTTTATCTCCTTCATGTTTATATCTAATTATCTTCTCCATGTATTTTTTTATCTCCCTTTATGTCGCTTTCCCGGCTGATTCAGAATAATGACTGCCTTGTATTGCTATCAATCTATCCAAGTATTTCTTATTTCATTAAATGTGTTTACTCGGGCGTATATAAGTATTTGGTATATTTCCTTGCAAAAAAAGACATTTTTTAAATAAGTAAGTCACGATGTTTGGCTGGTGCGCACCACCCTCTTTATTTCTTTAAAATGTGCCCGCGGTGCACAAAATGGTTGAGGGTCCCTGCCATACAGCTTGTCTTTGACTGATACCTGTGACAGACACGTTCTGTTCCATATATGTCGTTGGCAGATTTTGAGCTATTATATCAGTTCCATGGATACAGTGATGCTGCAACCAGAAAGTTGTGAACTTTCATGGATGGGTGCTTGTGTGGAATACATAGATTGAGATGATTCAGCAGAATGATCGGTGTGGAACTGTTGACAAGAACCAGACGGGTGCCGATGGAGCAGGAGGTGAGACGAAGACGCTGTTGTTGCATAGGACACACGATTTGAAAACCTGGTGATAGCATTGTTGATGGGGGGGGGGGGGTGGGGGTGGGGGGAGGGGGGGGGGGGGGGGGGGGGTGGTTGGGGGGGGGGGGGGTGGGGTGGGGGGGGGGGGGGGGGGGGCGGGAGCTTTCCTTGTTCTCCCCGGGTTGAAAGAGGCAGAGGGAGATAGGGAGACAAATGGAAAAAAGGAACTGCAGACATGTATAAAGGGTATTGAGAAACTGGAGCTCATGACTTCAAGTCAACACGTTTTCGGAATGGCAGATCAGCCACAGGAAAAGCCTCGATCTACAGTGTAGATAATACCATTGAGTCTTCAACTTGATATTGGCTGCAGAATAGCGAGAAACTCAGCAGCCCTTGTTGTTGTTATACATGGTTGGCTTTTATTAATACGACACCATCAGTAATTATTTATCCCCTGCAATCAACGTTACTATTTATAACCACATGTTTAAAGTTTAGGAATCGCTGTGTTCCCTAAGCTGAAACTCTGATAAAGATTTGACAGACATTTCTACAGAGTTCATATTTTTTTCGTTAAATGCTGTTTCAATTTTTTTAATATTTCATTTTTTTTAAACTGTTTAATTATTTCTTTTAGGTTTATTTGCTATTTTAGTAACAAAGTTTTTTTTCTTTTTTCTTCCCTTTATAGTTTCTGAGTCTTCTCTCCCTCTCCTCCTGTCCCTCCTGTCGTTATTTTGTGTTTAATACAAGTAAAACGTTATTTTGTGTTTAATAAAACGTTATTTTGAGCGCTAGTTGATTTCTCTTTGTCCGATGACAAATTGTCGATACGAAATGTTTTCCTGCTGCTTAGAAAACAGCAGGAAAATATTTCGTTCAGATTTCGATTTTATTGTCATTGCTAGTAGTGTCGTGAAAGTACCTGCGATGCACTTTTGGTGGGGGCTTACTTTGTTGTGTGTCCCGTTACGGTTCACTCTCTCACCGAGGCGATGATGGCGATCGTAAGGGCCCTAGTTTGGAATCACCAGAATGCATATAGATTCTGTCATTTATTTGTTGTTCAATGTCATGTATCTATCTATCTACATTTCAATCAATCAATCAATCAATCTATCTATCTATCTATCTACATTTCAATCAATCAATCAATCAATCTATCTATCTATCTATCTATCTATCTATCTATCTATCTATCTATCTATCTATCTATCTATCTATCTATCTATCTATCTATCAGTCTGCCTGCCTGTTTGTCTGTCTGTCTGTCTGTCTATCCATCAGTCTGCATGCCTGTCTGTTTGTCTGTCTGCCTGTCTGTCTGCCTGTGTCTGTCTGTCTTTTCGTCTGTCTGTATGTCTTTTTTCTATCTTTCTTTCTTACAAGTGCCTTCCATTTGGCTACGGTCGCTAATGATGTAAAAGTGCATATGTTTTCATGTCGAACAGAAAATAACAGATAATCCCAGAAAGTATCCGTCAACTAACATTTTTCACAGTTATCTCCCGCTGATTTCCGCCGTGTTTTCACAGGCCATTCACTCTTGGCATCGAATATTGGTCTTTCTTGTGTTGATGATAATTGGGATTTCTCCTAAAATAATCTTTCCCACGTCACCGGAGTCAATGCCATATTATTTTTATTTTAATACGAGGGCCATTTAGCTTCAGCAATGTCCGCATCACTCCTTGTGTCGATCCTGGCGGTCTGTGAAGAGACAAAGAAAACAGGATCACTGCTCACTCGGGCGTAAAAGGCGACTATTGTAATGTTTTACGTGGGGCTAGCAACCTCATCATGTAACAGTTGTTGTACCGTAAAAGGCGACTATTGTAATGTTTTACGTGGGGCTAGCAACCTTATCATGTAACAGTCGTTGTACCGTAAAAGGCGACTATTGTAATGTTTTACGTGGGGCTAGCAACCTCATCATGTAACAGTCGTTGTACCGTAAAAGACGACTATTGTAATGTTTTACGTGGGGCTAGCAACCTCATCATGTAACAGTCGTTGTACCGTAAAAGGCGACTATTGTAATGTTTTCCGTGGGGCTAGCAACCTTATCATGTAACAAACGTTGTACCGTAAAAGGCGACTATTGTAATGTTTTACGTGGGGCTAGCAACCTTATCATGTAACAGTCGTTGTTGACTATTGTAATGTTTTCCGTGGGGCTAGCAACCTTATCATGTAACAAACGTTGTACCGTAAAAGGCGACTATTGTAATGTTTTACGTGGGGCTAGCAACCTCATCATGTAACAGTTGTTGTACCGTAAAAGGCGACTATTGTAATGTTTTACGTGGGGCTAGCAACCTTATCATGTAACGAACGTTGTACCGTAAAAGGCGACTATTGTAATGTTTTACGTGGGGCTAGCAACCTTATCATGTAACAAACGTTGTACCGTAAAAGGCGACTATTGTAATGTTTTCCGTGGGGCTAGCAACCTTATCATGTAACAAACGTTGTACCGTAAAAGGCGACTATTGTAATGAATTTCCTCTAGCTACCTTATCATGTTCGTTGTACCTAAAAGGCCTTGTAATGTTTTACATGGGCTAGCAACCTTATCATGTAACAAACGTTGTATGTAAAAGACTACTGTAAGTTTTGTCTAGCAACCTTTCATGTAACAAACGTTGTACCGTAAAAGGCGACTATTGTAATGTTTCACGTGGGGCTGGCAACCTTATCATGTAACAACCGTTGTACCGTAAAAGGCGACTATTGTAATGTTTTACGTGGGGCTGGCAACCTTATCATATAACAGACGTTGTACCGTAAAAGGCGACTATTGTAATGTTTTACGTGGGGCTGGCAACCTTATTATGTAACAAACGTTGTACCGTAAACCACAACTGCAGAGACCTGGATATTTGATAGTGGCAGCGTCTCTTCTGAGGATGTGGCCAACCGAATTCCAGCGTCGATCCGGGTTAGCAGTTCTTGGTTGGTGATGGTATTCGACCAGAAAGTTCACAGACTTTTTCTTAAACATGTTGTGTGTAAAGAAGACAGTTTGGACTTGTCCTTTTCTATTGCTCTCCAACATTATATACCGTACAGAAGTACAGAAATTACGCAGCTCTCATATATTTTTAATGGTGTTTGTGCTGTACTGGGAGGATTTCCAGATGTTATTTAGGTTGGCGAAGGTTATTCTGACTTTATTCATTCTGTTACTGATGTCTTTGCCTGTTCCGCTATCTGGTGTTACTATGTTTCTTAAGTACGTAAATATGTTTGTATTTTCTAGCTCTTGGTCCCGTATTTTTATGGGTGTAGGATTTCTTACATTTATTGTCATGACTTCTGTCTTCTTGAGATTAATGTTTAATCTCATCTGTTGGCTACATTTATTCAGTCTGTCTGTTTTTTCTTGGATGTGTTGATGTGAATGTGCTAGTGTGATAGAGTACTGTAATTTTAATTTTCAAGAGGTCCCATGTATCTTCTCCTTGCATTATTTACGTTTTTTCTAGGAGGAATTACTGTGGAATTTTATTTTATCCGCCCCAGGTTTCTTCTCCATGAATAGTACTGGAGTTTAGGTTTTTCTTGTAGGGAATTAATTGCGTTTTTTTAGGGATTACTGGAAGGTCAAGTACAGATTTGCACCAGTCTTCCTTTCCCTAAATTTAATTGGGATCACGAGTGTTTTTCTTTGTTAAAATAATCGCGATCATTTTTTATTGTATACCAGTGCGTGAGGATTAGTTGGGATGTGTGGAAATTTTCCGATATTAAATAACCTCTACCCATGTACATAGAACGGGCGCTAGGAACGAATCATAAATTTATTTGCTCACGCGGTCAGCATAACATGATTTAACATGACGCAATAAAAATGCAAATATATAAACCAATAAAACGGTATTGAATCAGTTCTACAAATAACGGTTCACATGAAACAAGGACGTTTCGGGTTTTACCCTTCGTCAGCCACAAACAGGTGACAAAGACAAGAATTACATATAGGCACTACAAAAACATACGATAATGAGAAACAATAAGAGAAGCTCACAAAATATATTACCATTTGCTGCTACCCTGTTTTCGTTTCGTGATTAATATATTTTGTGAGCTTCTCTTATTGTTTCTCATTATCGTATGTTTTTGTAGTACCTATATGTAATTCTTGTCTTTGTCACCTGTTTGTGGCTGACGAAGGGTAAAACCCGAAACGTCCCTTGTTTCATGTGAACCGTTATTTGTAGAACTGATTCAATACCGTTTTATTGGTTTATATACTTATATTCCTTACCAGTTTTACAGCAGCCCCTTATTTTATTTACTTATGCAATAAACATGCGTGCGGTCGGGATAAACATGACTCACGAGATGCTTTCAATTTAATTGGCCGAGGGTCAAGCTTTATTTAATTCCGGAATAATTATTGGTTCTAGAATGACGCGAGGCGATGACGTATGGCTTGGGTTCTGGCGGGTTTTTCTTGAATAAATAAGAAAGTAAATCTAGTCGCGGTCTCTCTGATGAAAAATTGCCGGCCGTGAATCTAAGTCATATAGTATGCTCAAATTTCAGAAACTCGAGTTAGTGAGTATGTCGTCAAATTTTATTAGCAGGGTAGTTAGATCGTTTAAAATAGAGTCTTAGCCCGTTTCAGTAAAGTTCTCTTCGGGAAGTTGATTTAAAGCGAATTTAACTTGAAGTGCCATCAATTACTATCTTAGAGAAAGTTTTTAATGTAAGAGTTGAATATAATTATTCTGGGATAAGTAGTTCGATCTTTTGTTGGTATAGCGGTTTGAGACATTAAGTGTGTGCTCTGTAATATTTAAAGAAGGTCTGTAGAAAATCCCGCATCTTTGATTTATGATAATTTACAAAATATACGGGAGCGGATTGGTGTAAATTTAAGCACGTGTATACTGTTATTAAATTGAGTATTAATTCGGGACGATATTCAGTTGGATGAGGAGGAGTGAAGTTAACATTATTGAGAATACAGGAACGCGTGTATTTAACTGCGGGGGTTAAATTGATAACCTTGATTGTGTGTAATTTTTGGCAGTAAGAATATGCAAGCGTAAATTGTATCCGTTGTTTATTGTGCATTTTATTACTGTGTAGTCAGAAGATAAGAGATGAAAATTATATTTCTGATAAGGGAGTAATTTTTATCACATAGAGATGTAATTTATTTTACAAAGAAGGTGTATATAACTTTGTAAACGATAGAACGGATTTAGGTCAGCCTGAAATAATTAAGTAGACCTAGTATTTTAGTACAGGGTTCACTCAGTATAAAGTAGCCCAAAGTATTACGGACAGGAGTTTTAACTGTTTGGATTTCTTGTGGCTAGACATGCATAACAAAAGATTAGGTCAGCGGTGTCTGGGAGTTATTTCCAGACCGTTGTTTACTTTGAAAACTGGGTAGAGAAAAGAGAAGGGAAGTGTATGGGAGGCTGACCTTTCGGGCATAAATATTTGTTTGTCGCTTAGTGCGAAAATAGAGCAGGGGATAGATAGGGTAGTTTAGGAAGTAAGGTAGATATATGTTAGAGAGGAGTATATTATTGATGTGTTGTATAGCTGTTGCATTTCTTTGTCTACAGCAGGTCACGGCACAGTGGGAGAGCGTAATTTATCCCTACAAATTACCCACGGCAAAGTTTTGGCATCTCAGAAGCTGAGAGCTTGAGATATCGCCAGAGGCGAAGAAAAAATAATATACGTTTTTCCAGACAGGGAAGACATTCTGCAGCTGGACGGGATTTGTCCAAATAAAATCCAGGGCTCTGAGCTCGTTGTTGTTACACACGCAAATTGGCACATTGCCAGCGCCAGAAACAGGAAAAAGGGTTAACATTCCTGGTTCTGAATGTTAACGAGAGAAGGGGCGTAACGGAGACGCCACATCAGCAGACGAAGAATATCAGAGAGACGATGAAGCCCGGAGGTGAGGAGAGAGAGATAGAGAGAAATGCCGGGACCAGTAGGGTCTTATATTATCCTTAGAGGATAGCCTCTGAGCCATTGATGTAATAAAAGTCTACTAGCGTAGCAATAATAATGGTGTTAGTTAGTGGCGTGTATATCGCCTAAAGAGCTTGAAAGCTGTGTAGGTAGTCGTTTAGGCATTGTCAGCAAGACAGTGACAGAAGTAATAGTAATAGTAGCTGGTTGGAGTGGTGGCTCGAAATCCGAGACCACACCAAGTTCAGTGTGGTTTTTGTTTAATCTTAAATTCTTTTCCCCATACAGGTTGCAATTGTAGGTGAATTGTTGGGGTTGATGATAAACCATTTTAATTGTGCTTTGTTTGTTTTCAGGTGTGCGAACACGCACTTTATTTCTTTGATATGTACTTGGTTTTTGTTTGGTGTAAATAAACTTTGAATTGTAGTCTGGATCAGTTACTTTATTTACATACAGTAGCTATATGTTGTCTGTATATTGGTGTCTGTGGTCTTTAATTAAACCTTATCTCATTAGTGTAGTAAGAGGTGGTGGGGCTATAGCTATCGAATAAGTCACAAGTGCCAAGGGAGAGTCAATCTCGGTTCTCGCCCTTGGAGCCAATAGTCTCATCTTTCCACAGTCACTGTCATTTTCATCTAAAATCTATCTTCTCGGACTATCTTACCACTAGAGTCTTGTCTCTATATTAAGGCAACCTCTAGTCTTAAATCCACTTCGTGACAGCGATTAGTGGAATGTCATCTGCGTAATCTAGATCGCCAATGTAGAGAAGGTTGTCTATCTTATTCCTCTAGAGGCATCCGCTGTTGTCTGGCGCACCACCTAGTGTATGACAGTTAAAAACAGAGTGTTTATAAGGGATATCCCTGCTGCAATCCTGTTTTCACCTCAACAGTTAGGTTATCTGCCCAACACCGCGTGCGAAATTAGTATACACGCTTTTAATGATGCAGACCATGCACTTAGGTAATCCATAAGCCATCAGTATTTTCCATAGGCTGTCCCTGTGTATGCTGTCAAATGCCTTTTCAAACTCAACAACATTTATAAACAGCTGCCTCTGCCATTCTGAACACTCCTCTGTTATATTCCTGAGGGTGAGCATATGATGTGCACATTGTCTGTTTCTTCTGAAGCCTAGTACTGTATATACTTAATCGAGACTTATTTTCATGCTATTGAGTTGAATCTCACTGTAACTTCCGCAATGTACACTGTAGTACTTCACACAAAACATGATACATTTATCTTGTTAAAATCTTATTGCAGGTAATTTCTTTCCATCTTCATGGTAAATTACAGATGATTGGTCAGTGTTCACTTTTTTAAGAAAGGAATTTTATAGGTAATTAGGAAAACGATTAGTTTCATGTCAGTATATAATTATTTACTATTACATTGCCGGTTTCGTGTTTCTTGTTTTTTTTAATGTTATTGTTCTTTATTTTTTATATTCTATTTTCAATTTTTATTATTTTGTTTAAATACATTTCAGCACATTCACGTCTGTCTGTAGCGCCCAACATCAAACTCTGATTGCAGCATAAACAACGTATGCTAAGCTGATGACTTAGTGTAATAGCAGAAACGAAAAATGATCTACAAACACATTTTGTTAGATATAGAGGTCAAATCATCTGCAGAAACTGGACTCAGCTTGAACAGCTATAAAACAGTAAAAGTAGTTATCTCATAGCAAATGACACCATCTGAATGCAGGTTAAAGATTGTGACATAATTTGCGCGCTCTCTTCTCCTCTCCGGCAGTATTGAACTTCATTTGTTGTGCGTACTGAATTAGGTGCATTATTCTATTGTTATCACACTCTTTTTCCCTACTGCCATTGTTCACGTTTCACGCTTCGATGCATCACAGGGCCAGAAAAGCGTAACGCCCATCCCTGCGAGATTAATTGAGTCCTTAAAACGTGATAATGCCACATGGACTCCAAATAAATGCGAGCAGGACGTGTTTGCTTAAGTTTGCATAATTACTTCCGACATGACTGAAGGATTAAGTGATTATAGATAAACGCAATCTTGGAAGACATCTAGAAGAGCGAGCAGGACGAATGATGTAAGGAAACTTCCGGACAACTTGGTTATGATCAGGCAAAATGTAAAACGTAACGTAAACATTACCAAGAATTGACGGATGTAACAACTCCATATACGGAGGATGACTTTAATATTTTCAAACGCATGAGTCATGCAGAACACTACATGAGGAAAAGTTTTCATAATATTAACTTTGAATGTATTGGTTGGCATTTGAGGCGTCAGTAAACAACCGCGCTGATTGAGATTTTGTCAGAAAACGCCAGGTGGAACCTACGATATAACGTAGAAAATGTTTGATATATGGCACTACATTCCTGAAATCGTCAACGTAGACAGCTCGGACCTTGCCACAGAAAAGAATAGTGTTGGATTCTGAATTTATAGAACCGGACAAAAAGTATTTAGAGCATCTCTGTACATCAGTAGAAAACTCGCCAACATTAATGCGGAACCCGGAATTCTACAGGACCACTCACAAGTCACAGAGGGATTCTGAGATAGAAATAGTACCCCAGACGTGTGTTCGATGCATCTGTGTTAAGTTGCCAAGACTATTTACCTGAGCAAGACGTCTAAGACTTGCCTAGTCTCCCCTACTGATTCTGCTCTTGGGTTAAGTAGTGCAAAGAAATAACACCAAGTCTCACCTCCTTCAATAGCAGACTGTCAAAATACTTCATGAGTTCTGATACCATGCCAACTAATCTGATTATGCTTGAAATCATAATTTTCTGTACGTATTTTTTTCATTTTTTTAATATTATTATTTTTTTTTTAATTTAATTTTATTTTATTAAAATGTTTGTTTAATTAACACTACTTAATTTTGATTATGACTGCATACTGTAAACGCACGCTGTTAAATTACCTTTATAATGTTGCATGCCTCCATATTAATGCTTAAAGTAACATGTGGGAATGAAAGGATATAATATGCAAGATAAATGAGAGTGGAAGGGCAGAATGTTAGACGGGCCTGCGCGCCCAATTCTTAACCCTTCGAAAATAAAGTTTGTTCGTTCGTTCGTTCTAGTTGCTAGGGTGAGTTGTACACATTTTTATACTTTGAATTTTACTGGTTTGAACTAGCTAGGAGTGTTAAAGATTCATACGAGGCTGGCAACCTCAGCATGTGAAAAGTATACATTCATAAACCTCCACAGCAAGCGCTGGTGATTGCTTCATGTTAGTTCTCGCGCAAGAACAATAAGCAGAGGTAATCCCTGACTCCAAGTGGAGAAAGGAAGTGGATGATGATGACATCATATGTATATTATCATTTGAAATGAGTTGTTTGTATGCTTAAAGTTGTTTCTTCAGGCACAAGCCACGTGCCACTGTCCAGTTGAAATTTTTTCATTACGTCTACTAAAAGAATGGTGATTTTTCATCACATCCCCTGAGTTATATGATATACACTCAGGGAGAGCAAAAATTCGGATAAAAGAATCGGTGACATGCAGTGGAGAAAGGCGCATGATCTAAATCAGGAAAACAAATACTTAGCGGCGGAATGTGTTCTTTTATTCCCTCTAAAGTTGGTGGTACGGACTGGAGAGACCATTTGAGGTTCTACTCACATTACCAGCTGTACTAGTCTGTGGTTCGAAGCTTAAGATCGACACGTGAAACCTACATTCCACCTACATGCCTTGACTAGAAGCGGTTACCTCCAGAATCCTTTGGAGACGTGCCCTCGGCACAGAGACGAAGTGACGGAACCAGCAGCATCAACATTCCAGCAATTTGGAAGCTAAGTTATAAGTTTAGCAGGTCAAATCTTACTTACTTACTTAATTAGTCGTTCCCCTTCTACCGTGAGGTGTAGAGGTTTGGAAGAGAGAGCTGTCTTCCTCCTGGCCTGGTTCCACTCTAGTCCTCGGTCCTTCAAAGATTGTTTAATGTTGTCCTCCCAGCGGTCTCTGGGTCGTCCTCGGGGTCTGGATCCTTGGCTCTTTGTTTCCCATGCTTGTCGTGGTATCCGATCTTCTCCCATTCTGCAGACATGGCCAAACCATCTCAATTGGGACCGCTCCACTTGGGTCTGCAGGGGGTAGGATTTAAGGCCTTGACGTATCGTCTGGTTGCGGACCATATCTCTTCTTGTTACTTCAACCACCTTCCTCAGATACCTCATTTCTGAGGTTTGGATCTGGCTTTTATGGGTTGTAGTCATTGCCCATGACTCGCATCCATATGTCAAGACTGGGACATAGGTGGAGCGGTATACAGCAGGTCAAATCAAAAGACTATTTTTTCATCTCCCAAACCGAGATCTATGATGAACCATAATTTCTCATAATTATTATTTCATATTTATTTACATTTGTTCCAAAATAATTGATCATTTAATGCGTTTGTCGTAAATTTATCTGAGAGAGTTCTGATGGATATTGGTTCCTTTAGAGTGTAGAATGATAGTGAAGGCTCTGTGAGAATAAGGATTTAGGAAAGTGAGGTAGTATATTCACAAGTGCTGGGAAGAGTAAGGACAGTCTCTTATTACGACAATATTTGTCTCTCAACACTACTCCTACCACTCTTCTGAACAAACAATTGTTTGTCAGTTCCAGTCACTCAGGCGCACACACCGATTTGGTGATTCTGACGCACAACGTACATGAATACAGACTACGATAACGAATATGGGAAATGTTGGGTTTGGGCCAGCCGACACCAATGCTAATAAAGTTTTAATACCTTTATTATCATAAAATCAAGTCACAAGTAATTATCAATTTACAGTCAGAAATCATGGGTTACAAAATACAAAATGACAAGGGGGAGGGGGTTTTGCGGAGAAGTATCCACTACACCTTTCCCGCTTGTATTTACTAACAGAAAAGACCCGGTCCCAAAGACAGGGGAAGGGGGGGTGATGATGATGATCAGAGATAGGCAATTTAACCCAACGGTAAATTTATTACTCTGAGACAAGGGGTTACAGTAATAAGGGGGTAGAGGAAAAGCTAGGGTTCTCAAATGTTTCCCTTTATTCAACAAATTTTACGGGAGGGGGAATGCACACAGTTAAACAATCCCGCTAGGAGAAATCCCGTACAATGAATACAGTACAAAATCAATGCTAAATCGAACTAATTAAATGGTAGCAAGATCAAATCTCCTTTCATTAAAAAAACACGCTTGTGACGGCCTACACACAGTCACGCTCACAGACTTACCGAATCGTGGATTCTGACCCTTCATAGGAATTACACCAAAAACAGTACTAAACCTTGGCTTAGGTAAATGTATTTTCTTCCGTGTACAGCCCCAGATTAGTGGGTTGTTGAAGTTAACAAAGTGTCCCGAAATCGCTGGACGTTGAAGTTTAACGGTACTGTTTGTTTATTAGATAAAGTTCCTAAAGGATGGCACAGGCACTTGGCTAGGTGTGAGGTATGGTGTGGTTTCTAAGATTGGCACAGCTGGTGGAGATAACTTTCTTTTGCCGTAATGTCACAAACTACAAACACTGAGGTACGTTCTTCTTCGGGGGGGGGGGGGGGGGGGGGGGGGGGGGGGATAAAATCCACTGAATATACTTGACAGACAGTGTTCAGGTAAATCTATGTTCTTCTTCCCAAATAGAGTAGTGAGTAAAATATTGCTACTGGCAACTGTTCTTCTTCCAGTTTGTTAACTTTAAAACGACTTTATGAATTGGGATTTTAAAACAGTCTTTGGGTTTGCTTTATTTCTGTAAACTTCAGATAGCTGAATCACAACAGGATCGCCACAAAGATTAAATTTTAAATATGTTCATAAGTCACTGGAGTAATCGAACTGAGTCGGCAGGACTCTGTATATATTTTATTGTTGCTTAATTGCTGCTTAATTGCTGCTTAATTGCTGCTTAATTGCTGCTTAATTGCTGGGATGCTAGGTTCGAAAGATCATTCTGGATGCAAATAGAAAAACATGAAATGCAATGAAATCATATTAAAATCTACCGCGCCATACATTTACAGACTATTTTCTGCACTTGCGTCTTCAATTAATAAATTCAAGAAAAGCTCCTCGTGAAGTTAATAGTTAAAAGCACATCTATCTATACAGAACTAAACTGTATTAAAGTTATAATTCCCTTAACGACTGCAAAATTAATTTACGCGGCTATTGTATTAGGAAATTAACTTATAGATGTAACATTTAGTTTGCACTAGAACTTTGAAAATGGGTTTATTTAATAAGGTTAAATTTACACCACAATCCAGTGAAATAAAAATAGAATAACTAGACCACTGATCACTCGAAGCTAATGTATAAATTACCGTCTGCACAAAAAAGAATTCACTCCAATAGCCAACAATTTAGATGAAATCTAGCAGGAATCCAACTATATGCTAGTGAATCTTAGAATTCTGTCAGAACGAATGATAAAATGCATTTTTCGGGGTTCTTTATTTATACTATTAGGAATGTAACTTAAATGGGACGTGTTAGATTTTCACACTTTTCTTCATCTCAGGAGAAATTGAAATTCTGCCGCCGACCGTACTCGGTTGTTACCCGCTACGCTGAGCGTTCCGTCTCTCCTGTTCGTGTCCATCTTGCGAGCGGTTTAACGGTTCGCATGAAGA
Organism: Oreohelix idahoensis; assembly: GCA_024509875.1. Classification (NCBI taxonomy): domain Eukaryota; kingdom Metazoa; phylum Mollusca; class Gastropoda; order Stylommatophora; family Oreohelicidae; genus Oreohelix; species Oreohelix idahoensis. The sequence continues at coordinate 48,677 of JAMPIV010005343.1, forward strand.
TGAGAAATTCTTGCGAGACGCTGCTCCGTCTACTTCTGAGAGCCTTCAGTGTCTCAGATCTCAAGCGCGGCTTCGTTTGATTCTGGCACCACCCCTAAGGTAGGTACTAACGAAGGTTGTAGCTAAATGCTGGCATATACTCACTCTAGAGACAGGAGTGCTCTTCTGGCAACGCGCCCGCTAGGCATAGGGGACTGGCGAAGTAAGTAAATAACTTCCTATAATTGCTCCAGAGATCGCAATGGGTGTGGTTTAACTTCTCCTTGAAGGCCGTGCGATCTCAAAATGCACAGAAGGTAGCAGTTCACATATTAATGATCCAACGTGTAGAAGATTTTACTCTGCGCTCGTGCATACTTAATTAGCCCAGGTGCAACGTTCTAGACTGATGAAAAGTTACAACAAATGTTCAGGGGTTCTAAAGATATGAGAGGCCAATATTCTGTTATCATCCATCGAATCAGGGAAATTCACTTGTCATAATTAGACGTACGTCACAGTGTTATATGTTGATTTTATAAATTTATACTTGAATTAATTATTACAGAGCGAGAGCCACACGTATGAATCATGATTTTAATGTATGTAGTTATATCTACATCTGTAGAGCCAATAATAATAATAATATCGAGCTAATAAAAGGAATTTTGATGAGTTAAATCAGCTAGGGGCTTGAAAGAGCTAATTAGAAGATAATCCATCTCCACAAAAGGCGGCGAGTCAGATATAAAGTTAACGTGCCCCGACTCATTCAGCATTGTTCTTGACTTCTGTAATATCTTGTAGAAGCATCATTATTCTTCTGTCTAAAACTCTTGTGCGAAGGTAGACATCTTTGAAGACCCACATTAGATACTCTAGGTTTTGGCCAATGTTGGACCACTACTGCAGAGCAAGGGGAGTCAATCCGTGACAAAGATAAAGGGTACAGCACTTTAAATATATACACTTTCACATACTTAGACACAATGATTACATAATATTGAAAATGTATCAATGAGATTAAGAGCAGATTATGTCAAGTACAAGTATAAACAGGGTTGAAATAGTGGGCCGTCAGTTTGATACGGCCTTAAAACAGACTTCAGAGACGCAGTAAAAAGGGGTAAGGGTTAGGTTCACGAATCCTTTACCCAACCTTAAACCCTAATCATAACCCTAAGGACATGGGCAGCGTATTTGGTTGACATAGAAGAACACGTCCAATTTTTCTTCATTTCACGAGTTGACCGACAATGTAAAGTTTCTATAACGCCACCAAAATGTATTACAAATTGTCCTCCACTGAGTCTGGGCAATAAAAACTTGTAATGCAACTCAAGACTTTGGATATAATAACACTGACAAACAACATTTTTCTTTCTTATATAAGAATAGGTGTTCTTAGGTCAGTTTCTTGCGCTGATTTCAAATCTGAAATCCGTTTATCTCTATCACGTCGGGTTCTTAAGATATTTGTGAATAAATATATTTTTGGGAAACCGTTATTTGCTCCGTTTCATTTTTACTATATAACTTATTAAAAATTAATAAAAAGCAACATAATTCTACTTTTTATACTGCTAAAAGATGCATGACATATGTTACGCGATTTTTCAAATAGTTACTGTATTTTGAAATAATTCTGAGCAAAATATGGCTTCTAGAAGTTGTAGAAATTCGGCTGATCTGTTCTGTTACGTGTGCGGATATTTTACCGATCGTGTTGACCAGAAAAACTTTACACCATTACTAAAGAAAGCATATGAAATTTATTTCGATTCGAAAGTTGATGATGCAAATAAATCTTGGAAGCCAAATGCAGTTTGTTCGATACATTGGCAGGTTGGTTACGAAAATCGCCGAAGCATAAGTCGATGCCTTTTGGAGTGCCAGTAATATGGCGTGAACATACAAATCACACTACTGATTGTTACTTCTGCTTGACAAATATCCATGGTTTCACTTTTAAAACTAGAAAGTCTGTGGTTTATTCAAATATTGAATTGGTTTCGAAACCAGTGCCTCATGATCCAATCACGTGTCCGATCCAAGTACCACCAGAACATAATCCGTTGGACGTGAATGAACCATCAGAAAGTGATAGTTTACCTGCTTTAGAAACTAATTCTGACTCAGATTACATACCGGTGAATGATGGTGTTTACTTAATTAACCATTCAGGACTTTCAGATTTAACACGTGATCTCGCTCTTACCAAAGGACAAGCGGAATTACTCAGTTCGCGACTCAAAGAATGGAATCTTTTAGCGCCCAATACTCCGATATCTAAATTTCGTCATAGACACAGAGAACTTGTTCAATACTTTGAGATGGATGATGACATTTGCTGTTGCAAAGATGTAAACGGTCATGAGCACATAGTCAACGAATGGCGATTTTTCATCGATTCTTCCAAGACTAGTCTAAAAGCCGTGTTATTGCATAACAGAAATTTATTTTCATCAATTCCAGTCGCCTACTCTGTTCATATGAAAGAAACTTATGACAATATGGCTATACGTTTGGAAAAAATAAAGTACAATGACTACCAATGGCGGATTTGTGGAGACCTAAGGTCATTGCAATTCTCACGGGCATGCAGACTGGGTATACTAAATTTTACTAAATTTTGTTGCTTCCGATGTGAATGGGACAGCCGCAACTTACAGGAACATTATGCAAGAAAGGTGTGGCCTATCCGGGATCGTATGCAGCTCGGGCATAAAAATGTAATACACGAGCCATTAGTTAACAAAGACAGCTTCATTTTACCACTGTTACATATAAAGTTGGGGCTCATGAAGAATTTTGTAAAAGCGTTAGATAAAACGAGCAAAGCTTTCACTTATCTTCGAGAAAAGTTTCCGCAAGTTAGCGATGCAAAGATAAAGGAAGGTTTCTTTGTAGGACCTCAGATTAGGAAAGTTATTGCAGACAAACAATTCGAGAACTTGTTACATGGTAGTGAACTTGGCGCATTGATGGCATTCAAATCGATCGTCGATAACTTTCTGGGAAATCACAAATCTGTTGACTATGTTGCATATTGTTAAGCAGTGCATAGATGCATACAGAATTATGGGCTGTAACATGTCCCTCAAAATCCATTTGCTCGATTCGCATCTTGACTTTTTCCCTGACAACCTTAGCGAAGTCAGCGATGAACATGGAGAACGATTCCATCAAGATATCGCCGTAATGGAGTCACGTTATCAAGGATGGTGGAGTGTGACCATGCTTGCCGATTATTGTTGGATGCTTCATCGCGATGTACCACATCAGGAGCGGAAAGCGATAAAAAAACATAAAACAGAAATTCTAAAATATAAATAGTGAGGACTGCGAATTCGAAAGCGCAGGCAGAATACTGCAAGTCATAACAGGAAAGTTCATGAAGATAAAAATGTTTGCATATCAATTTTATAACATGACACAGAATATAAAATTATTTTGTTCGGGGAAACCAAGCCCTACCTTCACTTTTTCACCGACGAAAGTTGACTGCAAAGAAATTCAAGCCTACATAACTGTTATACTTCTTGTACGAATGATGTTGTAATACTGTATGCGTTGTTAAAAAACTTCAATTGCGTATTTCTAGAGATCCCGACCTGATAGAGAAAAACGGTTTGCAGATTTAAAAACAGCGCATTAAAATTGACCAGAAAAACATAGAAATGTTAGAGAAAGAAAAAAAAAGTTTTTTTTTGTTAGTCAGTGTATAATTTAAGTACATCACGTTATCCTCGGTTGTGACACACTTATGATATTTTTAGCACCAGCTGGTCAGTCTCAATTTACTTCTACTTTTTAATTCCGCTGGTGAGGGCTGTGGAGTCGGGAGTTTGATTCGTGGAGTTGGTCACTTTTTAGTGGAGTTGGTCACTTTTTAGTGGAGTTGGTCACTTTTTAGGGGAGTTGGTAAAAAAATGTCCATATTCCGACTCTGAATGTTATGCCATGTGACTAGTACAAAAATGTAGTGGGAGTCGGAGTCTGAAATCGGAGTCGAACTTCGAAAATTTCAGGATTCGGACTCGGAGTCTAGTGGGGAGCTCAAGTTTATGTTCATGAGCCAAAGTTTGTCGCAGTGGTTACTGTAATCCCGTGTTCTTGTGGAATAATAATCATTCAACCAGTCACCTTTCTACACGAAACACATGTTAATCCCATTTTTTACGAACGTATTTTAGCCTCTTTACCGTTTCAATAATTTGTATTCTATTGGCTAAAAAAAAATCTCTGTATTCCCTGAGAGATACTGAATTATGTCCATGGGCATTCCATTCATGAATTCTGCCCTGCATGTTTAAAAGATCATGCATTCCCACAAGTTAACGTGTCTTCTCTTATACATGAATCGAATGGAGTTGCCAAGCCTGTTCACGTAGGACCAGAATTTAAATGATTATTTCGATAAAAACAACAGGAAGAACTTATAGTTACTGTCGTACAGATAGGTTGTGAGTTATTTTTGGCCCGTCTGATTAGAGTGGATGGTGATAGGTACGTGAGAAAGGTGTGAGAAATAGCTTTCACGGGTGTGAACTTAAGGAAAAAGATATGTCTCTGGAATGAGTAAGTTTCTCTATTCCAGCCTATCTATACGAATGTAATTTAGTACAAGACAACCTTGCCCTCCTCATACATATAAATATAGGTTTAACTACACACACATACAGCTATGTGGCAGTAAGACACACAAACGTGAAAAAACTACGGTTAATTGGGTATGGGTCTGACCAACACACAAAGTTAAGTTTCTTTGTTGTTTATTATCATTAAACTTGACAACACCAATTATCTAAAGAAAAGATCAAACAAATCAGATTTACATACATATGAAATAACAAAAATAGATGCGTCCTCCGCCTATGGAGAAAAGAACCCAAAGTTAATAACCCAAAGGTCGAAGGTTAGCACTATGATACAGAGTAGACAGGAGAGTAAACAAAATCTTACTCTATAGGTACAGTAAACAAATTAGGCAAATCCAGAGTTGGTAAAACCTCTGTAACAAAGAAAAATATTCACTCTCTGTTGCAAACAGTGGCCACTCTCTCACTCTTACCTCCTAGGAGATATTCCTCCGCGTACAACTATTCAGTTCAATCCCCACATTGGCCCCAGTTCATCCTCTAACAACAGCTTTTGAGGTGAACGCCAAATCTGGTAGTTTTTCTAGCTAACAAATGTTACTGTGAATAGTCGATGTAGGAACGTGCTCTTGTGGTTCACAATTAAAAAAGAGGCAAATACTTCCAGTATCGGAAGACGACTGGTTGCAAAAAGTGTTACAATGATAAATGATGATAATCCTATCGGCTGACTCTATGTTAGAGGGCCGATTCCGAACAGCGTAAATTTCTGGATGCTTCGCTTGAATACGTCTGTCAGAAATCGGGAATAAATGTTATCTTTTGTACACCCCAGTGGGCTGAAAAAATTTTAAAATATTGCTGGGTTTGGTAAGTCCAGTTAAATTACTTTAGTGTCAGAACTGTTCTCATGTATCTTTGGCGCATACACGCATATAATGAAGATCGATACCGCTCATACCAATTTGAGGCACATGTAACTAACAAAATAAAATTTCCCAGATCAAAACAAACAAAAGAGAAGACCGCTAGAAGCTCTTGATCAGGTCTGCTAGGAATATAAGAAAAAAATTTATGGAAAGATGCTACTATTCTATATAGCTATATATATATATATGCACACAGACGGGGACAAGACGGTCTCTTGTCCACTCCGTCAGTCCTGATTAAAGTTAAAGGGCACAGGTGTTTTCATCAGCCTACCCTATCGTGCTTCGCTTTGCGAGTGTAGGTTGGATTGAGTTACGCGACTCTCCTCCCCCTCCCCTGCTCGCGGTTAACGATCAGCGTACAGTGTCAATTATCACAAACTATCGCGGGTCGTTAAGTAGCTATTAATTTGGTCGGCGTCTGCTAGTTTAGTCGTATGATATTAAATAATAGGCACTTAAAATAAAATACGCACAACGAAATAAAGCGTGAACTCTATTCTAGCATATAAACCAGTCAGCTAAAACCGTCTCTTCTTGTGTGAGAAAGCGTGTGGTGAAAATTAACATCTGGTATGAAATAGCTACGCGTTGTTTTATTTCACTAGTTTTAACAGCTAGAAAATCTAAGTGAATTATAATGGTAAAAGCTAACACTTTTAATGTGTAAAAGCTAACACTTTTAAACACGTAAGCACTAATTTCTTTTACCAGAAATCAGAATGAAAAATCCCCACGAATTGCTAATAATACATTTAACAAAATGGTTCTAGAACTTCGTGCTTAGACTATCCAAAAATTCTGAGTAACACTGATGGCAGGTTTAGGAAACCACCGTTATCATTATATTTCTCTGATCTATAGATGTTGTTAATTTTCGCGCTAGTGTGTAACGGAGAATCAGAAACAGAGTTACAAGATAAAAGCTTACATGTCGCTTTTTCGGGCGTTGCTGACCGCATCACACAGGATTTTTTACGTCTTAACGGGTCTCTCGAAGATTTCGCCGTGAGTCTACTTCAAAGCGTACTCGGGGAATTTTGGATTTCTCTTCGTAGACTTCAAAAGATTCTGTGTTTTTCACGTGCGGTCTGTCAGGTATCGTATGATTGACAGATTAGCTCGCGTGAGAAGACGAGGTAAACAAACCTGACTCGCTACCTGTTATGACGGGCAGGTCACGAAAGTTTGTAAACACTTCGTTTGCTTGAGTTCCAAGAGAAGAGGCGCGGATGAAAAAGTAAGCTTGTGTGAGTAAAGATAGGCAGTAAATGTGGTTTTAGCTAGCAAATCATAGAGCGCTACGAGGTCACAAAGACTGTCAGATTACTGCAGGCTCTTTTTCCATTATACATCACAATTACGGATAAAGATATGTATTATAAATAGCAACAACAACAAAGAAGTTAACCCAAGGACAGAAGAAAACGATTTCCAAAATATCTCTTTCAAATGTCATAATTCAGTGATGGAATCTAGGCACATTCTTTAAAGAAGAGCTACAACTAGATGTAGACATAGAAACGCACGGAGAAGGGAATTGGAAACAGACTGAACAGGGATAAAGAAGACATTTAAAGACTATAAACGAACGGCACAGGCTAGGTGCCAGACTTTGATTGAATCTGTTCAAGCCTATGCCTCATAAGGAGCTGGAGGGCAACGAACCTGATTTTAATTAACAAGCAAGCGCTTTAACCACTCTGCCAGTCAGCGATCGCCTAGTAGTGAGAGTATAAATGCGCAATGTTACTCGTAAGAGTCTGCGACACTGAGCCAGGAAGGGGTCTTCACATACGTACTTGTACTGTTTAAGGACCACCGCGATGGAGCTAATCTGCACCATTGAAAACTAAGATAAAATATTATGAATGTAACCAACTGGAAACAACAACAACAAAAACACCAACCGATATTCATAAATGGGTGCTTGCGTAGAATAGAAGGATTGAAGTGGTATGACAAGATCACTAGTGATGGACAAGAAAACTTGGCATGTGTTTGTTAAAGGCTTATGCTCCTCGGGGAGCTGAAGAATGATGATGATGCTCAGAAAGCCTGTACTAAATCCTTAATGTACTTTTGTAGTGTCTGTAGCAATTTATGTTACATGAGTGTCGTAATTTTTTTATCTGAGAGGGTGCTGATGAATATTGGTCCCTTTAGAGTGTAAAGTGATATTGAAGGCTCTGTGAGAATAAGGATTTGGGAGAATGAGGTAGTAGATTCACAAGCGCTGGGAAGGAGCAAGGACAGTCTCTTATTACGACAATATCTGTTTTCTCACAGACTACTCCTATCTCTCTTCTGCACAAACAATTGTTTGTCAGTTCCAGTCGCTCAGGCGCACTCACCGATTTGGTGATTCTGTCGCTCAACGTACATGAATACAGCCTACACAGATGGAAATGTTTGGAGTTTTAGGCCAACCGACAACCAACACAATTAATGATTAATACCTTTATTATCATAAAGGACTCACACCTAATTGTACATTTACAGTCAAAAATCAAAGGTTACAGAATACAAATATAACAAGGGAAGAGGGGTTTTTGAGGAGAAATATCCCATCCACCGTTTCCCGTTTATAGTTACTAACAGACAAAACCCGGTCCCAAAGACAAGAAAGGGGGGGGGGGGGTGTGTGATCAGAGATAGGCAATTTAACCCACTGGTAAATTTATTACTCTGAGGCAAGGGGTTACAGAAAAGGGGGGGGGGGGTGTAGAGGAAAAGCTAGGGTTCTCAATTGTCTCCCTTTAAATCAACAAATTTTACGGGAGGGGGAAGGAACACAGTTACCCGATCCCGCTAGGAGAGATCCCGTACAAGGAATATAATGCACCTTAGTACAAGGTCGAACTAATTAAAAGGGTAAAGAAAAGATAAATCTCCTTTCATTCAAAAAAACACACTAGGGCTGGCCATCCCCACAAACACACACGCAGACTTACCGAAAGGTGAATTCTGGCACTTCATAGGAAATACATCAAAAAAACAGCACTAAACCTTGGCTTAGGTAAAAGTATTTTTCTTCCGTGTACAGCCCCAGATTTGGGGTTTGTTGAAGTTAACAAAGTGTCCCGAAATCGCTGGACGTTGAAGTTTAACGGTACTGTTTATTTATTAGATATAGTTCCTAAAGAATGTCACAGGCACTTGGCTAGGCGTGAGGTATGGTGTGGTTCCTAAAATTTGCACAGCTGGTGGAGATAACTTCCTTTTTCCGTAATGTCACAAGTTAAGAAAAACACTGAGGTAAGTTCTTCTTCGGGGTGGGGGGGGGGGGGGGGGAATGGAAGGGAGGGTAAAATCCACTGAATATACGTGACAGATAGTGTTCAGGTAGATCGATGCTTTTTCTTCACAAATAGGGGCAGTGAATAAAATATGTTCTGCTTCCAGTTTTCTTTAAGGACTCTATATGAACTAGTATTTTTAAAGTGTTTCTTGAATGGCTTTATTCTCAGTTACGTTCAGAGGAGCGGGGCCCATTACAGGTCGCCACAAGTTTAGCTTTAAAAAGTTCATATGTTACTGGAGTTATCGAATTGAGTTTGGCAGAACTCTGTATATAATTAATAATTGCTGGGATGCAGGTTGAATGATCGTTCTGAATGAAAGATAATCAAAACAAGAAATGCATTACAAATCATATTATAATCTGACGCGATAAATTACAGTTAGCCTATTTACTTATTAGCGTCGTCAATTAACAAATCAGGAAAACTTCCCGTGAGAATTAAAAGCACATCTATCTATACAGAACTAAACTGTATTAAAGTTATAATTCTCTTTAACGTCTGCAAAATAAATTTACGCGTCAATTGTATTAGGAAATACTTTTAGCTGTAACATTAGTTTGCACTAGAACTTTGAAAATGGGTTTATTTAATAAGGTTAAATTTACACCACAATCCATTGAAATCAATTGAAATAACTCGACCACTGATCACTCGAAGCTAATGTATAAATTACCGTCTGCACAGAAAGAATACACTCCAATAGTCACGAAGGTAGATGAAATCCAGCAGGAATCCGACTATGCTAGTGCAACTAGGATTCTGTCAGAGCGAACGATAAAATGCAGTTTTACGGAGTACTCTATTTATACTTCTCGAATGTAACTTGAATAGGGCGTGTTAAATTTTCGCACCGTTCTTGAACTTGAGCAAAATCCGGGGTACCTCGCCGATGTGTTAACCGCTGCGATTCCTTCGTTTTCCCCGGTCTACCGATTTTCTTCCGTCTCAGGCTTCTAGCATGAGAGTGCGAAAATTTCTCGAGAAGCTAACTCTGTGAGCTGCGAGTTCCCTGATTCTTTAGTTCGTGTGCCGCTGCGATTGAATGCTGAAGATCAGCCTGTTCTTTGATGGTACCGCTGTTCTGAGAGCTTTGGCAACTCCCACCAGGCGGGGTGACAGCCAGGTAAGAAAATGATCTGCTGTTTATTGCTCTAGAAACAGGAGTGAGTCTGTGGCCCGTCCTCTTTTGGGCCGGCGTTAAGGAAAAGATTGCTATAAATCGTTCTCAGAAATGGTTGTGGGCGGGATTTAACCTCCCATCAAAGGCCATGCGATCTCAAACGTTCACATAAGATAGCAGGCTACATATTAATGATCCAGCGTGTAAGGTTCTCGTGGAAATGCTGCATGCCGGTAAAAGTTACAACAGATGATCAGGGGTTCTGAAGTTATTTATCAAGGGCTGCAGGCGTAACGGTATTGTCTCTAGCGTAAAGCTCAGAGTAGTGCTCGACCCACCTCTCCATCTGCTTACCCTTATCGGTTAGCTTCTCTCCGCTGATGGTTTTTAGCGGTGCCGTCTTACTTTTATGGGGGCCAAGTGCTTTCTTTATACCGTCATACATTTGTCTAATGTTGCCTGTTTGCGCTGCGATCTGGATGCTCTCACTGAGCTGGAGCCAATAGTCATTTGCACAGCGTCGAGCAGTTTGTTGAACTTTGCTTCTCGTAGCCCTCAGGATCTGTAGGGTTCTGGCACTCATGTGAACGTTTGTATTTCATTCATAGCACTGCGCTTAGCTTCAATAAACAGGTGCCATCACATCTGATGAAGCGTCAAACCAGTCATTTGTACTTTGCTGTTTTCTTACCAAAGGTGGCAAGTGCAGTACTTTGAATGGTGTTCCGTAGATTGCTCCCAGTTCTCTATAATAGTATCACCATGCTGAGGGCTACTGAGCACTTTCTTGAAGGTCGCAGTGAATTGAGCGATCATGAAAGGGTCTGACATCTTGCTGGTATCAATGCGTGGTTTCCCTTCATGTCTGACACGATAGAGTTTTCTTGGTTGTGCTCTGATTTTGCAGCAAACCAAGGAGTGATCTGTGTCACAGTCTGCACTTATGGTACGAGCGCGTGGAGAGCACAGACCTGAGGAGTGGCCTTCTGACGAGAATCAGGTCAAGTTGGTGCCAGTGCTTGGATCGTGGTTGTCTCCATGACACCTTATGCTGGGGTTTTGTCTGAAAGTAGGTGTTGGTCACGCAGAGGTCATGGTGGACGCACAACTCTAAGAGCCGTTGTCCATTTTCATTCATCTTGCCAATACCAAACCTGCCCAGACATGAAGGCCATGAAACATTATCGGCACCCACTCTAGCGTTAAAGTCACCAAGGAGAACAAGCTGTTCTTGCTAGGTATGCTTTTGATTACTGCTGTAGATTCCTCGTAGAACTCATCTTTAGCTTCTGAGGCAGGAGTACAGAGTAGGAGCATACACACTGACAAGGGTGATGGGACCTGTGCTTAGTTTGCAGGCGGAGCGTTAACAGGCGTTCTGATCCATTCTCGCCTGGTTCAACCATGTTAATTAGCGATTTTTGACCGCAAAACCTACTCCATGTTCTCTAGCTTTATTAAGATTCTTTCCCTTTGCAATAAAATGTGTAAGTCCTTCTCGCTCACTTACATCAAACCTGGTAGATTGATATAATCCCAGTTTTATGCAACTAAAGTCTGGTTGACTGCAGTGCTTCATATGTGGCAGCACTTACATCAAACCTGGTAGATTGATATAATCCCAGTTTTATGCAACTAAAGTCTGGTTGACTGCAGTGCTCTCATATGTGGGCAGCACTTACATCAAACCTGGTAGATTGATATAACTCCCAGTTTTATGCAACTAAAGTCTGGTTGACTGCAGTGCTCTCATATGTGGCAGCACTTACATCAAACCTGGTAGATTGATATAATCCCAGTTTTATGCAATCTAAAGTCTGGTTAACTTGCAGTGCTCTCATATGTGGCAGCACTTACACCAAATGGTAGATTGATAAAATCCCAGTTTTAGGAACTAAAGTCTGGTTGACTGCAGTGCTCTCATATGTGGCAGGCACTTACATCAAACCTGGTAGATTGATAAAATCCCAGATTTATGTAACTAAAGTCTAGTTGACTGCAGTGCTCTCATTGTGGCTGCACTTACATCAAACCTGGTAGATTGATAAAAATCCAGTTTTGTGTAAACTCAAGTCTGGTTGACTGCAGTGCTCTCATATGTGGCATCACTTACATCAAACCTGGTAGATTGATATAATCCCAGTTTTATGCAACTAAAGTCTGGTTGACTGCAGTGCTCTCATATGTGGCGCACTTACATCAAACCTGGTAGATGATATAATCCCAGTGTTATGCAACTAAAGTCTGGTTGACTGCAGTGCCTCTCATATGTGTTTTTTTTTTTATTTTTTTTTTTTTTTGTTTTTTTTTTTTTTTTTTTCTTTTTAGTATGTTTTTTTGTATGTTTTTTTTTTTTGGTGTTTGTTTATTTGTCCTCCACTGCTCCTCTATCCATCAGCAATGCGTACAAGTTGTGGAAAAACGTGTCCCTGCCCATTTTTTGATGTTATCAGCCCATTTGGATTTTCTTTGCACTGTTAACTTCTCCGTTTACCTTCGACTGTTCCCTGGAGGATCGTTTTTCGAAAGGGATTCATGACGAGTTAACATGTGCCCAAACCAGGCAAGCTTTCGAAGTTTCACTGTTGACAAAAGTGGTTCTTGCGGTGGCCTGCATGTCTATATTTTTTTGTTTATTTTCTCTCTAAAGTTACATTTTGTTTTGTGCTCTTTTATAGGCAAATGCGGCAAAATTCTTCTATAACCGTTTTATACTCAAAAGACCTGAATCCCTTTGCTCCGTATTCTGCAGTGGAGTGTCCAGCCTTCATCACCCCCAAATCCATTACACACGAGAATCGATAACTACAAGTGATTTGTATTAATTTTAGATCTTCACAGGAAAAACTAGTATGTTTACTTTTTCACATTTTGCCTTGTCATGGCAGCTGAGGCCATCTCAAGTCCTGTCTTGTATTTCTTTACTTGATCCTTCCATCACTGTCATATAATGGACCGAGATATTAAATAGTTGTTTTCACGTTCTTCTAACGTTTGCCCATTTAACGTAATGTTGGTCGGAACATGTTTCTTATGGCTATTCACCAATATCTTGCTTTTTTCTATGATTAATTCCATCCACATAAGTTCTTGTGTTACATTTCTCCAGTCTAGAGGTAACGGTCTTGAAGTTCTGATTATTTTCCTGCTATTCAGATCTATATCCTTATGCAAAATGTAGGTTGCACACGAGGTCCGGCCTCCGTATGCGATATGGTTGGTTTTTTATAATCGTAGAGAGTTTTTTGCAAATTATTTTCTAGATTATATAATTAAAGAGCAACTGGGTTTACAATTTTTGTTTTTTTTTTTTTTTTTTTTTTTGAAAAATTCTCCAATGTCATTGCTTGCAAAAAACAGCACTGCTTGCGTCCTTGATTGATATAATCCCAGTTTTATGCAACTAAAGTCTGGTTGACTGCAGTGCTCTCATAAGTGGCACACTTACATCAAACCTGGTAGATTGATATAATCCAGTTTTATGCAACTAAAGTCTGGTTGACTGCAGTGCTCTCATATTGTGGCAGCATTACATCAAACCTGGTAGCACTTTAAAACATTAATACAGGAAATGTAAGGTGCATTTTTATAAAATCTCTCAGAAGGGAAGAGCAAATGTATCATCTCCTTATTTTTGTGATTCCCTAAAATTGTGTTATTATATTGTTGTGTGTTAAATTGAAGATTGCTGTCCAGTTTTACAGGAATTACACTTTTTGTTCCCAGGACATGACAAGCACAGCATTTTCAGACATGTCAGCACAGTGCTTCTCAGACATGACAAGACAGCCCCTCATAGACATGACATTTCAGCTCTTCAGACATGACAATGCAACATTTCTCAGATACGATAACACTGAATTTCCTAGACAAGACAAGACAGCACTTCTCAGAGATGACAAGAACAGCATGTCTCAGACATGACAAGACAGCACTTCTCAGAGATGACAAGACAGCTCCTCATAGACATGGCATCTTAGATTTTTTCAGACACAACAATGCAACATTTCTCAGACATGACAAGACAGCACTTCTCAGACATCACTACACAGCACTTTTCAGACATATTAACTCAGCACTTCACAGACAGATATTCATCACATGTTATGCTTCTCTTGTATTATACCATTACATGAGTTTTTATTTTTTTCAGGAACAACTGCCAATGCCATTGATCAGCTGAATCTTGCCCTGACATGGGATAGAGTTGACATTGCCAGAAGTCATATTTTGTGTATGGGCAGGAATGGCCGGTATGTCCAGCTTTTTGTACTTGAACTTGCAGAAAATAATGAATCATTATTTATGTCTGTTTTATATCTAAAAAATATTCTTTCCCATTCACTAGTGGCAGTCAGCCATTATAATATCAGTTGTATAGAAGAAGGTCACCGAGGGAGTGTAGTTGTTTGTTTGTTGTTGTTGTTGTTTAACTAGGGCTTTTGAGCTACTTACTCTTTTGCGGCTAATACCAAGTTGAAGAATTCTTGGTATTATTTACACTGTAGATCTAGGCTTTTCCTGTGGCTTTTCTCCCATTCCGAAATGTGTTGAGTTGAAGTCATGAGCTCCAGTTTTTCCAGCTTGGCTTGCAGTTAAATGATCATCACATCTGGTTCCAAGCTAGGAGTAAGAAGCGTGTGACATACTGTGCATTACCCACCATCCAAGGGGGCTCTCTAACTATGCAGAGCTAAAATACTGCTCTGGTTCTAGGCTGTCCAAAAGAATTGTCACGTCCTGCACAGAGCCTCTTCTCAGCTCCCCCTGCCTATCACTGTCTCCATAGTGAGATCCTCCTGCATGCAGTCAACCAGGTCAAAGCCATGGAATCACATCTGGGGCTCAAGTAACTTCTCCAAGCTCAGTGTGAAATGCTGGGTTCTCAACAATTTTCACCACAGGGGGAATCCCTGAAAGTGTGTGGATGATTTCAAGAGACAATGAGGGTGTAATTAGCCGCACAGACAGAGGTTCACTTCCACATATGTATATTGTTGGGAGTGTAGTAAGCATGTAGTCATAAAATGTGTTTTACTGTTTGACCTCTAGGAAGGCGCTTTGGAGGTAGCAATGATGGATGCTCTGATAAATGACAGGGTTGATTTTGTGAAGCTTCTCCTGGAGAATGGTGTGAGCATGCACACTTTCCTGACCATCCTCGGCTAGAAAGATCTCTACAACTCGGTGAGTGTTTTCTTTGACCTCTCATTCATTGCTCTGACTTTCATTTTATTGTGTTTTAATTAAAGTCTTGATTCACTTAATTTACTCACTTTAGTTTCTGACAGAGCATAAGGTTTCTACAGTGGTATTCTGTTATTGCTGTACTTAGAGGTATCTTCTTTAGCTTCAGTGTTCAGTCGTTGTCATTTCTATTTCTGTTGCTCTCTGTATATTGCTTGATTGCTCTTCCCCTTAGGTTTCACTATATGTGCAACTTTTATATGTTGGTCCACATTCTTGTGACTCTTTGTAATTAAAGATGTGCTTTGTTCAAGTCTCTGTTGGCAAAAGGGAACAATCTCCAATCAAGCCATGACTTTGTCATTATTTCCCTGCAGATAAAAAAAAAACTCTTGTAATTTATTAATTCCATTTCTATCACTGTTTTATCTCTTCTCTTGCTCTCTTGCTGTCTATAGTCTCATATCTTTACCTTTTCTCTTATTCAAGTTTTAATTTCTGATTATCTCACTGTTGATGAAAATGTTGATTCACTTTTGTTTTACTCAGTATCTAGATGATTGATTTTTATTTTATTTTATTTTTTTATTTGTTTTTTAATTTTCACAGCAATGAATTTTTTAGCACTACACCTGTGCTGCTTTATGATTTTTACATTTTCTTTTTCATCTTTTTAAAATCCAAAAGTAGGTACAGATTGCAGATTATTGGCATTGAGAATTACTATAGTCAGGCTCAGTGCTCATTTTGTTCCTGTCCTGCATAAGCAGTGACAGAATGCATATAGCTGCTTCTTTTTTTTTTTTTTTTGTTAACTCTTGCAGGCCGGAATTTTTTTATCAGTTTTGCCAGAATTATTTTTGTACCTTAAAGCAGTACCTTTATAAATTCTAAAGTTTCTGAGTTATTACACAACAAAGACACACATATTATACATCACAGTAAAGATAAATGAATGTAGAATTAGAATATGAAGGATTTTTAGTGATATTCTACATATAGTATTCAGTTATGAGTCATAATGAAAATACGGAACAAATTTCACAGAACACAAAAGTGACGTTCCCAACGTCGTTTCGGCTTCTAGGGGTTTTGTGGATGTACGCTACCAGCGTCGTTCCGGCCTTTAAGAGTTAAATTAGTCCAGATTTAAAAAGTAT
>JAMPIV010005344.1:0-7500 GCA_024509875.1 Oreohelix idahoensis
GCTAGATTATCTAGCATTTGTTTTTTCTACTATGTCCTTGAGATAATCCCATTCTATGTCAGTGTTCTCTATAAGATTCACGAGAGAGTAGCCGCTCTTTTAAAAATATACTACTCATCAAAAGTCAAGGCCACTTAGAAAAACCTTGGTTGAAACCATAAAACAAATCTGATATAAACGTAATTGGTATCAGTCAAAACGGCATTTATTGAATACCAAATTGACATGTCACGTAAAGAAATGGAAACACACATTCAAACGCTATGAAGCTGGGAAGTGTGTCACCCACCTTTTCAAAAGTCACACAATAGATATTGGACAAATAGACATTTCAAAATCGGGTATGACCACCGTTTGCAGCAAGGCATTCAAGACAGCGTAGACGCATCGAGTCCACAAGGGTCCGAAGAGTATCCTGAGGAACAGCTTGCCATTCCTGAAGCAGAAATGCAGTCAGCTGTGCAACATCCATTGGCAGGGGGTGATTTGTTGACAATCTTCGACCAAGGACATCCCAGAGGTGCTCAATCGGAGAAAGGTCAGGTGAATGAGCTGGCCACGCCATTCTGATGATCCCATTTGCTGAATAAACTCATTCACCACACGAGCTCGATGGGGTCGAGCGTTATCATCTTGGAGGATGGCATTACCACCTATGGCCTCCAGAGCAGTCTGAACAATTGGTCTCAAGATTTCGTTCTGGTATCTTTGGCCGGTCAAGTTGCCTTGGATGATGTAGAGTGGGGTCCTGCCGAGTCTGTAGAAGCCTCCCCAGACAATGACAGAACCCCTACCATAACGATCCACCTCTCGAATTGTGTCATCAGTAAATCGCTCTCCTGGTCGTCTCCAAACTCGAATCCTGCCATCATTGAATGACACAGTGAAGCGAGATTCATCAGTGAAGAGAACTTGACTCCATTGTATCCTTGTCCATCGGATGTACTCGCGACACCAAGCAACACGGGCTCTGCGATGAGCAGGAGTAAGAGGGATTCTGACTGCAGGACGTCGAGCAGCCAGTCCAAATTCATGTAAACGTCTGCGAATGGTGCTTTGACTGACATTAACGTCTCAGCTGACATCTTAGAGTGGAACAAGTCACTGTTCGATGGCGCAGGGCTGATAACAAGAGGTACCGGTCATCATGTTTTTTGGTGCATCTAGGGCGACCTGGCCGGTGGCGATCCTCCACACTTCCTGTGGCCTGAAATCTCTCCAAAATTCTTTGGATAGTAGAGTGTGACACTGCAAGCCGTCTAGCAACATCACGGACAGATAAACCACTTTCAACCCACGCTATAGCCCTCATTCTTTGTAAGGTGTCAAAACTTCTTCTCGGTGGCATGGTTTTTGCAAGTGATGAAACTACCCTAAGTCTGCTGATTGTAAAACAAAAATATGAGTGAACTCTGTTCACGAAAAGTCGCCATTGCATGTGGAATGTCAATCAGCACGATTACTTCACCTGTTTGGTTGTACGGAAGTTTGAAAAAACAGATTAAAAATGTGAATTTATGGTCAGCAAACCAAATTGCACGTGATCACCATGGTTGTCGGTGAGTTGTTTTTATTCTTAACGTGCATAGAGGACTGTCAGAGGAAGATATTGCACCCATTTTTACTAAAAACTTCCTTCATTTAATCATTCTATGCGCTTATATAAAAGTGTATTGAAAATAATAGGGTGGCCCTTGACTTTTGACGAGTAGTATATTATAGACACACGAAGCACAAGTGTTGAGCGCAAATACTCAGTAACCGTTATGTTCTCGCCAAAAGTTTCTTCTGCGGCCACGTTAATCGAAAC
This sequence comes from Oreohelix idahoensis, assembly GCA_024509875.1. Taxonomy (NCBI): domain Eukaryota; kingdom Metazoa; phylum Mollusca; class Gastropoda; order Stylommatophora; family Oreohelicidae; genus Oreohelix; species Oreohelix idahoensis. The sequence goes on from JAMPIV010005344.1 coordinate 1,811, forward strand.
GTGTCGATTTGCGCATATCAGAATGCGGTAATGACTTCCGTCCACAGCATGCGTCCTTTCATCGATGCGTGTGTCAAACTCTAATTTAGACATAACCTTAATCCGTATTTCCTCGTGCTTATAGAAACACGTCAAATCGTGTTGGAAGAAAATTACAGAAGTGGAAATCTGAGTCGAACGAAATAATCGATTGGAATTGGCCAATTAAACTTTGACCGCCCAAAAAATCATCTCTTCATAAAAGCATGAAAAACTTCAATCGTTACTGCTTCTCTGCCTTTTGGTTAAGAAAAAGGTCAGACCAGTTGATCTTTCATTTATGAACTTGCACCATAATGTCGCTACTGAGTAAACGAAACGGACGAAAATAGGCAAAGCGTCTTTATTACTTGTACAAACGACAAAGAAAATGGCCTAAGGAATGGTAACAATGTCTACGCCAGGGACAAACGAACAAAAACAGAAGAGACAAGAGAGCGAGGACTAAGTTAAATACATTTTAAATAATTAATAAAAATGATACGACCCATAAATCGAGATAACTGATGTCCTCTCGTGAATTCTAGTTCAAACGGTATTCCACTATAATAAATCCGGATAAGAAGTGGCGCGCGTGAACACAATTAAAAACAAGAAGCGAAATCTAAAAAAAAAAACCAGGAGCGAGTTGGGAGAGATGCAAGCTGCTAAGAAACAAAATAATAATAGATATCGAGAAATAAATAATACATGCATATGGAAAGTCGCCTCAGATGAGAAAGTCATCGGTGTTTAAGCCTTCAGTCTTAAGTTATACCATGGTGCGTGTGTAGTGTTGGTACACGGCACAAATTTCTTCTTCTTTATCCTTTCCGCTCCACGTGGAACATGTAGCCACGACTGCAGCTGCCCACCTTATAGGAGGCCTACATCAGAACATTCATGTGCTTCAGCAGCGATAGATTGTTTTATATGATAAGGTTGCCAGTGCCACGTATAACCTTTTCTTAGTCGCCTCCAAGTCTTCCTGTCCCGTTCCGTCAGCGCATTGTTTTTCCATTTCTTCCTTAATTTGTTCAAGCTTCTTTACCCAAAAGATCTTCTTCTGTCTTGGTTGGCTGGATTGAATTATATGTGTTAGTTGCCTATCTATGTTACTTATTTTTGGTTTTGTTTCTAGTGTAAAATTGTTACATAATGGGGTAACCAACCGCATACCCCGCCATCCTGTGTCGCTTTTTTACGACACGGTCTATACGTTACAGCGTTGTTATTCTTTCCTCCCCAATGGGGTCCAGGTAACACTCGAGGAAAGACATACAATTTATATGTATTTTTCCGGTTTACAGTTAACATGAGTTCATTCTTTTAACTGGGTGGTAATTGTGTCTAATCAACAGCCTACGTTTAATTTGTTGCACACGAGGTAGATTGATAGATGGACGGTAACAGCTCTTTTGAATACGAGCTTTGTCAAAGATAACATTTTCGTTGACAACATCGTTACATTTCCGTGAAGCACAAGATTTCAATCTGAAAAAGTCGAAGAAAGCAAAAGCAATCCGTTTCACAAGAAGAATACATACTTTCCAGTGTAAAGAAGAATACCTCCAGAAACAGTATGAAGCTAACATGCCACATGCGTCCGATAAAAATCATATAATTATGTAAATACATTAAAGCAGTGTTTTTTAACCTGTGGTCCACGAACTCTTCCAGAACAAGGATTGTAGTAATGCTATCAACAGGTTTATCCAATGTATGTTCTTCTCCATTGCCAGCTACTTCTTCTCATCCCTTGTCCCACTGGCACTCGCGCGGTTCTTGTCATCATCTCCCCATTGGTGGTTTTTTTCGTACTTTGGGGGTCCATGAATGGATTCTAATGGGTCCGTGTACATAATGTAAAAGTTAAAATGTAAAATTTTAAATTTTAAGTGTATGTCCATTTTTTTTGCAAGAAGGGGTCACAGCCTTCATCAGAAAAGCAGAGGAGCCTGTGGCAAATAAAAGGTTAGGATAAAAGGTTAGGAAACCCTGAATTAAAGGAATAAAGAGCACATGGAAAGACCTTGAACGACTGGCACGCGACAGGAAGGCTTAGCAGGAATTTGTTGAAGGCAAGCACTCTACAGCGAGCTAAAGTTTAATTAATTAATTAATTACCAGAGTTGTTCAGTGATTCCTACCATCTGCAGGAATTTTAAAGCAAATTGTGAAACGGTTTCTGAAAAAGCGTAGAATGTTTGGAAGCTGAACTACCTAAAACGGGATTCCTCTTACTCAGCTAACTGAGAGTAATAAAAACATTATTAATGGAAAGTCGTGAAGATAGATAACATAGACCTGAGCTCTCCTAAAGAAAATCTGCCACTCCTGGGGAAGTTAAAATCCGAATCGATAATGTCCGGCTAGTATTAAAAATAAATTCTTCAAAGCTGTCAGTATTTGAATTCATAATCACGTCGCCAAATGCGTTAACATTTCTGAAAATTGGACAAACAAAAATTGTTCATTAGAATTTCATTGGTTTGGTTTGGTGTGGTTTTAAGGACTATCTTCATTGCTCGCGGACAGCTCCATCAGTGCTCCGATCTCCTCCCTTAGATCATACAAGGAGGATCTCAGCACAGCGCAGGAACTCCGTAGCATTGGCAAGAATCCCAGTGTGTGTATTTAGGTATCACACATTCTACAAATATTTTTGTGATGGGTAGGTTTTGCCAGGGCAGCGGCCTGATAGGCCTACTCTTTACGATTTCCAACTGCCGTGAGATTTTTAACGTGCGCAACTTACACACGTGATCTCCTATTGTTTTCGCCCTTATCCAAGAAGGCTAGGCATCCGATCTCACTACCCATGATGTGGCGTGAGGTTTTTATTTGGCTCTAGGATCAGTATAGTACTGACAATTACAGAAATAGAATTTCGGCAGAAAATGGTGAAGTCCCAGTGTCTGAGAGAACTACTGGTATCACAAATTAGTTACGGCTGTGAATGATCTGATCTCGAAAAATTAGTAGAGTGGAGACCGACATAACTTGCCACCTCCGCTGTGTAACTAACTGTGATATTAAGACAAGGAAACAGATTTTACTTAACAATGATAAAATTGACAAGTCTTCAAATACAATTTCCTTATTATTTATTTAGTATATACACTATCTACTCTTGTGCTGAAGGGTGAATGTTGAAAAAATGGAACGTAATGAATTTGTAAGTTTACATATGATTTACAAATATTTATATTTATATAGATATGTAAATATATTACAACAAGTTTTCCAATTATAGGAACAAAAATTATATCAGCTGTGCTGTTATTCAATTATAGTACATGTATCAGCTGTGCTGTTAATTACGTATAATTTATCAGCTATAATCTTATTATTGTCTCTTGCTACGCTAATTCACTTTCTCGTCACTGACACTAGCTTTTGCTCACAATGCCGACAGAAATGGTACTACTGGGTACTCATCTCTTAAAACGTTCTGTTCTCCTTAGTTTGGGTCACACAACTCCTGCTGAGGCTCGTTACTTTAGCCCACCCAAGACTGAGGGGGACTAAAGATGTAGTTTCTGTACAATCTCTATGCTCCTGCAAAGTTCCAGGCAGCTGGATTGACTCGAACATACGACCTCAGGTTTTATGACACGAATAAAACCTGTAATAAGGAAAAATAGAGGCTAATTTCTGTCATCAAGCCCACCTATTTCTAATGTGGATGAAATGAGCGTGTGCCTCAGGTGTCTGCATGTAGGATGAATGACAACATGGCTCAGTATGATTTAGCAATAGCGAGACAAGACAGGTGTCTACTTGCAAAACCTTCTTTCTGATAAATTAATACATGGATACATCCAATAATATGAATTCAATACATGAATACATCCAATAATATAAATTCAATACATGAATACATTCAATACATGAATACATCCAATAATATGTACACCTAGGTGTGATACAACCATTTCCTTCCCCCTATAGTATACCAGATATATCCTAACAATATTGTTATGTTCTTATGATAGGAGTATATGAGACGAGGACTGTTTGGTGATATATCAGGTAGGAGTTATAGGAGACAATAGATTGATGTTAGATGAGACAATAGATTGAGTCCTAACAAGGACTGTTTTGGTTATATTTCAGTTGGTTTTATCTGAGATAATAGACTGAAGTTATAGGAGACAATAGATTGAGTCCTAACAAGAACTGTTTTGGTTATATTGCAGTTGGTCTGAGAAAATAGATTGAAGTTATAGGAGACAATAGGTTGAGTCCTAACAAGGACTGTTTTGGTTATATTGCAGTTGGTCTGAGAAAATAGATTGAAGTAATAGGAGACAATAGGTTGAGTCCTAACAAGGACTGTTTTGGTTATATTTCAGTTTGGAGTTATCTGAGACAATAGACTGAAGTTATAGGAGACAATAGATTGAAGTATGAGTCCTATTAGTCTTCGTCTATTCAGTCATATTAGGAAATACAATCATTATACCTAATTCCCCAAGATACAATCAGTAACCTGATACGTTCATATTAAAACCTATTTTCCTACCAGTTTATAGTAAATTATATTTACCCTCCAAGATTTAAACAGGCCAGATTTTGACTCGACTTAGCGAAGCAGGCTGCAGGTCAATGCTCTCAGGTAAGCTATAAATCAAAGCTGACAGCTCCTCTCTTCAGTCGGTCGTCTCTGGCTTCGTGTTCGGTGTTTCGTGTTTTTAGCATAAATCTCGCCCGATTTTATAGGCAGGTAAAATAACTTCTACTGGTAAAGGAAAGCGTTTGGTTGATTCCTGGCGGAGCAAGCTGATTGGTTGCCTGCAGTTTCATCTTATGCTCATACAGCCTAATTTTATTCAGTTTTCTTCCGCCATCTTGCGTGAACAAGATGGCCACGACCCACATCCTAAAAAAAACAGGGCTTAAGTTTTTCCTGGCGTAACTTCAGGTAATTTATTCCGGCTCAGCAACTGTGCGTTGATTGGCTGGGGCAAATTTTTTTCCCGACATAATGATTTAACAAAGTAGTGGGGTTACACACATTCGTTTCACGACACATGAGACCACGGGGGAGTATGACATGATTTGGACCACTGGTTCTGAAAAAAATGTCCATAAATTATAGTCCCTCTACCGGGAATCGAACCTGGTACCTCTAGAATTGGAGGTGGACACCATACCTCTTAGCCACTCCGACCCTCCCCCCCCCTTTCCCCTTCCGCCCCCTAATTTCATTTATTCATTCATTGCCACTGTGTCGCCGAGAGACCTACGCTAGCATTATTTGTGCTATTGTTAGAATGAGATAAACAGTTAGGACAGCTCACAAAGGAAAAAAAATAGTGAATGAAAATAATAATAATTGCTACTGACAACAGTTCAAGGTAACAGCTCAGGTTTATAAAAGTGGGTGATTATCTAGAGACGTAAATAGAATGTTCGAGAACAGCGAAGCTTGACCAATGAATTTAATTCAAACGCATTGGGTTAACGAATCAGAGAGTGGCAAGGGAACACACCACCAGAGGTCATTAGTGCTTAGGAGATTCGAGCAGCTATATATATATAGGGTTTACTACAAATATTGAATTTGTGAGGGTCCTTGGTGTTTACCGTTTTAAGAGAGGGGAACACTTCTAGAAAATCTAGAAAAATCCGTTTGTTACAAATGATGATGATGGATTTTCTATCGG
>JAMPIV010005344.1:12500-65000 GCA_024509875.1 Oreohelix idahoensis
ATATCTGTAAGGAATCAGCAACTGGAACAGACAGACACCTTCACATACCTAGGATGCATAGTAACACTAGACGGCGGAGCAAGCAAAGACATCAACAACAGAATGAACAAAGCAAGAACAGCCTTTTTTTAGTCTAAACAACATCTGGAAGTCCTCTCTGTACAGCACAAGCACAAAATTACGATTATATCAGAGCTGTGTGCTTTCTGTGCTTCTCTGTGGTGCGGAATGCTGGAGAGTTACAGAGAAGGAAATGTCGAAATTGTCCTCTTTTCACACAACATGCCTAAAAAAATTATCCTAATCTTTTGGCCGAATACCATCAACAACCAAAATCTGCTTACTCGGAGCAAGCAAGAGGACATGCACACCATCATAGCTGGCAGACGCTGGAGCTGGGTTGGCCATGTCCTCAGAAGAGACCCCGATGCCATCACAAGAATAGCTATGCTATGGACCCCTGAAGGAAAACGAAAGAGGGGCCGACCAAAACAACTGTGGAGGCTGAGATGCAAAGAATGAACCAGAGTTGGGGCACTGAACAAAGGACGCCACCGACCGAGCAAAGTGATATCAATTTGTTGTTGCCCTACAAGACGCCACCATGCGTGATGGCTACTGACTGTTTTGACGGTCGGCGGCTAAGGATTAAAGAATAAGAAGACATTTAAATAGAATAGCTTTAGCTTTACATGACATTTAAATGACAAGGTTAATAATACAGATAGTCTGTTTACATATACATCTCCACTGATTGAAAAGTGTTCACAATACAAAATGAGTATGTTTTCATTTATATTTACACTGGTTGAAAGCTTGAAAACTTAAATTAATTTTAAAGTGAATACGTTTATATGGACATTAACACTGCTTGAAAATATAATTATTATACTTAGAATGTACATCATTTCTTGACTCACTGACTTTTTGCTCAAATGAATAATAGAGACTTGAATCGTCTGGGGTGTCGCTAATTTAATACGTTCCCTCTCTGACTTCGTGTGTGGTCCTTCGGTTCCCTCAGTCCCGGTTTCCTTATTTAAAATGGTAGAGATTTCCTAGGATATATTGTAAGTCCTGATAAATGCTCCAATAAAAGGTGTCCGGTACATTAAGTAGGAATTCAGAATTCTAATTCTTCACTGTAGCAGCCTGGTGTCTTGGCGAGCGATTTCTCAAGTGAAATAGCTTGAGAAAATGATGAGATTATATTCCCTGCCTTCCCACGCCTTCGTTTGTTACGAGCTATCAACAAACTCCAATCATATTCAAACAGGCGGGTAATGGGGTAATTTCAAAATATTCCGACATCGGACAATTTTGAACGTAAGGCAGAGGTCAACTCTCCCATTTATATATATATGGTAATAAGATGTCCGATACCCTTGTGTACAAACTTACAGACACATCGGTAAACTCATACAACAACGTGTTCAAAATGAAACCATCATTACTTTATCAGAAAGTACTATTGTCATAACAAGTAGGACAGAAAACGCTTATGTCATAAGTTTCCGCCTCGTAAACGAGATCTTGTGCTAATCTTAGCCAAGCTGTGCCACTCCCTTGCGACTGCGAGTAATTATCTCAGCATATCTGGGTATCGTCTAGCAACTGTGATTATTATCACCTACAGGGAGTGTCAAGCGATTCAACAATACTCACATATCTGCTACGTAGCAGACAAATAACTAAGAAAGATAGAAAGAAAAGAAGAAAAGTGCGATAACTGACAGCATATAATAAAAATCTGTACCACAAATGTACCGATACTGCCGGAGAGAAACAAAGATCGATAGGGGCCGCCCCTTTTTTTGTCACTATATATATATATATATATATATATATAGATATATATATATATATATATATATATATATATATATATATATATATATATATATATATATTAAAAGAGTTTTGCTCATACGTTGCTTTCACACCTATGATAACTGAATCAACTAAGATTATTATGTTTTGAAATAACATGTAACACATTTAATAATCAGTTAGTTTTAACAGGTTAAAATAAATAGAATGATGGTGAATTTTCGATGAAAATAAAATCTCGTCATCGAGATTTGGTTTGAGGATTTAAATTACTTACTTACTTACTTACTTAGTCGTTCCCCTTCTACCGTGAGGTGTAGAAGTTTGGAAGAGAGAGCGCCAGACTATCCTATCGGCTGTCTTCCTCCTGGCCTGGTTCCATTCTAGTCCTCGATCCTTCAAAGATTGTTTAATGTTGTCCTCCCAGCGGACTCTGGGTCGTCCTCGGGGTCTGGATCCTTGGCTCTTTGTTTCCCATGCTTGTCGTGGTATCCGATCTTCTCCCATTCTGCAGACATGGCCAAACCATCTTAATTGGGACTGTTCTACTTGGGTCTGCAGGGGGTAGGATTTAAGGCCTTGACGTATCGTCAATTAATATTTAATTTTAAAGTCCGTTTGCTGGTGCCTGTTAGTTAGCACTTAGCTTGTATGAGCGAGTCTAGCAGCCTTGGTTTTTGTCGATTCGTATGTGATGATGACACTTCAGAGTCTGATAGCTTCGTACCTCGAATGGTCTGATAGCTTAGTACAACGATCTTTTAAAACAAATGCCTCTGCTAAGGACATTTGTGGGCTGAAAATTAACAGGCGCATTGTCTCGCTGTTCACTCACCAATGTTATTCTCTCGGAATAATTATTCTTGAGCATACACGGCGTAACTGAGGGAAGATGATTTAAAATCACCAATATTATTCTGGGTATTAAAATGGGGAAAATGTGTCTGGACAGCGCGAACTGCAATGATTTGCCTGAATACAAGTAACAAGGTACATATATCTCACAAAATGATATGATACACTTGATGCACACGTGATGTCATCATCACTCATCACTGCTCCAGTCGCAGTCTGGGGTCCCCTCTGCTGTCGGTTGTCTGTACGACTAGCTAGATGAAATCAGCAGCGTTAGCTGTAATGGTTTATGAGTATACTATTTTCATATGTTGAGGTTGCCATCATCATAGTGCAGGCAAGGGAGAAAACCAAAAATACAAAAAAATGCACGTGCGCTATTTTCCTATGAATCCATGCTGAGAATTTGCTGCAATTCTGGCATTCTGTGCAGGCAAGGGAGAAAGAAAACCAAAAAAAATTGTGCTATCCTGCAGGAGCAACCATTGTGCAACGCAGCAACCTGCATCCAGAACCTCGATATGTCACAGCATTAACATTTCCACGGAAGACGTGAAGAGGCAAGCGATGGTGAAAACTGAATCCTCCCCAAATGTGAATACTGCCACCTCGAAATCGGTTGACACAGCAATCTGCAAAGCGCTCTTCACACCGTCGCTAAATCCGCAAAGGATATGTTGAATCTGTTCTCTTCTGTGAATAGGACAGCATTCCACTGCAGTCTAGTCCATCTGATATGTTGCTCTGCCCATTGCAGGCGCTGCTAACGATGTCTGTGAGTCAAGTTTGGCCCAACATAAGGTCGTCTTGCAGTAAGGCTTGTATCTCTGAGTCGTCGTATGACTGTCATTCGAGAGACTTGCCCATGTCTACCCACTATTGCTCTTGCTGTTTGACTTGCCGGGAGAGTCAATTCCTTAGGTGACTCAGCACAATATGACGATCTTGCGCAGGGGTAGTAACTCGTGGTTGGCCACTCCGAAGTCTATCCCGGGCACTGCCAGTGGTTCCGTAACGTTCATTGAGACGTACAATAGTGCTGTGGTGGCAATTCATCCTTCTGGCAATGGCCCGCGAGCTCATTCCGGTCTCCAACATACCAATGGCTCGTTGTAGGGCGTTTTCACATAGTCGGGGCATTTCAAGCACATGTACTGGGTGTTTTGTCTCAACGGCCTTTTTATACCGAGTATACTGCCACAACGCGTACACATTTTCAGGGTCATAGCTGTTGAGAATCGTGTTGCACGTGTAACTTTCATCGTTTTCATGTAGTCTGTACACACACACCCATGGGTTGAATCTTGCACTTCCCATTCCAGCAGCCATTCGCTCTCTACCTCATGGCAAACACGGGGAAAATCCATTCCCACACTTTTTTTTGCCAGCTTTTCGGCATCGGTATATATAATAGTGGTGCGTTTTTAATGTGCTTCAGTATATATACTCGTATATAACAACTTAGCAAGAAAAACATGTCAAATTCACATTTGTAAAATAAATGTTTACACTTACCCCAAAGTAACTTTTGGGAACACAATCTCCTGCACAGTTTAGAATGGACACAGCACTTTATTAGATGCTTCGAATCACTTGGCTTGGAATTTTTATAATTCCTCTTATGGCGGGTGTTCTGCGAATCACCTGGTCTGGAAATATTGTAATTCCTCTTATGATGGGTGAATCCGATTTCTTAGGTATCCAGACTTCGTATTTAAAATGCGGGTTTACTTGTTTTGTTTCAAAGTTGCACAAATAAAGTCTGATTTTTTACTCCAATTTCGCTATATTATATCTCTCATTCTAACTTCGAATCCCAAATTGTTCTTCCGACGAATTTTCCAATGAGAACCATTGTGTATTCCGGCTTCTCAAATCAATCCAATCGAAGGTTTGAACTATAAGGGTAGGGGTGTTTAATTTAATTCTCTCCCGCGAGTTTTAAAATATTACATTTTAAAATTCCATCGCGTGACCTCATTCAATATGACGTAATGCTTCCGCTTGCATCTTTGTGGTAAAGTGGGATGTTATAAATATTTATAGGGGACTTAGTGTACTGACTGAGATCAGCTGTGAAGGTATCTGTATCTAATAAGTGTGGTGTATTACAGATGACCTTTCTTGCTACCACATTTATACCTCAGTCAGAATTATTCTGGAATATTGTGATGACTACGTTAAATGTCTAGGGTTATGAAAATGATGAAGTGTAAGTCACAACAACAACAGACACATAAACAATTTAATTTATTCCACAACACTTTACAACACTGTGACACTCACACACATATAACACTCTATAAGACTATCTTAAATGAGTCAAGTGTAAAGTTTCAAATATATATGTAATAATTCTTTCAATAATGGATATCCTGATTCAACTACACAGTGAACCAGGAATCACAATCAAATGTAATTACAAGTAGTATGTACACAGTTTATAAATATAATCTTTGTATTGACATATTTTATTATTCTTATCCTATGTGTGTAAGTTGTGAAGTAGTAATATGAGGTAATACTGGTTTTGTTTTTCAAGCTAGGTTGTTGTTTGTTATCATGACTTCAAGTGTTTGATTATGTTGGAAATAGTATTGGGAAAAGTTCACAGTTCCTGTCATTTGCAACAGTTTATTGTCCCTCTGTGTTAAATATACTGTCAATTTTTTTTTTTTTTGGGGGGGGGCACATAATGTTGAGCTACTCTGGCCACAGAAGCTTATCTTTCGTGATGGCGGCAGGAAAAGACTCCTCTGCTCGATTGCTTCCTGTGTTCTGGAGACACCTCACTGGTCGCTATCTGGACCAAGGAGTATGCTGTCAGCCTCTGGATTCAGCAAAACTCAGACCAGGTGCTGCTTCAATAACTTAGGACCACGGTCCCTGAAACAAGAAGGTTGTACCTCCTACTTCAGATCTAATTTATAATCTATTTCCACACTGAACACAATACATAACAAACACTGAGTTCAGAGCGGTAGGCCAACTGCTAGCTTCATCTGAAACAATTTACACCAGTATACTCCTCCCTAATGGTTACTACGCCTCTGCAATTCCAGCATTAGTTCTTTCTAGTCAATAAGATAGGTGTCAGTGTACTGTTTGGCAATTCCATGCAGTTTTACTTTTCTCCGACACGTCCTGTTCAGGTTGGAGCACTATCTAGGCCTTGCCTCATGTTTGCTACTGAACCACACACATATACAGACATAAATTATCAATTTTCATTCAATTTTCATTAAAAAGATATCAAATATGTCAAGCTTACCACAATTCATGGAAATAATACACAAATACGTTGACTGGCGATGAATAATGGCACAAATTCCGATCTGCCTCTGTCCCAGACTTTTATTTAGAAAAATATGATCTGGATCTCAACGCACTGTTTCTTAGTAAGTTTATTTTAAAATGTGGCACTGAACTGACGCTCCTAATTGACTATATTGGCGGGTCTAACCAATCGGGCCATGTTTACACAGCTTTTCAAAAAATTTTACCCTTCTCACGTTTCCCCTAACAACCAAAATTAGTAGTTGTAGTCCGACTAATCGTGTTTAGCCTTACATTTACTTCTATCCAATCAAATAGGATTTTACATGGTGGCCCATTTCCCGTAAAATAGTGGTTTCAAAACATGCCACTGTGCGATTATTATTTGGTGTTGTCTGACACCCTCACTATTTTCTTTTGGCTATAATTTGTTAATTCCTAGACTATTTGCGTAACACTTAACATATTCTTTGTCAGCAAGTCCTAAGAAACCCAAATATATAAATTTAATGGGGCTAAGGGGCTGCGTTCAAAATATGCATTTTCTTCTAGGATAGTCGTGTATTTTTATTTTTATCGATTTTTTTAGAACCGCCACCTGTCCTGCCTTTTCGTCTGGTGTTCTGTCATACTAATGTCAGGATTTCAGACATAAAACAGTAGAATGTCATGTTTCCCAATAAGCATTTTACAGGTTTTTAAACCTAACTCTCGTAGTTGTAGTGTTTTTTATCACTGTCTATTTGAAAAAAAGTTAGTGCTTCTGGCCTTACGCGGGGAGGGTGGCATTAATTGTATATCGCGAGACGCGTGTTAGTGTTGCATGCGTTCCTGCTTTCAGCCCTCACTCTCTCTCTATCCTAATTCCATCTGTCCTTCCGTTTATGTTAACGTAGTGTATAAAATGAAATTAATGGAAGTATTAATTTAGGTCATTACGCAGTGTGCCTAGCTCAAGGTTTTCTTAGAAATACAGTACACGTTTTATTGTAGAAAGCGTGTATTGATGCAGTAGGCTTTACTATCAACGTGAAACGTTACAATTTGCAGACGAAGTAGAAAACAAGGGGGATTTTTGTACGCCATTGTGACAGTACTGTACTTTTACCATTTCTCTTTCCTTTTATTGAATTTATGTGTTAGGCTTTACATTTACCTTTTAATTTATATATGTGGATTTAGAATGTTTCACGACAAATTCTCCCCTCTTAAAACAGACGTTATATGTCAGTCTATAATTCTATATACACATAGAGAAATTTATTATTATTTCTGGGGCTTACGGTGATTCTCATCACACGGATGTCGGCTTAAAAAATCCGCTCCCAGATTTGTTTTTCCAGATATATACTCTATGCTAAACTCAAATGGCTGCATCAGTAATGACCATCTGAGTAACCTAGAATTTTCATGCCTAGCCTGCGCTAGAAACGACAAGGGTTTGTGATCCGTCTGCAACTTAAATGCCTTCCCATACAGATAAATATTGAATTTCTTTATCGCCCATATTACTGCAAGACATTCTTTTTCGCTAGTTGAGTAGTTGGTTTCAGCTTTATTCAACTTTCTGCTAGCATATGCCACTGGGCTTAATTCCCCATCCAATGCATCTGATTTCTGTAGCAGTGTCGCACCTAGCCCGATATTACTGGCATCCGTTCTTACAATGAATTCTTGACTTAAGTCAGGTAATTTCAAAATAGGTTTGCTTGTGAGCTTTTCCTTCAATTCCTGGTAAGCCAATTCACATTGTGGTGTCCATGTAATTCGATCTGGATTTCCTTTACGTGTCAAATCAGTTAACGGTGCACATATGGAATTAAAGTTTTTGATATACTTTTTGGTAGAAACCACATAATGAGACAAAGGATCTCACGTCTTTCTTGGTTTGTGGTCTCGGGGCTTTCTTTAGTTTCTCTAAATTCTTGGGGTCAGGGGTCATGTTTCCCTGATGGATTGTGTGTCCCAAAAATTCTAATTCTTTACATCCAACGCAACATTTGGTTGGTCGGGCTGTTAAATTCGCTTCTCTAAGTCGATTAAACAGCATGTTCAGAGAGTCAATGTGTTCCTCAAATGTTTCTGTTGCTATAAGGATATCATCCATGAAATTTGTGATACAGGGATTATTCAGAGGGTCCAATAATTTTCTCATCATTCTAGAGAAGACACTAGGTGCATTCTTCAATCCAAATGGCAATCTGTTAAACTCATAGTGTCCCTCTGAGGTACTAAAAGCTAGGTATGGTCTAACCTCAGGCTTTACTGGAATCTGATAGTATCCTTTACTCAGATCCACTTTTGAGAAATATTTAGCTTTATTTAGCCTGGCAAACAACTGATTTGTATCCGGCAATGGATCCACCTGTCCTTCTGTAATAGCATTCAGTCTCCTGTAATCTATACAGAGTCTATGTTCTCCAGAGGGTTTCCTTAAGAGCACAACACTGGAACTATACGAAGATTCACTGTGTGAAATAATTCCTTCCTTCAACAAATAGTCTATCTCTTCCTTCAAAGCTTTCTCCTTAGCAAAAGGAATCGAATAGGGTTTCATACAGACAGGTGTGGGGTCTATCAGTTTCATATCATATTCCAATAAGTTTGTATGCCCCGGTCGGTCTGTGAGCACCTCTGTATGATTATCTAGAACCTGTTGCACTCTCTCTTTCTGATTTTTCGTTAAATGTGTACTGATTTTCACCTGTGCCGCTGTCTCACAGGGGTGTAATGGATATTCAAATGATGAAAGTGGTTCCTTTTTCATCTCCATTGCAATGGACAAGGTCAACAAGTGTGTCTCTTCCTGATTTCTCTTTCCAAATATTTCTTCAGGAGATTCACATGATAGATTTTTTCTTTCCCCTTCTTATCTATCTTATAATTGGTTCTAGACACCTTCTCTAGAACTGTATATGGACCTTGCCATCCAATTTGTAACTTATTCTGACTACCGGGGAGAAGAAGCAGTACCTTCTCTCCCACAGCCAAATCTCTGTCTTTAGCCTTCCTGTTGAAATAGGCAGCATGTTTCTTCCTGGCTTGTCTCAAATTTTCATTGGCAAGTTTCCAGCCAGTTTTTAAACGAGTGGTCAGCTCATTCACATATTGGTATGAGGATGTAATATTTTCCTCTGCCTTTTCATCAGTCCACGTTCTTAACAGCGCTTCAAGTGGACCTTTTATTGGCCTTCCAAATAATAATGTTGCCGGGGCCATACCGGTTGAACTATGGGGTACCCCCGATAAGCAAAGAGGGCGGCGTGAAGGTACTGGTCCCATGTATCTGGTTTTTCGTGTGCCAACTTTCTCAGGATCGACATCAACGTGCCATTAAATCTTTCCAATTGGCCGTTCCCTTGGGGATGGTACACACTACAATGGAAGTGTTTGGCCTGGAAGATCCTGAAAACTTCTTCTGTTAGTTTCCCCTTGAACTGAGAGCCATTATCAGTCAAGATTTGATTGGGAAAGCCTAACCTTGTAAAAATTGTGAGTAATGCCTCTGCCACATGCTTAGAATCAATCGATGACAGGGCTACCGCCTCTCCCCACATAGAACAAGTGTCCACCAGAGTCAGAATGTAGCTGTTCCTTCTCTTAGTTCGAGTGAGAGGTCCCACAAGATCCACGGCAACTCTCTCAAAGGGTGTTCCCACTATGGGCATTTCCCCCAGAGTTGCTGGTGCAGTCCAATGCTTAGGTGCTACTCGTTGGCACTCTGGACAGGATTTTACATATCGTTTGATATCTTCAGTTATCCCTGGCCAGAAATAGTGACAAGCTATTCGCTGTCCTGTTGCGCTGATCCCCATATGACCACTGAAGGGAGTCGCATGCCCTAGTTCCAACACTTTAGTCCTATATGAAGTGGGAAGGACCAGCTGTCCGTGACCATTGGATTCAGATCCAGCCTTCCTATAAATCAGTTTGTTCTTCATATAAAATTCTCCCTTGCCTGGAGGTGTATGAGATTTGGGCAACTTCTTGAAACACGGCTTGAGTGTCTTGTCCTCCGCCTGTGCCTTCCTCATCTCATCTGGATGAGTATTTATTGGATTATCCTCCTCCTTTTTAGACTGTGATCTGGTCTGCACTGTTGCCAATATCACAGGTCTCTTGGGATTCCCCAAGAAGACATATCTACACCCCAATATCAGAGGGTAGATTGGCTCATTTATCACTGCTGCTTTTATGATTCCTTCCACATATCGCGTTTTCACCTTTATCCGGGCGACGGGAAGTGTCATGGTAGCTACATCCTTGGTTGCAGTTTGAATCTCCACTGTTTCTGTGGTGTATTGATCTGCCTGCACCAGGTGAGAACTCACATCGGAATCATAATCTAAACCTGTATCATATAAACACCTTATGGTGACACCATTACAGATGACATCTTCACACACTGGGGGGTGGTATGGTTCCTGTAGTTCCGCAGGTTTGACCTTTTGTCCTTTTTTCCAGATGTCATAGCAGCACAATGAGGAGGTTTCCTTCTACAATGGTCAGTGTCATGATTGTTCATCTTACAATTTTTACACCATCTCTTTCCTTGGTTGAAAGATTTTCTTTCATCATATTTCCTTTCATCGAATTGTGGGGTTTTATTTTTATTGTCATACCGTGGCCTATCAAACTGGTGCTTACCTTTGTTTTGATCTCTAGGATCAAATTTATTAAAGTTCTGTGGTGCCTTAAAATTATCTACCTGTTTCTTTTTATTACCTGATACCTCTGCCTGAGCTGCTTGATACCTTTCTGCAACATTTAGTAACTCACCCAGCCTCTCTGCACCTTGTTCCATGAGAAACTTTCTCAGGTCTGGAGCCATGGACTCTCTTAATTGTTCTATAAGGACCATTTCCTTAAGATCTTGGGTTTTCCCCAGAGAAGTCCATTTCTCCAAGTATGTCTCTAACCGTGCAGAGAACTGGTGATAGGTTTCACCTGACAGTAGTTTAGCATTCCTAAATTTTTTCCTATAAAATTCTGCGTTCTTTTCATATCTTAACAAAAGAGCCTGCTTTAGCATGTCATAATTTTCTTGATCACCTCTGCTCATTTTGGCAAAAACTTCATAAGCTGCCCCACGAAGCCCTTGAGATAACTTTAAGCTCCACCTTTCTCTCTCTAACCCATACGTGGTAGCTAATAGTTCATATCTATTTAGATAGCTCTCAATATCATCGTCTTTCTCAACAAAATGATCTAAATGAAAATTCATAGCTGAGGTTGAGGCTCCCTGACTAGCAATAGCATCGGAGGTAAAGGGACTGGCACCATTTTCAGGAGCATGGCCTTGAAACTCAAACTCCCTTAGTCGTAACTCATGTTCCCTTTGTAATCTCTTCTCCTCCTTTTCTGCTTCCCTCTCTGCAGCTAATCGCTTGTCTTCCCTTTCTGCAGCTAATTTCTTCTCTTCTCTTTCTGCAGCTAATTTCTTCTCTTAGCCTCAGCCTCAATCTGCAACCTCTTAGCCTCAGCCTCAATCTGTAACCTCTTAGCCTCAGCCTCAATCTGCAACCTCTTAATTTCTTTTTCAGCCTCTAACTTTCTTTCAGCTTCAAATCTTCTTTCCTCACGTTCAATATATTTGTCACATTCAGCAGTGACATAAGCAATCATAATTTGCCCGTCCATTCCTAACTCTTTAGCAGTCTGCACAGCAGCAGATCGAAATTTGGCCAGGTCCGCCATTTTCTAACAGGTAAATGTATATAATGTCTAACTAAACAATACAATCTGTAATTAATTATCCAAGGACAACCACAGGCACTGAGAGCTCAACCTTATTTAATTCCACCCAAGGATACCTTTTAAATTTTTATTATTCCCAATATATATAATAGGAGAAAGTTCAATATCCCGGACGAGCCCCCAATATATGTGGTAAAGTGGGATGTTATAAATATTTATAGGGGACTTAGTGTACTGACTGAGATCAGCTGTGAAGGTATCTGTATCTAATAAGTGTGGTGTATTACAGATGACCTTACTTGCTACCACATTTATACCTCAGTCAGAATTATTCTGGAATATTGTGATGACTACGTTAAATGTCTAGGGTTATGAAAATGATGAAGTGTAAGTCACAACAACAACAGACAGATAAACAATTTAATTTATTCCACAACACTTTACAACACTGTGACACTCACACACATATAACACTCTATAAGACTATCTTAAATGAGTCAAGTGTTTAAGTTTAAAAAATATATGTATTAATTCTTTCAATAATGGATATCCTGATTCAACTACACAGTGAACCAGGAATCACAATCAAATGTAATTACAAGTAGTATGTACACAGTTTATAAATATAATCTTTGTATTGACATATTTTATTATTCTTATTCTATGTGTGTAATTTGTGCAGTAGTAATATGAGGTAATACTGGTTTTGTTCAAGCTTGGTTGTTGTTTTTCATCATGACTTCAAGTGTTTGATTATCGTGGAAATAGTATTTGGAAAAGTTCACAGTTCCTGTCATTTGCAACAGTTTATTGTCCCTCTGTGTTAAATATACTGTCAATTTTTTAGGGGGGGGCACATAATGTTGAGCTACTCTGGCCACAGAAGCTTATCTTTCGTGATGGCGGCAGGAAAAGACTCCTCTGCTCGATTGCTTCCTGTGTTCTGGGGAAACCTCACTGGTCGCTATCTGGACCAAGGAGTATGCTGTCAGCCTCTGGATTCAGCAAAACTCAGACCAGGTGCTGCTTCAATAACTTAGGACCACAGTCCCTGAAACAAGAAGGTTGTACCTCCTACTTCAGATCTAATTTATAATCTATTTCCACACTGAACACAATACATAACAAACACTGAGTTCAGAGCGGTAGGCCAACTGCTAGCTTCATCTGAAACAATTTACACCAGTATACTCCTCCCTAATGGTTACTACGCCTCTGCAATTCCAGCATTAGTTCTTTCTAGTCAATAAGATAGGTGTCAGTGTACTGTTTGGCAATTCCATGCAGTTTTACTTTTCTCCGACACGTCCTGTTCAGGTTGGAGCACTATCTAGGCCTTGCCTCATGTTTGCTACTGAACCACACACATATACAGACATAAATTATCAATTTACATTCAATTTTCATTAAAAAGATATCAAATATGTCAAGCTTACCACAATTCATGGAAATAATAACAAATACGTTGACTGGCGATGAATAATGGCACAAATTCCGATCTGCCTCTGTCCCAGACTTTTATTTAGAAAAATATGATCTGGATCTCAACGCACTGTTTCTTAGTAAGTTTATTTTAAAATGTGGCACTGAACTGACGCTCCTAATTGACTATATTGGCGGGTCTAACCAATCGGGCCATGTTTACACAGCTTTTCAAAAAAAGTACCCTTACTACCGTTTCCCCTAACAACAAAGAATTAGTATTTGTAGTCCGACTAATCGTGTTTAGCCTTACATTTACTTCTATCCAATCAAATAGGATTTTACATGGTGGCCCATTTCCCGTAAAATAGTGGTTTCAAAACATACCACTGTGCGATTATTATTTGGTGTTGTCTGACACCCTCACTATTTTCTTTTGGCTATAATTTGTTAATTCCTAGACTATTTGCGTAACTGTAGCCGTGTATACCGTGCTTTATTCAGAAAACAGACTATATTCTAACAAGACAGAGGAAGCACAGACCACCCCATAATTTTATATTTTATGAGAAACAGAAAATAATAAATTATAGTGTCACATATTTAGGACAGAGTCGCTTCCACACGCCATTTCTAATAATTGGGTGATTTCCCCTGACCAATCGGATAGCTCAGATTTACCCCGGGGAAAATAGAACAGCGACGCCATCTGGCAGTCAGAACGAAGGAGCGAAACTTTGGAGGACGTGTCTGGTCCAGCTCTACATATTCCTTAGTTTGAGGAAATCAACTCCAACATTTATTATAAAATGTGTATTTCAGGACATTGAGTGGTTTTATATTCCTTGCTTGCGTAAGTAGTGACTATCATTCAATATATTGTGAATAGAGCTTCCAATCCTAGTTGCAGCAGAACTAGGTTCGAAGATTGAGTCAATTTGCAAAACTAGTCTTACACCTAAAACCATGCTGAGCTGAAAATACCCTTGTGTTGGAAAATATTTAACTCAAGGAATACCTATGATAATAAAGAAATCAAAGGACTAATCTGAAGGGATGAAAGAATATGGTAAAATGATGCCGTGACCACTTCTCTTTAAAAAGCAAAAACCCACCACTATAAGTCAAACAGAAAATAGCGAAGATGGATCAATTAATGAAAATATGGCATTACGAACATCCCTTATATGTTGCCTAGTTACCAGTCCTCTACAAAGAGCAGAGAAAATCCGACTATAATCAACCCTAGTGCATAAGGAAACCACGATTAACAAGGAATAAATAAGACTGGAAAATGTATCGACAACAAGAGTATAGGCAGGCCAGCCCATACAGCTATCGTTTTACACATGAAAATACCTGGACAATGCATAACAAACACGTTCCGCGCCACCCGCCCAATTTCAACAAGAGAAATGAATATTGTCTGCCAGGAAGTTATCCTAAAGTAGACGCACATCCCACTGCCCCAGATAAATATGTATATGGCTTGCATACTGGAAGCTATTATGCTGTAGACCTACAGAAACCTAATGCACGTTTTACTGAAAAGGAAGAAATGTTATACAACTCTACAACGGGAGGTTGCTATACCTCTAAACACGTACACAGACGAAGCGAAAACCCTTCATATGAAGGAAACAGAAAATCCTACACCCCGGATGAAGATGATGACAGTTGTTCAACCCATCGTAAAGTAACATATGCGGATAGGCAAAGTTACAGTGTTTACAGTAGAAACAACATATATCAACGTAAAAGTCGTCCTCAGCTTGACAGAGATAGACGATTTATTGATTACCGGACATACGAAAAACCACATAGCACATGGCAGAAACGGAGGTATCCGATCCACGCTGTTCCCCGTTCGAATCCCCAGCACACAAAATCCCATGCCCCCATGAGACAAACACCTCCATATTATCGCCACAGAGAAACAGAAAGCAGACCTCGTATACTATCATCGATCAGGTATAATGACAGCACGTCAAGGCACACGACGGCAGCTAACAAACACTGGAACACATTGAATAAACGAGCTCAAAGAATGACTGTACGAAATTTCATAAATGAAGTTAAAACAAGAAAAATTTGGGAGTTTCGTAACATGACATCTAGGAACGGACAAGTTTGCCTCCTAACAACAGACGGATGGAGAGCACACATCGGTCCCATAACACCAGGAACGACAGCCAAGACATACCAACAAGTAAATTTAGCACAATCAACTCCTTGGAATACTCAACCCAGGCCAACAAAACAAGTACCAACAACAAATAAAACCAAGTTAATTTGTGCAAAAACAACGATGGTTTGTGTAGCAACACAAACAGACCTTCCTAAAGCAACTTATATTCACACTCAAACTTACTCCCGCAGTGATAAATCGTCAGCTGATACCTATCACACCCCCAGTTCAGATCCTGAAGAAACTATACCCAAGCAGATTGTTGAACCATATACCAGCAATCTTTATGAAGACGAAACGCAACAAGAAATGAGAAACTACAGTGTCAACCCCGGCACAGCTTTGTCAGACCCCAACGAACAAAATGACAAAGAAATGGTAGAATTATATGAACAAGAGACAGACATTGATACAGCCAGTTCTATTGAAACCAGTGATGCAGATAGCACCTTATTGGTATCAGACTCCAATGTACATGATGACGACACAATGTCCTTTGTATCAGACTCAGATAGCGGTATCGAGTCAATATTCAGCATCCCACCAGTACAGGTTCACACCACGGTTGAATCGTTTCAAAGCCCTGAGCCTCACGAATCGCCTCCTGTGGCTAATTTGTAGAAATGCCACAACCGCCAGTCAAATGTCACCTCCAGCCACACATTCCCAAACATTGCCATCATCACTGATTTTCTCTGCGCCCCAATGATCAGAAGAAAATCAATGTCGTGTCACCTTTACCTACAGTACAACCATTGACGTTTTCTTCAGTCGCCCATCAACCTCTCAACGTCAACAAAACCATCTCCAGTACTGTGCCCACTGTCAACAACGCCATACCCAGTATTGCAACCACCACCAAACAGGACGATCCCAATTCGGCCCTCCTTATGGCACTGCTAGAGCTGGAGAAGCAAAGCAAAGAGATGGAAAGGTTTACATACAGATTAGCTATGTCTGGCCTATCCAGCCGGGAAATTAAACAGAGAGAGAAACTTTCGAAGCTTTTCTGAAACACGCCCCTCGAGTCTTCAATGTACATGCCATCCCATGTACGGTCACCGCGAATGTGCACTTACGTTTAACAATGTACTAACTCTCCCCATGTACTCTATTTTCAGTTTTTGACAGTTCAAATGACTTGCTTGCAGACTAAGATGTCAAAGCCTCACTGAGAAAATTATTTTTTCCAGCCTTAGAATACTGATGCCCAGAAAGAAATCAAGACCAGCCCACGGAGGATTCTAGTTAGACATTTTTATTTGGATTATTGAAATAAAGATGACACAGATGATACAATGTTCTTTGTTTACAGACACCCTTATTAGTCAGACAGTTTTTGATATTTAGAATGTTACACAACCTTACCTATAACACATGTGTCACACTATTCTGTTGTAACATAGATCTACACTTTTGTAACTGATCATATTCCACGCTCCATTCACCAGACTTCTTGTCCTTGCAGATCCAGAGTCCTGTACTTTCGCATCTTAGTGCATTTTCATGCAGACACTTTACACCAGTAGTTTTTCTTACCTCATACTAATATTTTTGTGATCTCATTTAGGCTAAACTCCTTTATTCCATCACCTTGATCAATCATACTGTCCCTACTATGACATCTCCTAACAGCATATAATTCATACCCAAAACTAGTATTGCATGTTATGCTATTTTTCTCCACAGGATTATTTATTTTTCAAAATGTATATTATTATTTTAGACCCAGATGTATATTAGTACTGTCAAGAATTTTAAACATTCTCCTATAGAGATTCCATATCCCAACCTTGACTCTCTATAGTAAGATTTCCTTCACTCCACTGTTACTCATCTTTGACTTACTATTTGTCCATTCCACTATATTGAGACGACATTCTAGACTTGTGATTTTTTTCAATCACAATCATATTCATTCCTTGGAATTACAATCATGTTGTAATCAGGAGATCCTTGATGTACCCTTTCCTCGCCACTTATTGACAACAAATACTGCTACAACATTCATTCTATTCTAACCTAAACTATTACTTGCAGCCCTATTGGTTAGGATTTACTATTAGGAATGTTGATAGTATATCTAGTGTTTAGTGATTGATTTTTATCATGCTTTAGTACTTGTGATACAAAAAGAAAAGAAAAGAAATCACAAGAAAAAGAAAAGAAAGAAAAGAGAAATGGAAAAAAGAAATGAAAAATAAAAAAAAATGAAAAAGAGACAAAACATTTTTTAAAAACAATGTATTTTTTTTTTATAAGTTATGTTTATATGCCACCCTCACACATTTTGATGATGATAAGCCAATATTGTAAAACATTGACTGCCCTGAGGTTAGCAGCCGACATAAAAGAAAAGAAAAAGAGAAAATAAACCACCCTATACCAGTCATACACCCCACCAGCATGATCTCTGATACTCCAACAATTTTTTGTTGATACTGCCTATCACAAATACCCCAATGACATTTGCGCATGCTGATTTTCTGCAAATGAAGAATCCCTTGAGAGCATTAGTATATGCTAACCCCAGATTGAACAAATTGCACCTATTTGTTGATGATGCCTTTGCCCATGTTAAAGAAATAGCATTTGCACATGCTGACATAGCAAATGAAATACCCCTCTACAGCATTTGTATATGCTGAACCCACATTGAACACCCATTACCGGATGATAGCCACTGATGGCACATGAGAGAATGAAGCAACTGTTTAATGATCATGAAGATGCAATTTTATATTATGGTGAAACATTATGTTGTCACAGCTGAGATTTTGTTTTAATGTTTATGCACAAGATCCCCCACATTAACATTGGAGGAGCAATAATTTTAGTCTTTCGTGGTTACGAGATAAGACAAGGATATAATAGAATATTCAATGAATACCATGGACATGGAACAAATCAGAGCAGATGATTACTGCACATATGAGGACCATATTTGAAGTCATTATTGAAGGATTATCAGTAGACAAGAGACAAATAGATTATGATAATCCCATGGAACCACAGGTACTAAGGACACAAAATGGAGATTAAATAATAGAAAAAAAAAATAATGACTGAATAATTACTACGCCCAGAGGTAGGAGAAATAGAGATACATCTGCATTTTCGGAGAAGATGTCTCTGTGATTTTTGCTCAGTGCCTTTGTAATATGTACATTGTTGTATAACAAATGACTATTCCTTATCACGAATTACAGAATGTTGTAAGATAGTTGAAATAAATTGACAATGTACTATACTCATAACATACCCAGCATTACAGGAGAAAAATACATGATTGATGAAATTGGACGTACTGAATCTGCTCACCCGAGGATATTAAAAAAAATAATAATAATGTTATCCCAAGGACAGACATGTCACAGATATATCATGGAGATATTATGACATAAGAAAAGAATACCTAGATTGGAAATGCAGCAAACTTTGTCAAGGACACCATGAAATAGACCCCCGCCCCACACTTAAGGTAACTGACGGACGAGATTTTTGAATTATAAGTACCATAAGTCACCCATCTGGCTGTAGTCAGCGGATGTTACAGGCACCACATAACTCTGACTAACCCTCGACCAGCGAAGGCAGAGTTGGTGTCGAAATTTTGCACATATGTAAAAAGACATGTTTTTGTTCATGTTTTGGTAAAGTCTAGACATTTTTGTTAATGGTTCCATAAATGATTAGTTGATATATTGTTGATAAATATTCACAGATATAGTACATGGACAATTAATAAGGATGTATTTCCAGTACAGAATAAGAGGAATAGGAAGGATCCACATTTTAAATATTGGAGCACCATGAGCGATGAATTGGACTTATAAAGAAAATGGAAATGGTACACTGTATGCAAGGATAACCAGAAATAATATGGATAAATAGTAGTCAGAGTGCCAGGAACTTTGTCTTATAAGGATATTGTAGATTCCTCACGATCAATTGAATATTTTTTCTTCCCTTCTATGTCACATTTTTTGAGTGATGACCCCAAAATTTTTTTTCTCATCTCATATTGTCAAACAGTTCTTACATCTCAGTTGATTGTTCCATAAATAATTGTTTGATGTGTTTTTGATAAATGTATTGCTAGATAAGGTACATAGGGAGTTACTAAGAATGAATTCTCAAGATAACAGGAGGACAAGAATAGATACAATGATATTGGAACACCATGAATGATACATTGGTGTTACGAAAAAAAAAAAAGGAGACAAATATAAACGGTATACAAGGATGCCTTGAGAGTGACAACATGGATACATATTGTCAAGAGTATAAGCAGTATGTCTTAACAGAGAAAATAAAGTAATACGGAACCCAATGTAGAAAATTCATGATGATTTGAAACTATATTTTCCTTTTCCCTTATATTTCATAATATGATAGTAACATATTCGTCTGTTGGTTGCTGAATAATTAGATGTTTGAAAATTGATGTATGGTAAGTCAAAGAAGATCTTTGAAAATATATATATATATATATATATATATATATATATATATATATATATATATAATAATATTTCTAGGAAAGAGTTCACAGAAAAAAAATACTGTGTTGACAGAAAAGAAGGAATGATTAGAAATAACTGACTAATGGACAGGATCACCACCAGACGTACGGATATTGGAGACAAACATCACATATTTAAAAAAAAAAAAAAAAAAAAGGAATGTAATATAGAACATTCTTTACAGTGATGGACTTGGAACGAATTTATACACTTACCATTTGGAAAATGTCAATAACAAGGAAACATTCAGATAAATAAATAAGGATAAGCCATGAGGTTTTAATGCTTTTATTGTGAAAAATGATTACTTATAAAAATGATGCTGGTTATATTATCGTCTGATAAAATATGCATATTATGTCTAGAGATGTTTTCTACGTGTAATAATGAGCAAGTGGCTCATTCACTAGAAAAAAAAAAAAGAGGAAATGATGAGTACCCATGAAAACATTGGCTATTCTATGAAAGTGGATTGCCATTACCATAGGAATTGGAGATTTTGGACATTTCTTGGGATATTGCAGAGTACTTGGAAAATAGAATAAATAAGTACGCCAGGAAAAAAAAAAGATTTTTTAAGTACTTGCAGGCTTTTAATATGGAGCAAATAACAGGAACAGAAAAGAGAAGACATCCCCCCCCCCCCCCCCCCCCATATCTAAAAGAATGTAATCAACTATATTTTTGAATGAAATGTAATAGATTATGATAATGCAGCCAAGTTCTGCAAATAAGATATTTTATTGTTCATTTCCCAGTGTTGCCACTCGTCACATTCTTTTTGGTGATGACCTTATGATTGTTTTTAGGATTTTGTTGGTCAGTGTTGCCAATTTGTAAATTTGGTTGAAATAGGTATTGATGTGAAAGATAGTTTGCAATTTTTTGGAGATGATGTCCATCTATAAGACCCCTTTATAGACGACAGTCCCATATAGACATAGGAGCTTAGACGTAGGAATTTCGTTAAATTTTCTGAAATATTTTTGGACTTAGAAAAATTTTTGAACTTTACATTTTTCTGAAAATTTTTTTTGAACTTAGGAAATTTTGGGGATATTTTTTTAGAGTTGATAGTACTCAAATGTCTCCCTATGGGATACATTTGCAAGGCCCCGGGATCTATATGTAGCCGTGTACATAGTTGTTCTTTTGGAAACAGGCTATAAAAACCATATTAGCATATAAATTTCTACTTTCCTAGAAACAGATTAAATTTTAATTAGGCTAAGCTTCGCTTGTAGAGTCGCGTTAGTCACGTGATTTTTAACCAATCGTAAGGCTCAGTATTATTCAGCCGGCAGGAAATGTAGAAGGGACGCGATTTTTCCCCAGCAGCCTAGTTAGTTGGAAGGTACGCGTCTAGCTAGTAAGACAAGCAAGTTTGTGCTCATAACGCAGTGGTTTTCTGCATGAAAGTTATTCAAGTTGAAGAATTAGAAATTCCAGGGATGATGGCATGTTCTCTTCAAAGTGCATTTTTGTGTATTTAAACTCTATATTCGAAGTCTGTAAGTAGGAACTAATTACTATACAATTATTGACATGTCGAAATCGAATGATTGTTGCAGATTTAGAAAGGGAACAATGGCTGAAAGATTTCTTTTCAAATGTACATGCAGGATTGATTTGTTTTGATGAAGCAATAACATATCAGGAGGAGATATGGCAATTTTATATCCTGAAGAGGCAGAATAATCCCTATTGCACTACTGGCATGCACTTACTTGAAAATATGGCATTATGAACAAGAAAGAATTTCCTAAGAATAGAACCAGAATGGTTATAATGAAGTTAGAAACTCATACAGCGGGATTTTGAAAAGAAATATGCTCTGAAGAATAATTGTCATATGTGTCTTATGAAGTTTTGCCATGTCGACTTGTAATTACGTTATAATTTAATAAAAGTCACCCTTATACTAAAGGCAGGTCGTCACTCATTTGCTTTGCCATACATTCATGAGAGGAAGGAAGGAAATATAAATGAACCATAACTGCTCTTGCTGGTAAATCATATAAATAAAACACATCTGCTCTAATACAACACCTTAGAGGAAAATCCCCGAACCTGGTAAAATCCCGTAAGACTGCAAGGGAGAAATTGCGAACTCTAGCAGTCAAGCTAGTAAATCTAGATCTAACACTCTCTGCAATTAAACAGCAACCCCCAATTCCCTACCCGGCCACAATACTAATGTCAGGATTTCAGACATAAAACAGTAGAATGTCATGTTTCCCAATAAGCATTTTACAGGTTTTTAAACCTAACTCTCGTAGTTGTAGTGTTTTTTATCACTGTCTATTTGAAAAAAGTTAGTGCTTCTGGCCTTACGCTTGGGGTGGCATTAATTATATATCGCGAGACGCGTGTTAGTGTTGCATGCGTTCCTGCTTTCAGCCCTCACTCTCTCTATCCTAATTCCATCTGTCCTTCCGTTTATGTTAACGTAGTGTATAAAATGAAATTAATGGAAGTATTAATTTAGGTCATTACGCAGTGTGCCTAGCTCAAGGTTTTCTTAGAAATACAGTACACGTTTTATAGTAGAAAGCGTGTATTGATGCAGTAGGCTTTACTATCAACGTGAAACGTTACAATTTGCAGACGAAGTAGAAAACAAGGGGGATTTTTGTACGCCATTGTGACAGCACTGTACTTTTACCATTTCTCTTTCCTTTTATTGAATTTATGTGTTAGGCTTTACATTTACCTTTTAATTTATATATGTGGATTTCGAATGTTTCACGACAATCTTGTGCAAAATTCATAACCACCATCTGTGAACTCATTTCCTGGCGTAATACTTTCCGCCAAGATGGGCTACTGTTATGATTAAAATTCATAACGATTGTGCCTATTATATGTGTCGCATAGAGATTTATGATCAATAAATTTTCTATATTCTTTTCTTTTCTACCCGTGTCCTCTACTTTATTATCGCTCTTTTATCCTTTTCCTGTTTTTCGCATTCGTTCGTTTGCGACAAAATATTATTTTCCCATTCTGACTTTGCCGTTTCTTTTCTCATACTGGTAACGCATTGTATTGCATAATCGTGTCAGTCCCTGGACGAGACGAAATACTGTGAAATTCGTCTCGATAGACATGGGATGGCAGACATATCGTCTAACATTTTCATCTGACACGGCGCTCTACGGTTAAGTTTTTTGGCGTTAGGTGTGAGTAGGCGCCAAATCCGCTGCGCTCAGGACTGAGAATAGTTAGACGGAGGTGTCAAAGACGCGTTGTGGCAGTTATGGCCTGCGTCTTAGTTAAGTGTTAAAAGAAGAGAGGGGGAGACCGGGGTTTGCGAAATAACGTGGGATCCTTTGTCTGTTTAAGATATATCTACCCTAGAGAGTTTTAGACTAGTCATTCATACTCCTCAATAGGCGTGATGGCAAAGAAAACCTATCTGCTGTTGCCCTAAGACGCCACTAGGCGTAATGGCTACTGACTGCTTTGACGGTCGGTGGCTAAGGACGGAAGAAGAAGAAGAAGAAGAAGAAGAAGAAGAAGAAGAAGAAGAAGAAGAAGAAGAAGAAGAAGAATTATTCATACTCCTAAATCTGCAGTAGACAGATCACTCGAGCTAGAAAATATCTTGTATATTGAAAAGTTCTGAGTTTCTTGGCAACTTTTTGCAGAGTTCTAGACTCCATTATATTGAAGGATTCTAGTTCGTGGTATTAATCTGTAGTTCTGTGTGGAGGTAAATATATTATTTAAGTGTTAAATCGCCTATTATATTTCACTAGTTTCTTTTGTGCCGAAGAAATTAATTTTTAAGTCTGTCATATTCTCTAGTGACGTGTTTCAGTGGAAAGCAGAATAAATTATAATTTCTAGCTTAAACTCATGCAGCTATAAATAAATTTAATTTAACTGCTAAATACTCAGTCGAGAATATTTTAAAACTAACTTATAACTGCACTGATTCATCGTTGAGTATTGACGAAATACGTATGTATTTCTAATTCATGATGATTGATTTTATGAATTATACCTTATTTCACGGGAATTTTAAACGATAAGTCAAGCTCTCTGCTTGCAGTTTATAATGTAAGTTATAACCGAGTACATAGTATGTATAAGTATGTTATATGTTGTTTTTTTCTTTTTTCGGTGAAAACTGACGTAGCCCAACTCTACCAGCGTTTTGTACGGAGAAATATCTGTGAAGAACAAAAACATTTTTTTCTTAAAGACTTGGGTGTATAAAGCAAAACCTGTCTAGATTGCATTGGCATCCAGAACGACAGAGTACCCATTACATAAACTTTTTTTAAGATTTAATGAAGTAACGGGCCCATCGAGCCTGATTTAATTCTTCCAGAGAAAAACCTCAAGTACATTTCAGCCCTTGTGGCAAGCAAAATATTAATATCAGTAACCTTCCGACGGAGTTGGGACTAGTGGTTGTGTGACCAAATAAAGTCCTATACTGAGAGAAGGCAGTTACCTGACATTCCTAATTACTAGAAACCTAAGCTATTGACACTGTGCTCGCTGTTAACGTTCGTGCCTGGACAATTTTAATGTGACAGAACCAGATATCCTAAAATAAGTATAACCAAGAAAACGTTCCCTGAAGGAGTGAATTCAACCTGTCTTTTTGGAACTGGGGTTCTCTTGGCCAAGACTACCATTGGAGAGTCTGTGTGTGCATGTCCTAAAAATTGTGTTTCCAGAAGTTGCTACCAAAGCTGTAAGTACGAATGAAAGCACGTGATCACTGCTGACTGAATAGAGTGAATGCAGGACTGAGTGGTTACTTTATTGTTGTATTTTGGCACCCATTTTGCTGTCTTAAATTTCTTTATGCAAGTTTTGTTGCTAACAATATTGTCCTTAGGATAGATCAGAGTATCCAAGTCTGTTCATACCTTTAAAGGGAAATCTTAGACTAAATCATATGTATCCGTGACTCTTTGGGGCTATCACTTTTCTTCTAACACGACTGTGGGCTATACATCGAGGGAAAGGATCATACCAATGGGTCTATCCTTCTTGTAGCAATTCATTGACTTTATGACTATTTCTATATGTTGGATGTAATTTTATACGTTGTGATGGAAGTTTATTATGATAATTAAACTTCACATAAACTTATTCCAGTGTTTCGGTCAGTTCGTTCCCAATTATCTATATGTCCATTGTCATAGTTTCATGTCTGTGTGTCTATTGTAATCACTTATGTGTGTGTGTGTGTGTGAGGTATATATACATATACTACTATATATTATATTACATTTGTCTGACTAATCTAACTCTGTTGTAGATGATAGGCTGACTGAGAGAAGCTTCTCGAGTGTCAGAAACAGAATCTACTATATTTCCTCCACCTCACTCGTGAAATTTATTTCTATGTTATCACCTCCCACTGAGCTCTCACTTATTTCTATGTCTATTCAGAAGGGACCAAACTAAGTCTTAATCACCTATCACAAATCTACGACAATATGGTTAGCTCAACATGACTCTTTGTTTGTTTATTTTATATGGGTCACTGATAAAGACGGGTGAGCGACGTTAAGCCGATATGCTTGGCTGGCTCACGTGAAACTAGGGGAGAAGTGCGACGCCTTATACGATTGTGTGTCATGGCGAGTGGACGTATGTGTTTGAGCTCCTGATTGTTAAAGTGTTTATAATGGAGTTCTGTTATCACTAATACATCAAGATCTTCGGTGAGATGTATCTAGTTATCTGTATTGACCAGAAGTATAATTGCTCAGTGTCGAGTGTTCATAGAAATATATCATATTGAGAACTAAAGGACAGCGTTCCTGACATGAACTGACTGCCTATGGTGTATCGTTTTTCTGCATATTATCTGCCATTCTATGTTGGCTTGAACTATTTATTTGTGGAGCTGAGTGCAGTCTTAAATAAATTGTATATCGTCCATTTCATCAGTTGTGACTCAAATAATTCTGAGTGGCGTTTGCTGGTTGCGGTGTCTGAGAGATTTATTACCCTAGACGTCATCTTGTCCACAGGAACCATCCTCCTGTTATTAAATATTACCATTAATAATATAAAAGACACGTAACAGCCTAATTTTGGAGGCCTCAAGCAGGGATATGAACATATGTTGTTTCAGTAATTTGCCAAGTCGGTGGGCTACATTTTCTGCATGGGTAGAATATTTTTCAAGATGGGGGTGATCGTATACAAGCCGAATTTCTAAATCTAACCCTGGTCAAGCACTGTATGTGAATCGTCATTCCCTGAGCCAGGAGGAATATTTTTCGTATACCAGATAAGTATATTTATTGATACATACAGTGTATGGCTTGAAGAATCTCATTTGACAGGGTTCTTTTTTTATATTTGTTATATGTATATCTGTATTTACATGTTTGTGAGATAGGCGGGCTGGTTAGCGAGGGAACCATTAACTCACAATACCAATCACATGGTCGTGAATTATAGGTTGTTCTTCAGGTTTAGTTCATGATTTTCTCAAATAGTGGGGCCGGCATTACAAAGCTGTGTGTTTACTGCTACTATTGAGATTATCATCACCATTTATGTTTGCTGTTTTGCCCTGTTTATTTGTTAATTTGTATTTGTTGTCAGGTTAATTGTATTTTATTTGGTTCATTCTCCATTATTGTTTGTAAATCGGTTAATCTAATTTTGCTATCATTCAGTTATTATATGTATTATATGTTGTGAAATCGTGCTTGTATTGTCATAAGTGTGGTAGAGCCAAATTTCTTTCCTTTTTCTACAATTCATAAATTTAATTTTTGCCTTGGTTTATTCATTAGCATTATCTTGAGTTGGCTCTTTCTACTGTAATCTTTTATACTGTAATTTGGTTATTATTGGACAATTTGGAGTCACAATATTAGTGAAATATGTCTGCCGTGGAATTTCTCAGGCAAGGTAAGGAGTTTGGGTTACAAGGACCAGCTCTGCAGAGTTTTATCATGGTCAGTCTAGACAAGGTAGAGAATGGGGAAATGTAATGATATTTCAATGGAAGAGAGATGGTATAGGAGAGAAGATGAGTTATTGGAGGTTGTTGCAAACAGAGAGAAGTCAATGGATGATTTAGACAAAGAGTTGATGGCACTAAAATTGCAGGCCAATATTGATAGGTCGAACTTCAGATCGTTACAAGTAGAACTTGTTAATTCTAAGGCGCCATTAGAGACTGTCTTGGATAAAAATAAAACTTTAGACTCTGAGGTTCAGGAACTCACATTGAAGATTTCGCAAGATAACGCCGCAGCCTATCAGAGGAAACTTCACTTACAAGCCATGCACATTCATGATTTATCAGATAAAATTGATCGTTTTAAAGCAGATACCCCGTCAAAGGAAACTTCACAAATTCAGGCACAAGTTGCTCAGATTCGGGGACTTATGATTTAAGTTGCCCGACTACAACCACAGCACTAAAGAGGAGATTGAAGAAAATGGCAAAGAAAAAGAGAGCCATGAGATAAGTTGAATTAGAGACAAGGATACTACAGGAAACTCAATCTTATGTCCCTCAGCTTCAGGAATTGAAGTTGGAGGTAACGCATCGTGAATCAATTGTTCAGGAAAAGGACATAGCAATCCGTAACAAAGAACAGTCTTATGTGCAACTCGAAAATGAGTATAAGAAAAAAATAGTCGCATCTGATATTTTATTGCATAAAGAAAAAAGTAGAACGGTCGAACTCAGAAAGATAAATGTTAGGCAAGGTGAGGAACTCTCAAGGAAAAATGGTGAAATTATTAAGTTACAAAATACGGTTGATAGCTTGTTAGATATCGTTTTAAAGCATACACAATTGGCACCCTCGGGAGACAACAGGTGTGATGTGCAACATACAGGCAATACCAAGGGTGATGTTAACGGGTCATCTCGCCCTAGTAAAGAAAAAAACCTCTTTTCGAGGCAGATACAATTTCCCTCGTGATCACTGTCATGACGGTGGCCCCAGTCCAAACAATGCGTCCGTATCTGGGACATCTTTTTGGCGATATGCCAACAACAGTAAAAACGGTGTGACGAACTGTTTAACAGATCATCCTATACTCACGGGGGAAAATGTTTCCCATAATCGACAGGATCAGGTTACATCTGGGCGTGAGAAGCCAAACATAAATACTAAACACAACGCAAACTCACAGGATCTGAGTCGTAAAAGTACAGACCAGTTCGTTGAATGTGATCTTAACGTGACCGAAGTCATTCAGTTTGGTTCAGTTTATTTTGATCAGGATTGCTATACAAAGTTTTGTCTTCAAAAGACAGTCAATGCTGATGTTAGGGAAGCATTGACTGGACCTTCCGGGCAGTCTGCCATGATATGCTCAAAGGAGACTAATAATACTGTTCAGCATCCTCAGTGTAAACGACATGCTCACAGTAAATCTACTCTTAAGAGTGCAGATGAGGTCGTCAAAGGTGACACAAAATTTTCTAATAGCAGTCAGATTGGTGCTCTTAATGTTGATATAACGGATAGTACAAACTTACCTGATCTTACAAGACCCATTACATCTGTTAAAGAAGGTTTAGCAGTACCTTATGAGCAGTTTTCTACGACATGCTCCAAACCGATGGGATCGATTTCCGATAAGCATCATACTCAGTTCAATCAGTATGATAAATCATATAATAAAGATACGACATCCACGAGAAAGATAAATAAATACGTTTCTCATTTCACTAAGAGTGCGTACAACCCCTGCTCACAGTAGCGTGAAAGTAGGATGCCTTATGGTGGCAATGGTGCATACTCACGCACCGTTCTAGTGCGAAATCTGCCACCCGGCACTACATGGCACGCACTGGGTGACTTTTTCCAGTTCACTGCTGATGTGAAATTTGTATGTCTTTTGCCTATTAACAGTTTAAATGATAGGGAGACAATTATTTATTTTTACACTAATGTGGATGCACGCATGGTCGTCGATCTTGACAACGGTGCTTACTTTCGAGACCATTGTCTTGATGTACAATTGATACATGATTCGGCACCACACAGATTTTAAAGCGTTCTTGTGCACATTTTTCTTCCATCATCCTATTTTTTTCAAATATTGACTCTCTAACCTACTGGTTTCCTACGGTGTCGGATAGTATGTCTTCATAAATTTTGCAACTTATTTTGCTTCGCATTATTTCACTTTCTATTTCAGATATCTACTGGAGAACAAGTTCACAGTGACACAGTTTTGAGTGATGGTGATGGTGATAATACAAAATTGCTATTGTCCCTTGTTGATTTCCAAACTATTGAGGAATCATCAGATGTCTATTTTGACTCGAGTGAATCACTGGTTGCTGATGATATGGGACCAACCACATCCATCATGGATGGTGCGGTACCTCGCATTGTTGATGACAATGTTGCTGATATGGGACCAACCACATCCATCATTGATGATGTGATACCTGGCATGGTTGATGGCAAGGTTAATCGGATGTTAAGTTTAATTTGGTCGTATATTCTTCAGTCAAAACTGTATATTTGGCTGTTGGTTTTCCTTTTTTCCATTGTCTTTTTACTATATGATTTTTCCTTTTCCTTTAGGAACTTCACGGAAATTAATATTACTTCAGTTTTTTTCTTTCAGATGCTGACATACCATGATTTCATGTGGTATGTACTGGCCACTACATTGGGTATTGTGGTAGTTTTAACAATATTGTTTCTTTCTTCAAGTGCTACAGGTCGTGTTACACCATTTACAAAACATAATACCTTCATTCTTGTTCATATACAGGGACGTCAATGTTTTCTTTCCAATACTCATGTGCCAGAGGTTTTGTTTCCCATTGGTACTGATGATGAGGCTAATAATGTTGTACATTTTAATGGTCATTGTTATGTAGAATGCAGACATCTTGAGACTATACTTTGATTATTTAAATGCTATTTTCTCTGCTGAACCTCTGACTTTGTTAGATTCTCTATTGAATAGACTATCTACAGCTACTTTTTTCAGTAAATGAGATTTATCTAAAGGTTATTGGCAAGTCCCCTTGTCGGACAAAGCAAAACCTTATACTGCTTTCGCTAAACCTTTGGGATTGTTCCAAT
This sequence comes from Oreohelix idahoensis, assembly GCA_024509875.1. Classification (NCBI taxonomy): domain Eukaryota; kingdom Metazoa; phylum Mollusca; class Gastropoda; order Stylommatophora; family Oreohelicidae; genus Oreohelix; species Oreohelix idahoensis. The sequence goes on from JAMPIV010005344.1 coordinate 42,356, forward strand.
TTAATTTTATGTCTTAAGGTCTCGTTAATGCTTCTGCAACTTTTGTTCGTAAGATGCGAAAACTTTTCTCAAAACGTGATGACATAATTACCTATATTAATGATATTTGTCTTTTTCATCAATCTTGGGATAAACATATTCTTGGAATTCAGTCTTGGTTGACTACTCTTCGTTTCCATTGGTTCGTAGTCTTTTGTGTCTTGTCAGATTCTATAGGAAATTTTTGCCTAATGTTTCAGAAATTACTTCAGTTTTGTCTTCGTTATTAAGAAAGAACTCTCCAAATAAGATTGTTTGGTCACATTCGTGTGATGTTTCTTTAAATATACTTAAGTGTTATTTTTCAAAATCACCAATTTTAAGATTGCCTGATGCTCGATTTTCTTTTATCCTTAGAGTCGACGCCTCTGGGTCAGGAATCGGGGGTACACTTATGCAGGAATTCGATGATTATCTACGAATATGACATTCGTGCCATCAAGGGCAATAAGAACGTTGTCGCGAATGTATTGTCACGTTGCGTAAAAGAATCACTATCACCTGACAACACGGCAAATGTAGTTACCTTGTGAGGGTATAACCTCAATATCTTTGAGATACTCCTTACGAAAAATATCAAAAGGGGTTGTGCAAGACTTCTCAATACTTTCCTTCCCCATCTAGAACATTCTTAACAAGGGGGCGGCCTTTGAAAATACATTTAATGTCCCAGGTAGAAAAACACACTCTCCATAAAAATCCTGGAGCTTAGAAGAAATCACGTCCACTTCAAACCAGTGAACGAATACGAACGGCCCAAATAATCAACACACTGACCCCACGACATGTGACAAAAACGTCACTAGTGACTGTCGTGACACGGGTGAAAGCTTCGTGCAAAAAGTAGTTTGTCTACAGGCGAACACAATTCCTCACATAAAATGGGCATGTGCTAGCGTGTAGTAACATGCTACATTATTTTATCCCCAGATCTATCCTTAACACCTATCAACTGACTTCTTCACGTGTTAACTAATGGAACATTCCACTCTTTATGAACTTTGTTGCTGACAATGCAAATGCTTACAGAAATTTCTAGATTTATCGTTGCTGTACAAGTAATGAATGTACAAACGCTCTGTGATGCATGCCAAGGCTCACAATTATCGTAACTTTTACGGTAATTGAAAAGAATCGCTTTTGACAGTGCTTACAGATATTGATCGGTTCACTCGGCACCTGATGAAGATGGATGCTGTTATCGCCAATGTTGAGTTCTACCTCCTTTTACTCAGCTCATTACAGGGATGTCATCGACCTTCTGAACAGTTGTCATACTTAGGATATATGCATAAACACTCACACATTTATTGATAATTTCAGAATAATGTGACATGGATATTTTGAATGCAAAATCTTGTTTTATGCAACTGCTTCTATAGATGAACGGAAACAGCTCAAGAATGCTTCACTTGGTCAAGGTGACGCAACTACTATATCGTGCTTTTTGGTGAACATTGCTAGTTCGTGCTTAAAGTTACATTATAATGCGACTTATACGAGAATGTAGCAGAAGATCATTGACATGAATTTGGGACTTTATTATTCCACTAGTGTGTTGAATACTATGACATTATTATTGTTAATACAGTGCGTTAATTAGCGGTTAATTAGTTTTAATTTGCGGAATAAGATTCGGTCTTTGACACATGGCATTAATACTTACTTACTTAGTCGTTCCCCTTCTACCGTGAAGTGTAGAGGTTTGGAAGAGAGAGCGGCAGACTATCCTATCGGCTGTCTTCCTCCTGGCCGGGTTCCATTCTAGTCTTCGGTCCTTCAAAGATTGTCTAATGTGGTCCTCCCAGCGGACTCTGGGTCGTCCTGTGGGTCTGGATCCCTGGCTCTTTGTTTCCCATGCTTGTCGTGGTAGCCGATCTTCTCCCATTCTGCAGACATGGCCAAACCATCTTAGTTGGCACTGTTCTACTTGGGTCTGCAGGGAGTGGGATCTTAGGCCTTGACGTATCGTCTGGTTGCGTACCATGTCTCTTCTTGTTACTTCAACCACCTTCCCCAGATACCTCATTTCTGAGGTTTGGATCTGGCTTTTGTAGGTTGTAGTCATTGTCCATGACTCGCATCCATATGTCAAGACTGGGACATAGGTGGAGCGGTATACAGCCATCTTCGTTTTCTTGCCAACCTATCTCTTGCTGAGGAATCCTCGACCTATGGCCTTAAAAAGTCTCCCAGCTGCTGCTTTTCTAGTGGCCAACTCTTCTTTGATGCCTCCCTTTCGGTCTGTAATAGCTCCGAGATATTTAAAGTGGTCGACTTGCTCCAGGACCTGTTCTCCCAGCTTAATCTGATGTCTTCTTTCTTCTCGTGATATCACCATGGACTTCTATTTAGAGCTGCTTATGACCATCCCTCTCTTCTCCAGCTCTTCCTTCCAGACTTGCAGGTTGGATTGGAGATTTAACAATCAGGGCAACATCATCAGCAAATGCCAGCTCTGAAATACATACCTGTCTCATCTTCCAGTACCCCACTGAATATTTTCTTGTTCTCTCCTTACATGCCTTGATAACATCGTCGCATTAATACACTCACACTAATTATTCAGTAAACATTTTGAGTGTTCTCAATACTATTATCAGTTTGTACCATACATCAGCATATTCTTATCTGATTGGACACACAACTTCATTAAGTACAAAATAATATTTGGTTTTTATTTGACACCACAATACACTGTTTATGACAAGTACTTAAGATGTACACATGACTTTATTTTTTTTAGCGTAAGATGTTGCATTCATTCACTTTACTAATATGATTGTCTGCCTCATTTCATCTATTTACGTTGGTGCATATTTGATTATTCTTTATTGCTTTGCATTTTTGATGTTGATCATGAATTAATTAATGGACAACTAATACTGGACTTGACTGATAGGCGTTGTTTGACGGTGTGAAGTATGTGAGTGCATGTATTGCTACCATCATTTTTTAATATGTTGAGGACTATTAGTTATGGCGACCTCACGTTGCGGATAAAAAAGGATTTTGTCTAAAGGAGACATTGACTTTGGTATTAACCATCGACCACACTTTTAGTGTTAAATTGTCTACCATATGGCAGAAACCTGGGTGCTATACTAGTTCTTATTTATAGTGAAATTTGATGTTACCATATTTCACTCTTGTGTTGTTATACTCACACCACGGAAATAATGAAAACTTTGTTTCCATTATTTTGCGGGGGGGGGGGGGGGGGGGGGGGGTAATGTTATGATTAAAATTCATAACGATTGTGCCTATTATATGGTTAGCTCAACAGGGCTATTTGTTTGTTTATTTTATACGGATCACAGATAAAGACGGGTGAGCGACGTTAAGCCGATATGCTTGGTTGGCTCACGTGAAACTAGGGGAAGAAGTGCGGGGCTTTATACGATTGTGATTCATGGCGAATGGACGTATCTGTTTGAGCTCCTGATTGTTAAAGTGTTTATAATGGAGTTCTGTTATCACTAATACATCAAGATCTTCGGTGAGATTTATCCAGTTATCTAGTTATCTGTATTGACCAGAAGTATAATTGCTCAGTGTCGAGTGTTCATATAAATATATCATACTGAGAACTAAAGGACATCGTTCCTGACATAAACTGACTGCTTACAGTACATCGTTTTTCTGCATATTATCTGCCATTCTATGTTGGCTTGAACTATTTATTTGTGGAGCTACGTGCCGTCCTAAATAAATTGTAAATCGTCCATTTCATCAGTTGTGACTCAAATAATTCTGAGTGGCGTTGGCTGGTTGCGGTGTCTGAGAGATTTATTACCCTAGACGTCATCTTGGCCACAGGAACCAATCCTGTTATTAAATATTAACATTAGTAATATAAAAGACATGTAACAGCTGCCCAGACAGATTATCGGCAATATTGATACCGAGAGGGCTCAGATGAAACGATTATCTAATTATCACAGGTGTTTTCGCCCGTCCCTCAGGCGGCTTCCTTAGACAGCAATCTGACTTTATGCGCGTGTTTGTGCGAGACCACGTTGAACAAACAACTGACGTCTCTATCAAAGGTGGCCAGACTGACTTACGTGATAATCATATTAACCCGATACTACTACGCTCACTTAGTGAATCGTAAACAGTCTGGGAGCTGTCACCGCAAGAATAATGAAGATGCATATAATATGCCAAATAATAGGACGATGAGTGAGGAAAATGAAGAAACGAAGTGATACTGCCGGAGTGAAAGAGAGAGAGACGGGCATAAAAGTACATGCTCAAATGCGTTTTGTGACAATGTCAAAGACATAGAGGAGACCCTAAAGCACAAGCAGACGTTGGATCCTGACTAAACAGTCATAAATAAGACAAGAAAACAACTTGATTGGATGACATAGGACAGGATGGCAAAGACTGAACTTGTTAACGGCATATGTTCTACGAGGGCTAAAGGGTACATATGATGATGATGATGATGATAATGATGATGACAACGACGATGATGATGATAATGATGAATGCAGTTACAAACTAAGAAATGCAAGGAATGTTATCTAATCGGAGAAGTTGATATTTCCTCACTGGGGCTGTAACTGAAAGTAAGACGTTTAGGCGAATGAAAAATTAATTCTTGGCGTAAATTTGTGAGACGTCGAGGATCTGTCTTATAGCACTTTATTCACATACAATCTTAAACAGCATATGAAAGTATGAAAACTTACACTGTGGAAACTAGTTGATAGCATTACAGGGCAGTCCTTGCTCTATAATCAACAGGGTAAGAGAGGTCATAAATAAATTTTTTAAACTTTATTAACAGGCACTCGTATGACAGAAACAAGGACGCCAGACAACAGAAAAGAAATATGCTATGAACTGACGCACCGCCAATTTTTCACCCTAATTTGGCTGTGCATCCTTTCATGGTTTACTTTCACAGTAAGGCGATGACGCCGTTTGGATGGTCTTGGGTTATATTCCCGGTAATCCTATTACTTTATATTTCTTGTCTGTTGCCTGGTGTCCGCCTTTATGTACTACGAATGCATGTTAATGACTTTGATTTATTAATTACTGACATGGCTCAGGCGTCCTTCATTATTAATTAGGTCAAGAGAGGGAGAGTGAGACCAGAAACAAATAGAGACAGGAACTGAAGACAGACTAGAACGGGATAAAGTAGACAAGAAAAAGCCTTGAATGGACGGCCAGGACAAGATGCTTTAACATGCATTTGTTGAAAGTATATGCTCCTTAGGGAGCTGAAAGGTAGCAGTAATGATGTGACAGATCGTCTACTACTGCAGCAGTTACACAGTTTTATGAATATAGCAAGCTTATGTTCAAGATAGGAGTGTTTACGGTAGATGGCGCAACTGTTTTGTGATGGAAGCGTAATGGTGTTGCTGTAATTATGAATAGATCTTCTCCACATTTTCCTGAGTAGCACTTTGTTAACGCCTATAGAAGATCTAGGAATTGATGGCGTGTGAAACAGGTTTTTTTTTCCCCCTAAAGAAAAACAAAGAACCATTTTTATGTAAAGTTTAAATAGACCATCAGTCAGAAGCCTGTCCGTGCATGTAGTTCCAGGGAAATGTGGAAGGGGGTGTCTCAAAGGAGATAAAGAAAGAATAACAGAGTACTGCTACCTCAAGCATATCGTAACAAGCCAATAATATAAGATTCATATAGGACTGGCAACCTTATCATGTTAAACAAATTCATACACAAACCCCTGCTGCAAGATCATTTGACTAAATTTGATTGTTTCTTTCCAGGCTACAAAATGCCAATCAGTTTCGTTCTGGCCACTAAACGACGTTGTGTGGCTTTCGCGTTTTGCTGTAAGCTATTAAGTGAACAATTGTGAGATGATGACCCAGTCTTGTATGGACCGCATGGAAGGAAGAATGTAAAAACCCTATTCGGAAAATGCTACTTCAGGGGAAAAACAGTCAAATCCTGAATCTCTTGCTCCTGTTGCCATGCAGTCACGTGCAGTCACGTGCAGTTCCTGGGGGGTCTCTGGGGAGACAAAAAAAGAGTATGACTAATGTTCCCTCAGGTAATTCGTAAAAGAACTAACATGAGGTTATGTTTTGGATTGACAACTGTATCATGTAAAACACATTACTACAGAAACTACTGCTGAAAGAGAACACGAATGCTTTAGTGCATGATTCCCTCAAGGAGGCTAACTGCAGTTGTGACTCATATTTCATATGAAGTAAAAATAAAACTTATGACATCTATGATAGCTTTTTTTTTTCTGAAAGACGGTAGTTCACAGTTGTGTCGGCTATTTCAGTACAGCCACGCTAGCGACAGAAGAGGTTTTACAGTTTACCGAAGCCAACAAAATGAATCTTTAATCACAGTATTTTAGGAAACCTGCCCCCTTTTGTGAAGTTCAAAAAATAATTTACCATCGCCGTTTCTTCTACTTCTTCTTCGTTCGTCCCAAAAAGGACGTTGGTTGCGTTGTGTCCGTTTACATCGAAGCTGCGATTTTGCGCCGTCCAGCCGATACATCCGACTTCAGTACGGCATTTTTGGGACCGGGTTAGCCTTCCCTCTTCGATCCCTACTCACTCAGCCAGACTGCAGGGATGCAGCCTGTTTCCAGGACCACCACTTGGAGGTGGAGTAGGGTCTAGGTCAGCTTTGGTTCGCTGCCGCAAGCAGTCAAGCTATGGGTCGCTGACTGCATTCCTCACTGTTGACGAGTCTTAGGTCCCCCAGCACCGTTTGAGTCTACTATTGACACTTCAGCCGCTCCTTTGCTGTTACCTGTCCCGTGTAATTCCCGAGGTCCTGTGGGAAGACACAGAAAGAATAGGATGACTGCTGTCTCAGGCATGTCGTATAAGGCTATCAATATGAGGTTTGTATGGGGTTGACAACATCACCATCTCAAACAAACAACCACTGCTGCAGGAGCACATACAGTGGTTCTCAATGTGGGCCATATGGCCCCCTAGGGGTCCATGCCATATTTCTACCGGGCCACAGTCAGATGGTAAAGTAACTTTTTCTAGCTAACAGCGACTATGACGTGGCCACAGAAGTAAATGAGGCTCAGAAAGGGGGCATGAGCAAAAAAATGTTGAAGATCCCTGCTTTAGTGCATGCTTCCAGCATGGAGGGGTAGCTTTGTAGTTGTGCTCCATAGAGAGCTAAAAAAAAAGAAAAATTATGGTGATCATGGTTGCTGCATTAGAGGGTTGTCCGAGCTGTGTCGGCTGGTTTGGTTTGGTTTAAGGACTATCTTCATTGCACACGGATAACTCCATCAGTGCTCCAATCTCCTCCCTTAGATCACACAAGGAGGATCTCGGCACAGTGCACGAACTCCGTAGCACTGGCGAGAATTCTATTGTGTGTATATAGGAATCACACATTCTATAAATATTTTTGTGGTATTGTGACGATGGATCTAAAAATTTGGCCCGAGCGTAGAGCTAAGGCAACCCCTTAAATTCTTGTTTTACTTTAGTAAAACTCTTGAGGTCTCTCAAATTGATACATACATTTTTATGCTTGATATTGGTGATTGGATATTTTATGGCTTTACCATAGTTTTTTGTTGTTGTTAATAAATTAGACAATCAACTCGGCGGATCAGACCTTTTTTTTACCTGCACTCGTACCTGTCATTATCTGTACTTGCACTTGATTGTTAGTGGCGTCACTAAGGTGTACTAAACCTTACTCCAAGAAGAGAGAGGTGGAGCTGAAAGTAGCTTAGAAACATAGCCATTGAGTGGCAGGAGGGGAGAGTCAGTATTTGATCTTTCACTCCTGATAGCTATAACTCACTCCATCCACATGCAACACCTTTTCTCATCTTCTCAGTCCTAACTCAGACTTTGTCTTGTCTCAGACGTCACTCAAACTTTTTTGTCTTGTCTCAGCAGACTTCTGAAAACCACTTGTGACAGGTTGGTAGCTTTCTAATTTTTTTTAATTAGCCAAATGATATGAAGCTTCAATCACAGTATTTTGGGAAACTTTTAACATTTTCTTAAATCCAAAACTAAACACTGACTTTTGAATCCACTGTTGAATCTTCAGCTGTAATTTTTATTTTTTATTTGTGCAACGAGATCACTCTGAAAGTCGGTTTCCAGAAACTGAGCTCATGGCATTGTCAACTTTTGCCAAAGATTCCTTTTCTGGCTTTTCAATTTTTTAGGATTTCTTATTTGGAAAAATGAAACTGGAAATATTAGCAGCAAAAAAATTGAACCTTGCTGAATAAGCCAGAAAGAATTTTCAAAGAAAAAGATTTCGCTTTAATCAATATGTGGACACCAAGTTAGCTGTCAATGAGAAAATGAAAATTTGGGCAATGCAGAATTTTTAGGAAATGTTTCCTCTACTCTCCAGCTAGAAACACTTCAGTGAATTATTTGCCCTCTTTGACATCTATGCTACATTTGATGTCACACGTGCTGATTGAGAGGACGTCAGCGGCTTGATGAACGAGGTTTAAACTTAGATTAGGCATAGATTAGAAGCCGTTCAGAAGCTGACAATTTGGATGATCTCATGTGGGTTATAACTGTATTTAGCTTTAGGACAAACAGTTAATTTGGACAGTGTTTGTTCTTTCTTGAAACGTGATAAAAGCTGAATGATGGCTTCTGGAAATGAAGTCAAATAAGACAATTATAAATATAAGGCATCATATGAAAGCTTTCATTTCAATTTTATTTATTAATGTCTTTTTAATCTTTTTTTTTTAAACCCGTATCTTCTTCTTCTGCTCTTTTATTAATAATACTAATAATGTATTTCAGCGCTCGTTGTCAATTTCTTTTAAACAAGGACACGTTTTGTATTACCAATAATTACTGGCCATGTTTTTTCGTGTTGTTAACGTTGTTTTTGGTGATTATGTTTTAAGTCATCATTGCACAATTCAGCACTCAAATTTTGTCGATAGAAAATGTGTGCTTTTTCATGAAGGAGCGACCACTGAGGGATCCGCCTTAAAGTCTGGCATAACTTCTCATGCCAAACTAACGTTGTGCGTGATGGAGCCACACACTCCTCTAGGTGGTCCTGTCAACTGAGGGCGCGAACCAACGGACCTAGAGTAGTAAACCTCGATACCAAGCCCGGGTGCACTAGCACGGTACACATCCTGTGTGGTTAGAAAGAAGCCAGGATGATACTGAACATACTTGAGGAATGGAAAGTAGTATACGCTGCTTCCTTATGGCGAGAACTCATTGTAAAGGAACAGAGACTCAGGATGTGACGATTCTTTTGCCTTTAACTTTTGGTCAAATCCTTTGAGCCTAGGAGAACTCTAACCAGCAGGCAATGTGGTAGCGAGAAATGAGAGCTGTGAACCAGCTGGGTCCATAACAACAACAGCACAGGGGTTGGAAACTTTGCACTGAAGCCGCCAGTGCTTGAAGAGGACAGTGTTTCTTGAATATACATTCCAATAGCTACAATTTGTCTTCTTCATTTGTCCATGTTTATGTACTGTAGTAGCTCTATGCCTAAGCATTTGCACAGTAAAATGCATTTCTTTGAGCACCCTTTCCGATAAAAATGAGTGTCCTTAAGCTGTGCCAGTACAGAGTACTTAACTGGCGGTGTTAGGGTCAGTTGGTGTCTGGTTTTGTTACTGCTGGTTCCCCGTAAAGTGTTGGACTGTTCCTTCTCTTCAGGAGTCGTATATCTTGGCAGCAGCACGTCACTTGCAGCAAGGCCAGGGTAACTACTCAGGTTGCCTAGTCTAGTGTCTTCAAGATTCGTCTGATGTAGGTGTCTAGCGTCGACTGCTGGCAACTTGTACCAAAAACGGAGAGGAAACAAATGCCTCTTTTAAGTATTGTGTCTCTTGATATTAACAACAGGCGACTTCCGCTTCTCTCCACTATTTCATCTTCCTCAGAATTTCGCCCCATATCCCTGAGCATTAAATCTGAACCCATCTATTAAGATTAAAATGTTTTAGGAAAGCAGAAGACAACAAATGTATTCTCTACATATATAATATACATATAAAACGTAATTAAAATCATTCATAAAAATTATAAACACCATGAAGTTATCATCATCAACTCCCTGCTCCCTATCGAGCCTGGGGCTACTTTTGACAATGATTCCTAGTGAGGAAACCCGCACGAAGCAGTCACTAGCACTTGCAGAGGTGGTTTACGTGGCAAATTATTGTATACGATGAGGTTGCCAGCCTCATATGTGCAACTGTACATCCACAAGCAATTTATACATGTAAAATGCAAATATCAAGTGATAAAATATACATGTTACAACTTACCCCAATAGACTGGGTTAAGAATTATATCCTGACTTGATGCACAGAAAATGACCACAATATGTCGGGCAACTGTTTAAGATGCCGTTGTCCTTCGGGTGGGTTAGGTGTCTAACTGCGTACACTTGAAGTAGGATCCAAGGACTCGGGTAGCTAAGTGATAACTCTGGAGTTGTTACATACTCTGACAGGCAATAGCCCGTTTAACAAGTCCACGCCTGATGTCCAAAAATAAACAAACTTCACAGCGAACAGAGGGCAATGTGTCATCGTCCACCATCTTTAGCATAAGCGTCAATTAAGGTAACCTGGTCGGGAGTGCCCTTTCGAACCATAAGATTATTATCGGTCGATATCTATGTAGAAGTAAAGGAGTTACTAGTGAATGGTCAAATGAATATTGACAGAGGGGAGTGGAGAAAGGAAAATTGGACGACAGGATAGGGCGTTCATTTACGTCACACAAACCTAGATGAAAACCAATGTTCGCTCAGTCGGTCGGACGATCACGTTCTTACTGATGTAATGAATATTCGCATCGTAGTGTACTGCCAGATGCCCGGTGTTTTTAAACCTTTTATCGCCAGTTCAAAAAAAAATTAAAATTATTTTACCACAGCGTAATACTGAAACTTAGACGATGAAGGCAGAACTGTTACTTATAAGAGTCTAAATTTGAGTTGAGACAAACAAAATTGCTTTGACATATCCGAAAACTCTAGTTATCAGAAGTCGACCGTGTGTGTATATGTGTGTATGTGTGTAAATATATATACATACACACACACACACACATATATATATATATATATATATATATATATATATATATATATAATATATATATATATATATATATATATATATATATATATATATATATAAATATATATATATGATTAAAGACAAAACTATATTTAATCAATTAAATACGTACCTATGGTATCAATGAATATGATGCCATACTTTCACAATTTACAATCTTATACGATTTCTTTTCTACCAACTGGCTCTTCCTGAAAGTGTTCAAATACAGACACATGCGTCATTAATTAGTTTGGCATTCAACAACGAAACTGAACAACCGAATACAAGAATGGAAGCGAAGGCTACAAGCATTTCCAGAGATTTCATTTGTGACAATGCCCCAGGATCCAATAACGCTTCTTAGCCTGCCTGGGTGACAGGAATTTATCTTTTTTCGCGGGCCGTTTGTGAGATAAAGATATAGAATTCTGATGAAACAATTCACTTGAGTAAACGATAAAAGTAATAGAGGCTGTGTATGAGTTGAATTTATGTCGTTCTGATGAACCCATTCACTTTGTACACACGATAAAATTAATAGACCAAGGGTTCTTAACCTTGGAATAATTACCCCCCAAAGGGTGCTACGGTCCTTCTCTGGGAGTAATTGAGTTGATGCAAAGTTGACAGAAGTGTGACAGATAGATAACAAATGTAATATCATCATAATTTTCTTTTGCGCTCTATTTGGAGCATAGAGTGACCACTGTATCTGGAACCCTTTCAGAAAGCCTGCATCATGCATTCACTTACTCTTGCAGTGGTGGACTAACTGGAAATTTATTTAACATGATGAAGTAGCCAGCAAAACCTCATCTTAGTCCCCTTTTACGACATGCCTCATTATCCAGTAGCCAAAATCTTTCTTTGTCTCTTCAGAGACGCCGGGAATCCACAAAGAGCAATATATGTCATTGTAGTGGTCTTCAAACTGTAGTGCCCTGACTCGAGACAGACAGATTTACTTTTGTTTTTGCACATTTAACCCACTATCTCTCTCTAAACCAAATGGATTATCACTCTGTGTCATGGTTCAGTTAAATGAATCAACAGATATTTCCACTGTGCAGAACTGTTTCTTTATACCGGCTACCTGAGATGTGAGTCTGTAAACGAATAAAAGGGTGACTGTGAACAAAGAAAAAGGTCACTAGAACAAAGACATAGATAAATATGTGAACGAAGAAAAAGATAAATATGTGAACGAAGAAAAAGATAAATATGTGAACAAACAAAAAAAGGTGAATCGGCAAAATAAGAACAAGGTGATTCTGTAATCGAAGAAAAAGGTGATTCTAGAATGGAAGAACATGTTGACCGCTAAGGAAGAAAAGGTGGCTGCGGACAAGAAAAATGTGGCTGTGAACAAAAACAGGTGGCTGTGGACAAAGAAAAAGGTGACCGTGGACAAAGATAAAGATGGCTGTGTACAAAGAAATAGGTGGATGTGAACAAAGAAAAAGGTGGCTGTTGACAAAGATAAAAGGTTGCTCTGAATAAAGACAAAGGTGGCTGTGAACAAAAAAAAAGGTGGCTGTGAACAAAGAAAAAGATGGCTGTGAGCAAAAACAGGTGGCTGTGAACAAAGAAAACAGGTAACAGAAAACAGACACCACTACTGCAAGATCATCTGAATGCTTTGTGCGGTCTCCATGCAGAGGCCAGCCACATTGGTGGCCCCATGCTCCATCAGGAGGCCAGCCACACTGGTGGCCCCACGCTCCATAAGGAGGCCAGCCCCCATTGGTGGCCTTATGCTCTATAAGGAGCGAGAAGAGACATAATTTATTCCCAAGTGGACCCACGTGCTGTCATAAACTACCCTACACATAACAACAATTAAATAATAATAAAATGAGCATGAAATAATATTAAACGATATGTACAAGCATTACTCTCCTTAATGAGAATAAGCTACTGCCTCGCAACCGATCCACATCAACATAGGTTCCTACATTGTGAAGCAATCGTATGTGACGACTGGTGCACCTGGCAACATGCGTGTCGTATATGACCACTGCAATAGCATATAAATGCTTCTCGTAGGCTTGTGATGGACACCAGCTGCATTGGTGTTTCCATGCTCCGGAAAGAGCACACAGAGAAATGCCTCAAAGTGCCTTACGCACAAAGGAGTGGCTTTGCGCTCACCAGAAATCTAAATAACTATTCTCACCTCAAAGTAACCCACTAAAAATATACAGTAGAATTATAATCAATTATCGTGAAATACACTAACTAAATTACCTTTACATCAAAGAATAAAATAAAATTACTCTTGAACTAACAAAGCTAACAAACGTTATATGTAGCCCACTGCGCTCTCAAATAATAAATAGCTTAACATCATTGGGCCTATAGCACGTGGTAACTAAGAATGTTAATGCCGACTCCAGGCGCCATCTTTATACACATTAACACTTGGCTGCCGGGTGCCATCTCGACAAACAGTTAATACTTACTATCTCAATTTCAGTCCCTGATATCATTTCTGTCTGATATCATTAACGAATTCTAATGTCCTAGAAGGAATCTCCTTAGAAAACACCGATTTATCTATTCTCTCAAACATTAGAACCGAGTCACGCTGAAAATAATTCTAAAGCTACAGGGAAATAATCTAATCTGCTTTAAAATCAGACTCACGTGTTCTCATTCCTTTGTTCATCTCCTACCCATACAGGGCGTGCCTAATTTCGTTTCTTCCGTGTGAACCCTCTTGCGAAAAAAGTCTTCGCCTATCGTTCGTTCGTTCCTTTGTCTACTATGTTGCTGTTATACCCTGTTCAACCTGAAAGTTGGTTATAATTGGGGTATATATTGTATTTAGTTTCTTCGGTGCTAGCCGGTTGTTAGTCCTGAAAGGGACTGGTCCTAAAAAGGACCACTAGCTGACTGTCTGGATACCTCTTAGTTGCTTGTCTGTTTATGGTGTCGTGCTGTTCTCATGGTGTTCATATCCTGCCTTACGGGTTACAAAAGGTTATATTTGGGTATATAGGGTGTTAATGTCTGTGCTGGTATCACGTTCCTAGTCCTGGAGATGATTGGTCCTGAAAAGGACCACTGGCTGCCTGTTCGGTCTCTACTATTCGTTGTCTGTTTTGGCTACGTGTTGTTCTATGGCTGTTGCTATTATCTTTGGTAAGAAGCCCATTATGGTTTTGATGATTATTTGGTGTTCCGCTTCTTTTCTTCTTTCTACGATTTCGGTTGTTATTTTGTCTTTAGTTTCTTTGTTTTGCTCTCTACTTTTTGTAAGGATATCCTCAACGATCCTTCTCTCTGTTTCAATTCTTTTGAGGATTTCTTCGTTCTCTTCCTTTAGCTCTGTGAGTTTGGCGATGTCGACTTCTATCTCGTGTTTGATGGATTTCATTTCCTGTAACATTGCCTGGGCGCTCTGTAAGGCTCCTATTGTTTCGTCTCTTATGGCATCTGAGTCTTCGTTGTGTTGCTTGTTCGTCTCGACTTTGAGTTGTTGTTTTATGTCTCGCATCTCTGTGGTTAGTTTTACCAGCTGGGCTCTTGTGTGCTATTCCTGTTTGACAGTGTCGCCTGAAGCCACTCGGTTTCTTGCTTCTCTGAAGGAGATGTTTTTTGTCACCGATTCCTTCAGTATGGCCTTTGTCTCATAGAAGATCGGACATCCACGGTATCTTGTCCCGTGGTTCCCGAGACAGTTTGCGCAGGTTCTGTTGGAGTTGCGTACTTTATAGTTGGTATCTTTTTTCGCCTGAGGACATTCGTTGTATGAGTGACTTCCCGCACAGTACCGACAAACTGTATCTCTCCTGCAAGTTTTCTTAGTATGTCAAAATTGCTGGCAGTTTGAGCACTGCATAGCAGGAGGGATGTACTCTTCTGTTTTTCTACATCTGTCGTCCAGGTTTAGTTGACTTGGTCTTGAAGACCCTTCAATAGTTATGATAACCAAGTTGGTGTCCTTCTTGTCCCAGGTCTTCGCCGGCTCACCGCTCTCTTTATATACGCGGCTTGACCAAATCATGCGCAGCGAAGTAACTGCGTCACGAAAGTAACACACGCGAAGCCGGGCTGAGGACTATTTACCGGTGTTCTTGTAAAACGTATACTGGGCAAAAATACAGCAATATACTTCGGATATTAAACACATAAATATGAAAATGATGGCGTTATTATGGCCCTATCACAGTACCACAAACTTTAGAGGAAATAAAAGAACAAAACCTCTGCTAAGTCTTTGCTTTCCTGATATTAATCAGGCGCCTTTCCCGCTGTCCGTCAACCGATTCCTTTCTCTGAATTTTTTAATCTCCCTGAGCGTGCATCCTATGACTCAGGGGAGGTGATGAAAAATCATCATTCTTTTAGTTAATTTAATTCAAAAATTGCGACTGGACAGCGGCAAGTGCAACGGCTTGTGTCTGTGTGAACATGTTTAAGTTTACATACAACTTATTACAAATGACAAAACGGGGCGGCCCCTTTCGATCTTTGTTTCACTCTGGCAATTTTTGTGGTACTGATTTTTATTATTTGCTCTCAATTGTCGCACTTTTCTTTCTTTCTGTCTTCGTTATTTTTCTGCTAAGTAGCAGATATTTGAGTATTGTCGACTTGCTTGACACTCTCTGTAGGTGATAATAATCACATTTGCTTGACGCTACCCATATTTGCTGAGATAATTACTCGCAGTCGCGAGGGAGCGGCACAGCTTGGCTAAGATTAGCACAAGATCTCGTGTACGCGGCGGAAACTTATGACACAAGCGTTTCCTGTTCTTCTTGTTATGACAGGAGTACTTTCTGATAAAGTAATGATGGTTACATTTTGAACACGCTATTGTATGAGTTTACCAATCTGTCTGTAAGTTTGTACACAAGGGCATCGGACATCTTATTATCATATATGGGAGAGTTGACCTCTGCCTTACGTTCAAAATTATCCGATGTCGGAATATTTTGAAATTACCACATAACCCGCCTGTTTGAATATGATTGGTGTTTTTTTTATAGCTCATAACAAACGAAGGCGTGGGAAGGTAGGGAATATAATCTAACCGTTTTCTCAAGCTATTTCACTTGAGCAAAAAATTAGAATTCCTTCTTAAAATACCGGACACCTTTTATTGGAGTATTCATCAGGACTTACAATACAGCCCAGGAAATCTCTAACATTTTAAATAAGGAAACCGGGACTGAGGAAACCGAAGGACATCACACAAAGTCAGAGAGGGAACTTATTAAATAAACGACACCCCAGACGCGTGTAAGAGGCCGATTCAAGTCCCTTTTATTCATCTGAGCGTAAGTTGTGATTTACATTTCATATTTATTACTAACACGTGAACTAACATATATATATATATATCTTCTTCTTCTTTGATCCATAACCGCCAACCGTCAAAGCCGTCAGCGGCCATCACGCCTGGTGGCGTCTTGTAGGGCAGCAACAAATTGATTCCACTTTGCTCGGTCGGCGGCCATCCTTCGTACAGTGCCCCAACTGTGGTTCATTCTTTGCATCTCAGCTTCCACAGTTCTCCGCCAAGTTGTTTTTGGTCGGCCTCTCTTTCGCTTTCCCTTGGGGGTCCATAGCATAGCTGTTCTTGTGATGGTATCAGGGTCCCTTTTGAGGACATGGCCAACCCAACTCCAGCGTCTGCCAGCTATGATGGTGTGCATGTCCTCCTGGTTACTCCGAATAAGTAGTTCTTGGCTGCTGATGGTGTTTGGCCAAAAGATTCGGAGAATTTTCCTTAGGCAGATTGTGTGGAAGGAGGACAGTTTCGACATTTCCTTCTCTGTTACTCTCCAACATTCCGCACCATAGAGAAGCACAGAAAGTACACAGCTCTCATACAGTCTTAATTTGGTGTTTGTGCTGTACTGGGAAGACTTCCAAATGTTGTTGAGAACAGCAAAGGCTGTTCTCGCTTTATTCATTCTGTTGTTAATGTCCTTGCTTGTTCCGCCGTCAGGTGTTATTATGCTTCCTAGGTAAGTAAATGCGTCTGTCTGTTCTAACTTCTGGTTCCTTGTTGTTATTGGCTCAGGATTGCCCACATTTAGTGTCATGACCTCTGTCTTCTTCAAATTGATGTTCAGGCCAACCTGCTGGCCATACATATTCAGTCTATCGGTTTTGTCTTGAATGTGTTGGTGTGAATGCGCGAGTAGTGCAATGACATCTGCATATTCCAAATCTTCCAGTGTGAAAAACGTTGTCCATCTGTTAATGGCTATTTCTTGCTCCTTAGCCACTAGTCATTTTAAGGGTAATAATGTTACTGCCAGGAAATGTTAGCTGGTTTGTTTCTGCGTGTTGCAGATGTTGATGTGTAGTTGACAATCTGGGTCACTCACGCTGACAGCATACATGGTTCTTGTACGATGATGAGGATGAAGAGACATGGGTGTGCAGAGACGCGAATGTGTTTAGGCTCATATGTAGTTGTACAAACACCCAGTCACACTCGTACTACAGTCAATGATGGTTGGAACTACTTGTGATGGTTCATACATTTATTGACAGGACTAACATGTAGAATCACACAGGAACAGTCAATGTAAACAAGTTCATGTACATCATGTCAATGGAAATCGCTTGGTACATATCAAGCAGTCTAATACTTGTGAACATTCAAATATGCGGGCATGTCACTAGTGATATGTTCGTTTAATGTGCAGTTCATAATGCCGCTCTGGTATCCCTGACTGAACGCATCAGATACCTTAATAACTCCGTCATCCAATGGACGAGCCCTTAACTCACGTAATCCTATTACCAGGGCCGTCGTACACCTTGGCATAACACGCCAATCATATCTGTACAT
Source organism: Oreohelix idahoensis (assembly GCA_024509875.1). Taxonomy (NCBI): domain Eukaryota; kingdom Metazoa; phylum Mollusca; class Gastropoda; order Stylommatophora; family Oreohelicidae; genus Oreohelix; species Oreohelix idahoensis. Next base: position 60,298 of record JAMPIV010005344.1, read on the forward strand.
GCGGTAGAATAGTTGCCATTACACAGACCTGACGATGACGTCAGCTGTGCATTCTTCATTAAGCAGGTTGCATGAATCATGCTTTAATGTTTGTGTAGATAATACCGCCAACCTGCGGTTTCCACCATATATAACTTCGTCACTGGACTTCTGATCATACAAGACAAATAGTCTTGAATAGCTACCTTGAGCACAAATATAAGTTCTGCTTTACAGTAATCGTGAACTGTTCTCACAGCTAGGTAAGCCTTTACCAAATTCTGTCACCGAATACATAATAATGGCAAAGTCGGTGTTACCTTGAAACGAATCCTCAGAACACAATAATAACACTGTCGTCCTTCCTGACGCACAGAAAATCACTGGGAGGAAAACTGCCAACGCAGTCACTTCGAAGATTTTCCTTCCCCAGAATACAATGGACATACATCGTCCTACAGAAGCCAGATAGCAACACTACCCTCACGGAAGTCTAATTTTTGCGCGTAACCACTGTGCATGGCATATAGCCCAGAACTGTTTTACCTTTGACCCAAAAGGTCAAACACAATGAATGAACAAACAAGGGAGATAACCCCTAATCAACCTGACACAGCAAAGTTAAGACATAGTCACCTTAACTTTGACCAGAGTGAAAAACATACAACAATTAAATTGACATTTGAAACTCCATCAAAAAGGCCGCAACACCATCTAATTCCTCTTGGATTGCCCTCTGTTGTCTGGCGCATCACCCAATCTATGACTGTCAAAAATAATGTTGTTGATAAGGGGCATATATATTACCATGTGAATTTTAATATGTGAAACTCGCTTGTGGATGTCAAAGTCATTTGAGGTTGGCAACCTCAGCGTGTAGAATGATGATTCATGAACCACCACTGCACGGGCTGGTGATTGCTTTATTAATATTTTCGTACAGAGAACTAAAAGCATAAAGTAGTTCCAGGTTCCCTATGGAGCAGGGAGGGAAAGATGAAAGAAATGATGTACATTCTAAGTATAATACTTACAATTTCAAAGCAGTGTAAATGTCCATATAAACATATTCACTTTAAAATTAATGTAAGTTTTCAAGCTTTAAACCAGTATAAATGTCTATGTGAAAATATTCATTTTACAGTAATGGAAGTTTCAAACTTTTCAATCAGTGTAAAACATAAATGAAAACATATTCAATTTATATTGTGAACACTTCTCAATCAGTGGAGATGTATATGTAAACAGACTCTATCTGTAATATTAACCTTTTCATTTAAATATAAACTAACTATGAAAGCTATTCTATTTAAATGTAAAGAAAGTTTTATCCTGCGGGATTAAATTTAATTCTCATCGAGGGTAAAGTCTGAGTAATTGGGATGGTGGTATAGGAAGATAGGAACCCACAACTATGGGGTAGAAAACGCCATACTCAGAAGAGCGTTTCGTTCTATTCTTTTACCATAGTTATTGGTGGTACCGGCAGAAAATACTATCTCTGGAAAAAGAAGGGAACAGTGGACTAAGCTTTAAGACGAAGAACCCACGTTGTAGACTCTCCTTGACATTTCTGGGAAACGAGCTACACACGACAACCTTGATCAGCTAGAATAATAGAATTTCACTGAGTAAATCAGGGGTGGGGGCTTAAACGAGCTGAAAGTAAAAAGTGCTTAAATCCTTCACAAAAGCGTCGGCAGAATTACAGAGTTAACATGCTCAGCCAAAGCAGTATTGTTCTCGCTTATTCTGAATATCTTGTGAAGACTCCCTTTGTAATAGAAGTGTCATCGCCCTTCTATCTACATCTCTGCCAAGAGTAATCTTGTGCGAAGGTAGACACATTTGAAGCCCATAGTAGATACTCTTGAGTTTTGGCAAGGAGAATAGTAATCAATCAACCAATCAGTCAGTCAGTCAATTCATCAATCAACACCCTTTAGCTCCTCAATCGACTCTACAATGCGACTAATTCGAGGTTGTGCATGGAGTAGGTAACCTCATTAGGTAAATTAAATTGTTACAGAAACCACTGCTACAAAATCACGTGACTGCTTGGAGCAGGCTTCTTGTAAGGGAACAAGCTGTAGTGGTGGATCCATGCAGTATTGTGATTGTAGTGTTGGTGATGGCAATGATGATGACGATGGTAATGATGATGGTGATGGTAATGATGATGATGGTAATGATGATGGTGATCGGGTTCTTGTGCGTTTATTCACCGGTTAAATCAAATTGTGGATATTTATTACCCAAACCGATCACCGTACTCTTTCTTGACTGAAAAAGTTCATTGTCCTCTCCCCCTTCCCCCGTTGCTTAGAATTTTTTTTAAAACACGCCTGCCGTTCGTAAGGTTGTAGTCACGTAGCACATTCTGCCGTAGGGGAGTGAAGTGTTATAGACTTCGATGTACTGGGTCCCAGCTTTATGAGGTGGGGTGGCCTGTTCCCTTCCTCGCTGCCGTTGCCTTCTCTAACTCAAGATCAGAGGCAGGTACCCTTTTACAGCTGGTTAGACTGATGCGTGACACCTGTTCCCTTTCTCGCTGCCGTTGCTTTCTCTAACTCAGGATCAGTCAGGTACCCTTTTACAGCTGGTTAGACTGATGCGTGACACCTGTTCCCTTTCTCGCTGCCGTTGCTTTCTCTAACTCAGGATCAGAGTCAGGTACCCTTTTACAGCTGGTTAGACTGATGCGTGACACCTGTTCCCTTCCTCGCTGCCGTTGCCTTCTCTAACTCAGGATCAGAGTCAGGTACCCATTTACAGCTGGTTATGGAGTGTTAGAGACTTCACCATACTAGGTCCAGCATCGAGAGATGGGGTCTACCTAGCTATAAATGGGTACTTAACTTTGAGTTAGGGAAGGAAAAGACAGCGAGGAAGGAAACTGGTCTCCCCACCTCTCGATGCTGGACCTAGTATGGGACCTCAAGACGCAGCAATAGAGACCGCAGTCAGCGACTCATAGCTTGACTGCCTGCGTCAGGACCAGCGAACCAGAGCTGGTCAAGACCGCACTCCACCTCCACGTGGTGGTCCTGGAAACAGTCTGCAGCTGTGCAGGCTGGCTGAGCGAGTGTGGATCGAAATGGGAAGGCGAACCCGGTCCTAAAAAATGCCGTGCAGAAGTCGGATGTGTCGACCGAAAGGTGCAGATATCACAGCTACGTTGTAAACAGACACAACGCAACCACCGTCCTTTTCAGGGCGAACGAAGAAGAAGAAGAAGAAGGACCTAGTATGGTGAAGTCTTTAACACTCCATAACCAGCTGTAAATGGGTACCTGACTCTGATCCTGAGTTAGAGAAGGCAACGGCAGCGAGGAAGGGAACATGTGTCACGCAAGTCAAACCAGCTGTAAAAGGGTGCCTGACTCTGATCTTGAGTTATAGAAGGCAACGGCAGCGATTTCCCTTGTTTCCTTTGTACCGTTAACTTGTAGAACTGATTCAATTCCGTTCTATTGGTTTATAAACTTTTTTTTTTAATCCGGGGGGGGGGGGGGGGGGGGGGGGGGTTGAGGGGGGATTTGTCGTAAGCGTGTCAACTATGAATGCAAGAGAAACGCTTTTTTTTTTTTTAACTTGCCTCCCAAATCACAATGTGAAATCAACATTTTTCAGTCAAGAAAAAGTACGGTTCTCAGTTTTGGTAATAAATTTCCAGAATTTGATTTAACCGGTGAATAAACGCACAAGAACCGGTGATCGTGGTGATGGTGATGGTAATGATGACGATGGTGATGCTGCTGTTGCTAAAAATGATGATGCTGATGATGGTAATCATTATATGGAGCTGTACGGTAACGATGATAACAAAGATGAAGGAGCATAAGTTGGCTAAGGTAGTCGGGTGTGTTCACTGATTGGCTAATATTAATAATAGGTATTAATTCTTGTTTATAAACATTCGGTGAATCAAGCTGCCCGAACCAACCATGTCTCGTTTACCTACTGAAACTTCGTCGATGTCCTTGGGCCGTGAATGAAAATACTTCTCCTGGCGTTAACAACGTGCTGTTGGACTTCGTTAAAACTGTGATTAAACTTCGAGATAACGACACTAGTTTCAGAACTTTTAAATATTGTGTGATGACTTTGAGGTCAAATTCAGCGTTCTCTTCAATGTAGACACAATTTGATTATCACAGAAAGGTCTTAGACCTCGTGCTGGAACTGAAAAATGTAATCACAATATTCCTGGAAAGGGAAAAGAACTAGCACAGACCAACATTTCTTTTGAAAATAACAGACTAAACAGTTATTTCTAAGACTGTCCTATTGCGCAGATTTTTTATCTGAGATCCATCCAGTGGCATATTCTCTATGTGTGCTGTGCGTGCTGCGCACACCTATGCCCGAAGGAAAATAAAAATTTAATTTATTATTCTATAAAATATTTCTCTTCTAATGTTCTTCTTTCGGACCGCACGCACCAGGATAACGGATTTTCCCGCATAGAATCTACGAGTATAATCTAGTTTCAGTTTCCCCAGACGCTATTTATAGTGCAGTTTTTACTAATTGGTAGCAATCGCCCGAAGTTTCTCGGGTAATTCCGTCACGATGCGTGCGGCTCGTTTCGGATTCACGCCTGAACACTGGTTTGATTGGAGCGGGGTCAAAGGCCAGATACGTCAATACAATACGAACATGCGTGCGGTGGGCCTAGCAGCTCTCGGGTTGTAAAAATCGGTTGTGTCCGTCCAGCGTTT
>JAMPIV010005344.1:67500-98546 GCA_024509875.1 Oreohelix idahoensis
GAATGATGATGATGACGAATGAAGATGATGACGAATGATGAGGATGTCGAATGACGATGCTGACGAATGATGATGTTGACGAATGATGATGTTGACGAATGATGATTATGTCGAATGATGATGATGACGAATGATGATGTTGACGAATGATGATGAGGACGAATGATGATGATGACGAATGATGATGTTGACGAACGATGATGTTGACGAATGATGATGATGACGAATGATGATGTTGACGAATGATGATGATGACGAATGAAGATGATGACGAATGATGATGATGTCGAATGACGATGATGACGAATGATGATGTTGACGAATGATGATGATGACGAATGATGATGATGTCGAATGATGATGATGACGAATGATGATGATGTCGAATGATGATATTGATGAATGATGATGATGACGAATGATGATGTTGACGAATGATGATGATGACGAATGATGATGATGACGAATGATGATGTTCAAGGGAAGACGGGGACATTTCTCATAGCTCAAGACAAGGTTCTCAGCTTTCTTAGCGTACGCTAGATTACCCAACACAGCGATGTGGTTGATGATATGTCCATGATCTCAGAAATGTCACTGCTACTGGCGGTGACCACAAAATAGATTCCATTTCCCATTGATGTCATTGGAAACTTGCTTTCCATAGCAGTGTCAGTGAGCTGAAACTTTGTGCATCTGGAATATATGAAACGGAAGGCATGGTGGTACTACATTTGTTTGTGGAATAAAGAGTTTTCACAGATGAAGATGTCATGGCACAGGTAGCATGCATTGAGCTATGAGAAGATAACGCATCTTCATTTTCTTTTTTTCTGCTCATGGAGTATTGAGCCACCACTGCAGCTGGCTTACAGGAAGCCTGGGTTAAAGCATTCATGTGCTCTCGCAGTAGTGGTTTTTGCAGCAAATTGTTCTACATAGTGAGGTTGCCAGTCACGTGGACAGCCTTGTGCGACATGTGTTACAACATAACGTTTGTTGAAGCATTACTGCAACTTTTAATGAACAGCAGTTCTCTTTGGCTTCCCGACTCTTCTTTTCCGCTGTGGGTTCCAGTCAAGGGCAACTCTGGCTATGCTTGATTTTTCTCTTCTGAGTGTATGTCCTATCCATACCCACTTTCTTAACTTAACAAATATAAAGTAAACATTCAACAGCGGAAAACAGGCAAACATTCGATTCTTTTTTTCTCCTTACTTCCCTCTCCCTGTCCCTTAATACCACGGACAGTAACGGTGGACAAAAAAATAAAAACTTGACTGAAATGGTTTACCGGAGTCGAAAGAATTAAACAAAACACATTCATAGAAAGAGTATATACCAGAGGTTCTAAAACTTTTTGGTCTGCGGCTTCCTTGACCTGTGCATAAATCACCGCTGCTCCTCTCTATTCTATATATTATATATAAGCAATTGGACCTTGGCTCATAATATGGAGCCCAACACTTTTCCCAAGCCACCGCGACGCCCTTAGCCGGAGGCCGCGACGCCCCTGGGAGCCGCGACGCACAGTTTGAAAACCTCTGGTATGTACAATTAGCTGGAGTATGAGAGATATGATGGTACTTAGATAGAAGATGGGTGGATATTGCAAGTTCGGACAATTAAGAACTTAGGAAAAAACTGAAGAGATTGTCAATTTTAGAAACGAACGTGAAATACAAGTTGATAATAGCCGCAAAGACCCCTCACAAGTGCTCACATTGTTAAGAAAAAACATGAAGACAAAGAAGATCACAGAAAAGAATCATTGGGAAAAGCTTTAAAGAAATCAATAACAGCAGCAATCACAAGAAGATTATCAGCCTAATTTTAAAAATCACAAACCACGGTGGATCACCTGTATTTTCTTCTTCAAATACCATGCCTCTTGGCGTAGGTCTTCACGATCCTCCACAGTTTCTTGTCTTCAGTACTCTTTATCATTTCTGTTGTTCACTTCTTTCAACTTCTTGGTGCCAATTGTCCAATATCTTCTCATTTTGTCGTCCTAATTTTTTTTTTTTTTTTTTTGGTTTGCTTTCATCTAAACTTATAACAGCGGTAGGTAACCAAGAGTTGTGTGGATCTACTTTAGAAATACTTATGTCTCCAAAAAACTACCTTCATAAAATCATGTCTGGATTTCACGTTTCAGAGTATTAGGAATTATTACGTATTAAATGCGTCGCACATGTAGCTTTATCTCTGCTTAGACGATCCACTTCCTCCAACTACATCAACAGAGATGTAGAAAATTCAAGCTAATTGATATTTTACCGAATGTTTGACTTTACTTTAAAAAGATCTCTTTCCTGACTTCTACAGTTCACTGATAAAGTGAATTTTAGCAAGCTAGCTGGTAGGTTTTCACTGGGAACGCAGAATACTTGCCTGTAATCTTTGAGATACCGCGCTTTTTTTTTAGTTAATGCCGGTAGGCGGCGGATGTGTCGCTAGAGTGTGGGGTGATTTGGCTTCGTCCTGATAGGGACTGTGTGTGTTTCCTATGTCGGCCTGTCGCCGGGAAAAAGTGATCTCAGTATTTGTGGGGAAAGTGATAGTCGTCTAGACCTATCGTGTATGCTTTACCCCAGTGTTTATTCATATTGCCAAGGAATGGCAGTTTCATATTTCCTCTACCAAGGTAATCAAAGATACTCTTATGAACTCTCGATCGAAGCCACCATTTTCGATAGTTACGATTTGAATGTCTAAGAGAATATATTTGACTCGATGAAAACGACTTCGATTCCTAGCAGCACTATATTCTGTAGAATGCAGTCAATTGTTCATGATCAAATCTACAGAGCAATGCAATGTTTTATGAATGACTAACTTTAGGACAGATTCGTTATCTGCATCCAAACGTGAGTGACAGTTCACGAGTGAAGCCATCTTGGAACCAAAACATGTAGTGACTTTCAAGAAGAGAAAAGGGGATGCCCGTATTATCGCTTGTTTAGTCCAGAGATCACTGCTACACATGAGAACCCTTTATCAGCGGTTCAATATTATTATATGAAAAAATATGTGCTGAACATTATGTTGAAGAATCGTCGCTAAACGAGATTAGGTTTAGAAGCCATCTGAAATATTGTTTATAAGCTGACGTGCTCAGTCAGTGAAGTCAGATGATTTATATGTATGGGCGATGCTGAGGGCTTGGCTACTGACGGTCCATTATAATATTAATCTACATGAGTGCCCATGTAACATAACATTGCAGGACCATTTATCCATTGTACTATGATGTATTATGCCAACCTGTGATTTGTCACTATCTGTGCTGTCGAGTGTGTACGTCCAATTAAACTTTAGAAAAAGGTACACAGTCGTTGGTGTCGATGACTTCCAGTCATACATGAGTGTGAGAAAAGAACATTTGTCAACAACTCGAACCCTTATCATCATTCGCACATTGTACACTCAATCCATGTCTACACACCACTGCGTAGGTCAAGTTGACATTCCATACACTACAGTGGAGCAAACAACACCATAGAGATCTTATCAACTGATGATGATGATGATGTCTGCTTCCATCCACTTATATCTATCTTTTGGTGGATATCATTAACGGGAATAAAAATCCAACATTATATCCAACTTTATCAACTGGTGGACCAGCTTTCTGGGTTTGACCTCGCAGAAGTTCAGAAGTCAACAGATTACCGATACCAGACCGTTTCCTGTGGCTGATACGACACACTTGCAGTATTGGTTTGCTCTTTGTCAACACTTCGTCACGTGACCTGTCAAGTGAATGCAGTATGTAGGCCAGCGTTGTTGACAGTTTTACATTAGACATTACAGAGTTTCACAGAACAGTTGGATCAATTCTTGTCAATGTTAACAGGAAGACAGTATTTGTGTACTAAGAAGTCCTATTTTCATCGATGGATCTTCTTGTTTTCCATATATGAACTTTAATATTTAAGGCCAGAATGTTTAATTGAATAAAGTGGCAGTTTGTTTATTTTTATGAAAATAACTTTGCCATTACTGTAAAACTGAGCCTATTTTGCAACACATACTATCATACACATAATTTATATATATTTATGTTTACATGTTATTTGTTTGTATAGTATGTTAGTTTCTATGTCAGCGGGTTGTGTTTAAGGTTGGGCGGCGTCCTCACAACAGAATATCCCACGTCATAGAGGGTCCGTTGTGGGCGTTTTCTATAGGTGCAATTTTCTTGATTGAAAATTTGCTGCGACAACTGTTGCTTTTGTGTTAGCTGTGAAGACTGTAATTATTGTTATTTTTGTAATATTTCTTTGTTCTTTAGTTTTGTTTTGATTTGTTTGTAATTTGTTGGTCTAACCTTTTCTATCTTTCAGTTCTATTCACAATTTATATTCATATATTGTGACGTCATTTGTGTTGTTATTCTTTGCAGATTCAGTGATTATTTTCATTGATTTCCCTATTTAATTTATTTTGATTTCTGCAAACGTTCTTGTATTGTCAGTCCTATTTGTACTTTATGTATTCTGTTGGTTGACATATGTTTTATATAGGTATATTTCATAAGACACAATTGCCTGTGCACTGCACTTGGATTATGGTATAAACCAGTACCTGATTATTATTACTATTATACAAGACCTCATTAAAGGCTTGTGACCCACAGATATTGGGATAGTATACTGATTAATCAAGTCATTGAGAACTTGTGGTATTATTATTGATTCAGGTGATTAGTATTATTGTTAGACATCATGTCTACTTTAGAATACTTCATTACACAAGGGAAAGCCCTTGATAAGACTGGTCAACAATTAGAACAATGGTCAGTTGCTCAATATGACAAAGCATTAGCTGCAGAAGAGAGAAGAGCTATGGCAGAAGAGAAAAGATTAGCTGCAGAAGAAAGAAAAGCTATGGCGGAAGAGAAAAGATTAGAAAGAGAAGCTGAGGCTGCTGCTGAACAAAAGAAATTGCAGATGCAGATGGAGGAAAGGAGATTTGAAGCTGAACAAAAAAAATTAGAAAGAGAAGCTGCGGCTGAACAAAAAAGATTAGACAGTGAAGCTGAACAAAAAAGATTAGACAGGGAAGCTGAACAAAAAAGATTAGACAGGGAAGCTGAACAAAAACGATTAGACAGGGAGGCTGAACAAAAAAGATTAGATGCTGAAGAGAAAAAAGCAATAAGAGAACATGAATTTGAGTTGGAGAAATTGAGATTGACAAGTATTAGTAATGTTAATCAGGCATCTAGTGGTAATGGTAAACCTTCTACTTACAAGGTTAAGGTTCCACCGTTCAATCAGTCCAGTGACGATATTACATTCTGGCTGGATAGATTTGAACGTTCTTGTCGTACACATAATGTGGATAAATCACAATACGCTAATCAATTATCAGAAAACTTGAAAGGTGAATCTTTGACTAGATTATGCCTTGTAGGAGAAGCAGATAAGGATAATTATGATGTCATTAGGGCAGCTTTGATAAAAAAAATATCAGCTAAGTGAGGAAGGCTATCGCCTTTTATTTAAGACGATGGTACCTGAGACGGGTGTAGAATTCTCAGAATTCACTGCAAAGGCACGTCTCACAGTTGATCGTTGGATTGAGCTTTCCAAAACAGAAAAAAACGTATGAAGGACTTATGGATTTGTTGCTCAGAGATAAGATTATGTCATGTGTGAACAAACCTTTCCTTGAATTTATACATGAGCGTAAACCCAAATCTCTAAAAGAAATGGAAGAATATTGTTCCCAATATGTCACTGCACACCCCGACGTGACTTTTGGCAACACTAAGATTAAGGAGAGTATGCCAGTTGCTTCAGCAACACCATACAATCCCAATTATTCACACAGATTTCAGGGACCTCAAAACAGATTTGATAAAAAAGGTAACCATAATAGTTATCAAAACCAAGGTAACCAATCATTTCAGGGTTCTTCTTCAAAGAACTGGAGACGACCTGATAGCTCTCGACACAGGGGTGGTCATAATTATAGGAATTTCCGTAGAGGAAGTAATTATAGAAACTATCAGGGTTATCCGTCTTGGAGTCAACAAGATCATAATTACAGAGATACTCATTATAATGAATATGATAATGGTAACCAAGGGAACTATGACTCAAACCCAAATAGGGGTTACAATAGAGGTAACAATAACTACAGAGGTGATAATAACCGAGGTAGATCTCAAAACAAAAGACATAAACCACATTTTCAGGCAAACTCTGTACAACAAGAGTCCCATGAAGCCTATAAACAGAGTAAAGATAATAATGATGCTAGTAATATGGCATGTGCCGCTTTTGATTTTGGGAGAGCATCTCAGTGCCCCCAATGCAAAACGTTATTTGAGCCAACCACAGTGTCTACTTTAAGCTGTGGCCATCCTCTTCCTGCTCTTCCGGCATCAGTCGCGCATGATGGAAGAGGTTCTCTTGTCTTACATAAGGGTTTAGTGAATAACAATCCAGTCTCTGTGCTATTTGATTCTGGATGCACCACAATTGGTGTTAGGCAGTCACTCGTAGATCCTTCCCGTGCCACTGGACAAGTAGTCAAATGTGTAACATTTGGCGGCACATTAGAGAAATACTCTACTGCTATCATTAGGATTGCTACTCCTTTCTTTACAGGAGATGTACACGCATGTCTTCTTCCGAATCCGATCGCTGACCTCATCATCGGTCGCATTCATGGAGTCAAGGAATGCACTCCGCAACAAATTTCCACGTGGGAAAGGCAAAACATGCAGATTGCTAACGCTGTAGTCACTAGAGCTCAGGCTCTTAATGTGCCTCAAACTTCATCTATTGAAGATAATGAAGTGCATAACCAAGATAATCCCTTGGTAATTTCTCGTGACTCGTTTATAAAACAGCAAGAAGATGATCCCACTCTGAAGAAATTCTTCATTCTTGCAACTAAAGGTGATCCGAATAAGGACACAAGTCGTAAATCGTGGATTACAAAGAAGAATGGCGTACTTGTACGTATGGTTCAAGACTCCATTACGTCAAGTCATTCTCAAATCCTGGTTCCCAAGAATTTGAGAGTTAAAATTTTGCAGCACGCTCACGACTCTCAGTGTGCTGGACACATGGGTTTTTCCCGTACTAAGTCAAGAGTCCTTGCGGCTTTCTTTTGGCCATTGGTAAACAAGGACATACGTATTTATTGTCGATCTTGTAAAGTATGTCAGGAAGTTAAATCCAAAGGTCCACGGCATGCTGCACCCATTCAGGCGGCGGACATTCCTATTCGGCCGTTCCAAAAAATGGCTATAGACATTATTGGTCCATTTAAGATCAAGTCTGCCAGAGGACATCAGTTTATCTTGACGTGTGTTGATATGTGCACACGTTGGCCAGAGGCTATTCCTCTGAAGAGCATTACTACTGCTGATATTGCAGATGCTCTTTGGCTTATATTTTCTCGTCTGGGGTTCCCCGGAGAGATATTGTCAGACCATGGCACCCAACTAATATCAGATACCATGTCTCAAGTAATGTCTACTCTGCAGATAGATAGATCTTTAAGTAGTATCTACCATCCAATGTCTAATGGTATGGTCGAACGCCTTAATAGAACACTTAAAAACTTACTGGGGAAGATAACTGAGGATCATCCTCAAGACTGGGACAGAGTTTTACCTGCGGCCCTCTTCGCTTACAGAGAGGTACCCAATGAACATACGGGATTTTCTCCCTTTGAACTTGTCTTTGGCGCGCGTCCGCGTGGCCCTATGTCGTTGCTTCACGATCTCATAACATCTGACAATATTGACGATGACACAAAGTCATCCTACGAATATGTCATCGCGTTGAGACAAAAGATTATCGAAGCATGCAAATTAGCAACTTCTTCTTCTGAATTTGCGAAACAGAAGGCAAGGCAATTTGCCAATAAGAAGAGATGCTTACGACAACTTTGTCCTGGTGACAAAGCATTTGTATTACTACCTTGTAGGGAAAACAGATTACTTATTTCTTGGAAAGGTCCGTACGATATAATATCGAAAATTTCCGATGTCGACTATATTGTCGATATTGATGGGAAGCATAAAACCTTCCACATCAATATGCTTACTGAATTCCATGAACGTCCGGATTATTTGCAACCCATTTTCCAAGCAACGGACAATTCTCCAGTACAACATGGTCATTACTCATCACTGTCCGTGATACAGGATGAGGAAACAAGTTTTTCAGATGTAAATCTTCCTCTTCCAATGATCCCACTTCATTCCAGTGAATCATGGAAGAACGTTACTGTCTCTCCTGATTTGTCTCTAGGAGAACAGCGACAAGTTTCAACTATGTTGCAAACATTTCAGGATGTACTCACTGACATCCCTGGACAAACGAATGTCATTCAACATGACATTGTTCTAACTGACCATACTCCTATTAGGGTTAGACCTTATCCTATACCTATACATTTTCAAGCACAGGTCGAGAAAGAGTTGGATGAGATGATAGATTTGAAAATAATCGAACCATCCACCTCTGCATATTCTTCGCCGATGGTTATTGTGCGTAAAAAAGACAATAACATACGTCTTTGCGTTGACTATCGAAAATTGAATCAAGTAACGAAGTTCGATGCCGAACCTATGCCTTTACTGGAAGAGCTACTTACTCGACTCTCCAAATCTCATTTTTTCACTAAACTTGATTTGTCTAAAGGATATTGGCAAGTTCCTTTATCTGAACGCGCCAAACCTCTCACGGCTTTTTCAACACCTAGAGGTTTGTTCCAATGGAATTTTATGCCTTTCGGTCTTATGAACGCACCAGCTACGTTCGTACGCATGATGCGCCGAATCCTATCTTATCGGTCAGATGTCATTGCATATCTAGACGACATCTGTCTTTTCAGCGATACTTGGGAAGATCACTATTCAGGGTTAGATGAATTGCTGTCTACTTTGCGTGAGCACAACCTGACAGCGAAACCCTCTAAAGCCTATATTGGTTTTAGCGAAATTTCTTTCCTAGGCCACCGAGTTGGTCATGGTTTCCTAAAGACAGAGGACCATAATACTAGTAAGATACTTAACATCTCAATCCCTAAGACTAAAAAAACAGGTGAGAAGTCTGTTAGGTCTTATTCAATTTTATGGCAGATTCATTCAGAATCTATCCTCTATCATGGCACCTCTCTCAACACTTCTAAAGAAAGGTTCGCCTAATGTGGTCCACTGGTCTCAGGAATGCCAATGCTCTCTGGATAAGATTAAAACACTGTTTTCAACACCACCTATTTTAGTGCTACCCACTAAAGATAAGACATTCGTTCTTCGTAGTGACGCTTCATCCACTGGGATTGGAGCGGCACTAATGCAAGAGTACTCTGGAACTCTGCATCCTGTAATGTATATTTCCAGAAAACTTAATGCGGCAGAAAGGAATTATTCGGTTTTAGACCGTGAGCTATTAGCTATGGTTTGGTCGATCCTCAAACTACAGAGATTCCTTCTAGGCGCACATTTCATAGTAGAAACCGACCAAAAAGCTCTTACTGCTATACAGAGTAAGAATTTGAAGAGCTCGAGGTCTACTCGATATGCAATTGCTCTTCAACCTTTTCATTTCTCTGTGCGAGCTATTCGTGGATCAGATAATGTGATGGCAGACATTCTGTCAAGATGCCCACATGATTCCACATAACTATTAGGGCTTAGACTTCTTGATATGTCTAGTTCTATAGTAGTTCCTTTTCTATATCATGATAGATACACATTTGTAATTTAATAATATAATGATTGTATCACTACATAGCGGTTCATGGATGTTTATTCACCGCTGTGCTTTGATGATTTTTTTCTTCATAAATCATAAATTTAAGATATCTAATGCGAAATGATGATATGAATTTTTTAGGCATTGTGTAATTGCCAGAATTGTATTATACTTTGATGACACCTTCCTGGAAAAATATACTTGTAGAGAAATAATTTCTCTCAGTTTATGAGACACATTCTCACCAGTCGCTCCATAAGTCGACTTAGCCTCATATTAGGCGTTATAGGTATTCCTGATATTTTCATCTGCGCATTATTCATGCGTTGTGAGCCTATTGTACGTTGCTCCTAGATGTATTTCAAAAAAAAAAAAAATGTTCCATTTTTTTTTTTCCCGGGAGGTGTGGTAAGACTGTTACGTGCAGTCTTTGATATCTTACAATATTATACATAGGTAATTTTTTTGTGCTTAAGGGAAAGTCATTATTGAGTTACTTCCCTTGAAAGTTGTGCCATCTTTTCGATCAAACTCCGCGGATAAATCCATTTTACTGCGATTTATTCGTTGTTTGGGTAATAATAGATTGTTCTTGCTTCAGAATATCTATGGCCTGAATTTATGTGTATTGTTTGTCTGAGTAGGACGAGTCTGTCTTATATCTGTATATCTTTACATATCTAAGTCGAACTATATGTTCTGTTGTCTCTAGAGAGGTCAAAGACTATTCGGCGGATGTGTCGCTAGAGTGTGGTGTGATTTGGCTTCGTCCTGATAGGGACTGTGTGTGTTTTCCTATGTCGGCCTGTCGCCGGGAAAAAGTGATCTCAGTATTTGTGGGGAAAGTGATAGTCGTCTAGACCTATCGTGTATGCTTTACCCCAGTGTTTATTCATATTGCCAAGGAATGGCAGTTTCATATTCCCTCTACCAAGGTAATCAAAGATACTCTTATGAACTCTCGATCGAAGCCACCATTTTCGATAGTTACGATTTGAATGTCTAAGAGAATATATTTGACTCGATGAAAACGACTTCGATTCCTAGCAGCACTATATTCTGTAGAATGCAGTCAATTGTTCATGATCAAATCTACAGAGCAATGCAATGTTTTATGAATGACTAACTTTAGGACAGATTCGTTATCTGCATCCAAACGTGAGTGACAGTTCACGAGTGAAGCCATCTTGGAACCAAAACATGTAGTGACTTTCAAGAAGAGAAAAGGGGATGCCCGTATTATCGCTTGTTTAGTCCAGAGATCACTGCTACACATGAGAACCCTTTATCAGCGGTTCAATATTATTATATGAAAAAAATATGTGCTGAACATTATGTTGAAGAATCGTCGCTAAACGAGATTAGGTTTAGAAGCCATCTGAAATATTGTTTATAAGCTGACGTGCTCAGTCAGTGAAGTCAGATGATTTATATGTATGGGCGATGCTGAGGGCTTGGCTACTGACGGTCCATTATAATATTAATCTACATGAGTGCCCATGTAACATAACATTGCAGGACCATTTATCCATTGTACTATGATGTATTATGCCAACCTGTGATTTGTCACTATCTGTGCTGTCGAGTGTATACGTCCAATTAAACTTTAGAAAAAGGTACACAGTCGTTGGTGTCGATGACTTCCAGTCATACATGAGTGTGAGAAAAGAACATTTGTCAACAACTCGAACCCTTATCATCATTCGCACATTGTACACTAAATCCATGTCTACACACCACTGCGTAGGTCAAGTTGACATTCCATACACTACAGTGGAGCAAACAACACCATAGAGATCTTATCAACTGATGATGATGATGATGTCTGCTTCCATCCACTTATATCTATCTTTTGGTGGATATCATTAACGGGAATAAAAATCCAACATTATATCCAACTTTATCACTTACCCAAGATTTGAACCCCGGACCTTTCGTACGACAACACCGCCTAGCTATACAAGCGAATCACACTATCCGGGGTTCAAATCCTGGGTAAGCCACTCACGTCTGTTGTTTTTCTGTTGTCTGGTGTTCTACTTCTTTATTTCTTACGAGTGCCTGAAAACACACCTTTATGTTTGTCTAATATTTATTTACTGTTTACAGGCCTCGCGTTTCCCTTCCTTATATGTTATAAATGTTTATACAATACCAGAAACCTACCCTCTGTTCTATACTACTGTTCTTAAGTCTTCTATCATTTACTAGACACAGTATCAAGGTCTTTGTCTTGTGTGGACTGACTGTCACGTAGACAGTGACTTAATTTATTTTTCCATCTCGTCTCAATGGTATTACTCTTTAATGTTCTGTTCTCCTAGACATTTTGTTTCTCTTTGCTTTGCTACCTGTGTGGCCCAATTGTTTTCTCCTTCTCAAACCCCACCCGAGGTTGTTTACGTTCGAGCCTGCAGCGGTCAGCGAACGATAATGTTACGTCAGCACACCTGGCCTGATCAGAAGAACGTCTGTTACGCTTAAAGTGTTAGAACGAGCCAAAGACGGTTTCTGTGAAAGAAACGGTTCGTTAGCGGCGGGTACCCTCTGTGGTCCGAACAGGGGAATTTCTCTGGTCGCTTTAAAACGTTTGATCACAAGCGGCTAGTACCCTTTGAGGCCTGGGTAACGAGTTTGATCTGTTTCAGTGGGAGATAACAATCGCGGTCAGTTTGTGGGTTGTTTGCCCTTAGATGAGCAAAGAGCACATAATATTATGATTGTCTCTCTGGGGGAATTTTCGCAAAGTTGTTGCTTCTGAAACCTTTGTCTTACCCGGTATTACGCATTACGCCGATACATCTGTAGAATCAGGCTATGCAGGTGTTCCGGGTAGAATGGTTTGTAAGCTATAAGATTTGAAATTTTACTACGTCAAACACATTCGTGAAGATATTCCTGGCCCGAGATGGACCATCATGAGAATTAGGCAGACTTTAACAGAACTAAAATGTTAAGGCCTTTCTCTAGTCATTTTCGGGGTGAGTTGACCTATCTTATAATATGATATATTCATGTTAGCTTTTATATATCTGTTAGGAAAGTGAATTCATTTCTGAGGACTTCTCCTAGTAATTTAGTTCAGTGATAAGGTAGCGCTGTCTACGGCCTAGTAAGGGTGCTTAAACTGTTACGGTTTATCATGGGTTAAATGTTAAACTTACAATAACAGATAATAGGCGTAGAATCAGTCCACAGACGCTTATCATGGGTTAAGTATGGGCTAAATTAACTGTCATTTCTGTAAGATAATGTAAGGTGTGGATTGTTCACTTAAAAACTGAAAAGTGAGATGCAGGTAATAACTCTGGATTATAGGAGATAGTCACTTATTCCTTTTTGATAGATATTTCTAGTGGCAAGGGAGGATCATTTTATGCTTACTTGTGTGGCTAAGCACTAAGCTATAACTTTCACCGAAAGCAGTCACCAGGCATAGAGATAATTATATCTTATGATTTAGCCACAACTGTATTATTATAGCAAGAACATTGCATTTTCTTTGTACTCAGCTTGTGGAATATTAATATATTTCCCAAAAGGGACATATGATTTATTTGTGTAATGTCTAATGCTGTAATCTGTTTATGTAAATTCATTTAACGTTGTAAGATGAATAAGCATATTCATTTAACTGTAACTAAAGGTTAGGTTTCCTGTATGTTGAGATTGGGAGAAGAGGAGTAGATTGTTGCTGTCAGAACAGTTACTGACAGGTACCTGGGTGTGCAAAAGATATTAAGCCTATGCGGGCGCGTGTTGATAATTGATATTTTTAAGGAACAGGAGACATGGTTAAAGACAGCCCTAAACTATCATAGCAATAACTACAATAAATTTAATCCCATAGTGGAGCGAAACTTTCTGTATAAAGTTAGTGTGATTTATTATTTGCTTGATGTAAAAGGGTGTCTCTCTTTGGGTCTCAGTTTCAGGGGATACCGAATGGCTAGTCTAGTTTCCAGTCAGACGAAGAATGTCACCGTCTCTTCGGTCTAGGGGGATTCTGAGGATATCTAGCCCCACGAGTGTCACAGCCATACCTGAAACAACAACCCTTTGTCAACGCCAAGTTAAGCTCCCGCAGTGCAACGGAGCCAACGCAAAATCTGGAATCGCCAAACGCAGTAGTAGTTCTCTACTCGCCTATTGGATTACCAGCCAGAGCATTGCGGCTTCCAGAATATCAAAACCGCTCAGCATGCCTATAGCAGAATTCCATATCACCCGCCTTTTTGTGCCTAAACGGGGCACTCAGCAAACCACAGCCAAACCAGTTTAAACAGGATTTACAGCCAAGCAGAGCCTAGCGCCGGATAAGCGCGCCTGGGACTCTTTGTCCTCAAGTGACTTCTTCTGGTGTATTTTCTGGATACTTAAAACCTCGCACGTATGAGCAGCCATCTATGGACAGAGTTCCAGCCCCCTCTCGCGAGTAGCGGTCACCAACGTTTAGCACCAACAAAGAAAGTTTTGTAGGCTAGTCCCTCATGAAGGATCTACAAGTAATACACTTTCTGGGGCTAGCACATTTGGTCTCACGAAAAGCGGACAGGCTGTCGCTCAGTTCGGTTATTTGGCCAGCAAGAAGGATAGACAGAGTTCCAGCCCCACTCACGCTATAAGGGGAGTCACCAACGTTTAGCACCAACAAAGAAAGTTTTGTAGGCTAGTCCCTCACGAAGGATCTACAAGTAATACACTTTCTGGAGCTAGCACATTTGGTCCCACGAAAAGCGGACGGACTGTCGCTCAGTTTGTTTATTCGATCAGCAGGAGATAAATAGAGTCTTCCAGACCACCTCGCGCAATTAGGGAGGAATCACCAATGATAGCGCCTATACAGTGATTTTATTCAGGTTAATTCCATCACCCATGGAGGATATGTACGAAAAAAACCACTTACTGGAGCTATTTCATATGGTCCCCGAAAACGGACGGACTGACACTCGATTTATTTATCTCTCTGTGTTCTACAGGTTTTATGAATGGTGATCTGTGTGTGGTTGTTGGTGTATATGATTATTGATGACTAGTGATGATTATTTGATTATTGATGTAATTTATGCTGTGAATGATGATATGCATTAATTCCATGCTTTTCTTCATTTAATAAAGTTTACACCTTTATTAATACGCTGTTCACGACCTTTCCATCCATAAGTAACTTGTTTTTAGCTCTTTACTATAATCTCTATGTATGATAAGAGAAAAGAGTGAGAGCAGGAGGTGCTTAGACAGACATAAGTGAGTTGAGGCTTGGAGAGAGAGAGATCATTTTGATAAATCTTCTTCCAGGTTGTCTAAAGTCCATCTCCTATTTACACCTTTCTGTGTGTGTAATCTAAAACCCTGTCAGTCCACTATCCCTTGTCGATTTCACTACTGTTGTCCAACTCGACAAATACTCTACACTCAAACTCAACCACGACACTGACATATAATGTATAATAGGGGAATGTTGCGCTAAACTTGTCGCAACTTATACTGTCTATATATTTAATTTTGTAATGCATGGGGAATAACTCATGTAATTGTAGTCACTTTTTATTTCTACTAGTTGTCTAATCGTGTGACGATAAGTTGCCGATAGTTTGTGTGAACGATTTTGAGTCATCTCCATATACGGAGCGCTCAGGTCGTCAGTTCTTATAAACAGTTGACAATCGCAATGTTTCAAGATTCATTTCCTTATTAGGTTCGAATCTGTACGATTGTTCTCCAGAATATTCTTTGGTTCGTAAATTGGCTGAACACGGTTCGAGTCGCGCTTGTCTGCGCATGTCTTGTCTTGATCGCTTTTTTGCACGAGTTCCGCCCCGACATTCAGAGAGTGTGGCAGATACGAGAGAAGCAAGACGCGTTTGGTTTGCCAGCGTCTGTGCTTAAACTGTTCAGGAAATAATGTCCTATTCATATTGTTCCTTCGGAGATGATATATCTGTGGTGATTCTTAGGGCTTGGAAGCCTGTGAGTTATATGTTTATTTCCTGAAGTAAAGGTAATGACATTTTTGACACTTATCGATATCTTTCGAGATTGACATTTTTGTTTGTAGCCGATTATAAGAGGGTCTACGCTATGGACTGATCTCCTTATATTTGATATCTTCCAGCATAGTAAGGGTAGATTTCCGCCTGAATTACATTTTCAGCCCCTATGATGTTGAATATGCATGTCTTCATCTTTCCATGATGCTGTCTAGACGTCCATTGCTGTACTGAATATGTTGCTGTAACAATGACTGTTTGATTCTGTACCTATGATGGTACCTACTTGTTTATGTCTACGCATTTTCGTCAACGTGGGCGTCTTCATTAAAATAATATAAACGTCACAAGGATTTTACAAACATTCATTGACTCCATACGTCGTGATTTGGTGTGGCGTTCCTGTTGGAACTGTACCTGTATGACTGTGCAACTATTTTACACATGTACACCAGTCCTAAATCTACACCATACTTTAAGTGCCAGCACTACCTGCCCTTGGCAACAGAAGTTATATCATCACACAGCATTCGGACCTTCTACATATTTGGTGGCCAGTCCAAAGGCATTCGATAAGCCCACCACATCTCAACATTGATTTGGTGAGCAGATTCGGGGTCCCTTACCCACTACATTCAACACTACAAGTCAACAAACTACAAGACATCAACATACAGAATTATGAAAGTACTCGGCGTTGCCCGGAAAAGGTCGAAATTGTAACTTTTTGCCAGAAGCAAGAAATTTGACAGTACCCGGCGTTGTTACATATTGCCGGATATCACAGACTGTTGCTGTCTTGAACTCAAGTGAAGCCAGTCACTGCTGTCAAGGTGCCAAGTTGCTGTCGTGGTATGAAGGTCAAGTGCCGGTTGTTTCGAGTTCGATTCTCAGAAGGCCAAGTACCGATTTCGATCAATTTACTATAGGATTCAGAAGGTCAAGTGCCGAAACAACACTACATTCTATATATCAGAAGCTCAAGTACCATCGTCTTGACAGTTTTGGAACAGTTCAGATGTACCATCATCGTTGGATCTTCATTCCTTAGGACGCTGATTGTCATCTGTTTTTTCTGCTGGGCTGACGTTGGATTACCATAAGTTAAGTGGCCTGTTTTGTTTGTAAACTGTGCCCTTATACTTCTACTGAGTCTTCTGTGTTTCATCTCATTCTTTTGTCATATTGTTATATGTTATATGTTTATATGTTATTTGTATATTTATATTTATATATTTATGTGTCTGCGGGTTTTCGGTTGGGCGGTGTCTCCCTTAGATCATACCACGTCATAGAGGTCGTCTATCGTGAGCGTTTTCTGTAGGGTGTGCAAATTTCCGATACTGGAATTTGCAAAGCGACTTCTGTTGCTATTTTTTGTTAGTTGTGATGACATGTGTTAGTATTGTTTTCGTTATTTTTCGCACTCTTTAGTTTTGTTTTGATTTGTTTGTATTTGCTAGCCTACTCTTTCCTATTGTTTAGTTTCATACACCATTTTTGTTTATACACTGTTGTGTCTTGTATTTGTAATATCTTCTCGCAGATATCATCACATTTTTTGTGATATTTCTTTACTTTTCGCTTTATTTTTTGTTGATTTTTGCGAATGTTTTCGTATTGTTGCTAAACCTTTGTTATTGTTTACATTGGTATTGTTTACATTGTTATTGTTTACATTGGTATTGTTTACATTGTTAATGTTTACATTGCTAGTGTTTACATGCTTGATGTTTACATTGTAGTTGTGTTTACATAGTCATTGGTTACACTAATAGTAATTGAATAGTGGATTATACTGATGCACTACTACTATACTGATGATAAATAAATGATGAATAGTATTGTGCACTATTGAATGGGAAGTGCACCTATGATCAAGAGTTGCTTGATGATATTTCAACAAGGTCTATACACAAGTTCTTTGATCTAAGACTTGTTTCCCACAAAGATTGGGATAATAATATAGTGTTGTGAGTAAGCAAGTGCTTCATTTAAGACTTGCTATAATTAAATTTGAAATAAGATAATTAATTATTTCAGGTTGTGGACTCATATTATTACTCATCATGTCTACATTTGAGCACTTTATTGATCAGGGTAAATTGCTTGGGAAGACTGGTGATAAGTTAGAAGAATTTGCAACTACTCAATATGATAAAGCATTAAAAATGGAAGCTGAACAAAAGAAACTGCAGATGCAGGTGGATGAAAAAAGATTCCAAATGGAAATGGAAAAACAAAAAAGAGAAGCAGAAGCAGAAGCTAAAAGACTTGAAAAAGAGGCTGAAGAAAAAAAGTTACAAAGAGAGGCAGAGATGGAAAATAAAAAACTTGAAAGGGAAGCTGAAGAAAGGAAGTTACAAAGAGAGTCTGATGAGAGAAAAGCAAAAATGGAGCATGAAGAAAAACTCTTAGCTTTGGAAGTTGAGAAATTACAGGTGATGAACATGGGTAATGCTAATGATGCAAATAAGGTCTCAGATAAGACAAATGCAAGCACTTTCAAGCTTAATCTACCACCATTCAATGCTTCCATCGACGATATAACATTCTATCTGGACAGATTTGAAACTTCATGTAAAGTACATAACATAGATAAATCATTGCAGGTTTATCATTTGTCCAAGATACTTAGAGGTGATGCTTTGAGTATGTTAAGTATGGTAGATGAGCCTGACAAGAACAACTATGATGTCGTCAGGGCTATGTTGTTAAAGAAATACCAACTTGACGAAGACGGCTATCGTCTTCAATTTAAAAATATGTTGCCAGAAACTGGAATGCAATTCTCTGAATTCATTTCAAAGATACGTCTTACTTTTTCACGTTGGGTGGAGCTGTCTAAGATAGAAAAAACTTATGAAGGACTTATAGACTTAATACTTAGAGACAAAGTCATGTCTTCTGTTAATGAGTCTTTCCTTGCTTTCCTTCACGAACGTAAACCTAAAACAATAAAAGAAATGGAAGATTTCTGTAGCCAGTATATAACTGCGCATCCTCACGTAACCATTGGTCTAGCTAAAGTAAAAGAAGGTATGCCAGTTGCTTCGGCAGCACCTTATGGTCAAAACTCTACTCATAGATTCCAACAAAATTTTGATAGGAAAAGTAACCGTAGTTACGGTCAAAATTATGGAAATCAATTTCAGGGTGATTCTTCTTCGAAGAATTGGAGACGAGCTGACAGTCCTCGTTACTTCCAACCTAATAATTTTAGGCATTTCAGAAGAGGATATGGTAACAGAGGTTTTTCCTCGCGTAGACCTCAAAACCAAACAAATAGATGTTCACATCAATGTGGATATGATAATAATCATGGAAACTGTAGTTCAAAACAGGATAACAATTATAATAGAGACACTAATAACTACAGAGATAATAACAACAGTGATAACTTCAGAGGTAATAGTAGTCGCGGTAGATCTCAATACAAAAAAAAGAGATATCAGCAGGCTAACTCTGTTCAACAAGAATCTCAGGGAGCTTGTAATCAGGTTTCTGATAATAAAAACTCTGACGCTGTCACTTGTTCTTCTTTTGACTTTGGGAGAACAAACGAATGCCCCCAATGCAGTACTCTGTTCGAACCGACTACAATATCGACTTTGAGTTGTGGTCACCCTCTCCCCGCTCTTCCTGCTTCGGTTGCACATGACGGGAGAGGTTCTCTAATCCTACATAAGGGTCTTGTTAATAATACTCCGGTCTCACTACTTTTCGATTCCGGATGCACCACTATTGGTGTTAGACAATCGCTTGTAGAACCATCCTGTGCTACAGGAAAGGTTATCAAATGTGTCACATTTGGCGGCACTCTAGAGAAATATCCTACTGCTGTAATTCACATTGCCACTCATTTCTTTACGGGAGATGTGCATGCCTGTCTCTTACCTAATCCTATTGCGGACCTTATTATTGGTCGTATTCACGGAGTTAGGGAATGTACCCCACAGCAGATTGCTGCTTGGGAAGATGATAATATGCAAGCTACCAATGCAGTGGTTACAAGAGCACAAGCTCTACAAACACCACAAACTTCGTTGAATAATGATAATGAAGTTCATAGCCAAGATAGTACCTTGGTTATTTCTCGTGACTCGTTCATAAAATTACAAGAAGAAGATCCTACGTTAAAAAAATTCTTCATTCTTGAAGAAAGGTGATCCAAATAAGGATACACAAAGAAAATCGTGGATAGCAATGAAAAACGGCGTACTTGTACGTATGGTACAAGACTCGGCTACGTCAGCACATTCGCAAATTCTTGTTCCCAAGAGTATGAGAGTGCAAATATTGCAACATGCTCATGACTCGCAATGTGCTGGACATATGGGATTTTCCCGTACAAAGTCGAGAGTCCTTGCGGCTTTCTTTTGGCCCTTTGTTAACAAGGACATTCGTATATACTGCCGATCATGTCAGGTATGTCAGGAGGTCAAATCTAGAGGACCACGACATGCTGCGCCTATCCAGGCTGCTGACATCCCTATTCGGCCATTTCAGAAAATGGCCATAGATATTATTGGCCCTTTTAAGATAAAGTCGGCCAGAGGACATCAGTTTATCCTTACATGTGTCGATATGTGCACACGTTGGCCAGAGGCTATCCCTCTAAAGAGCATATCTACTACAGATATCGCAGATGCTCTTTGGCTGATATTTTCTCGCTTGGGGTTCCCCAGAGAAATACTATCAGACCATGGCACTCAACTCATATCTGATACTATGTCTCAAGTAATGTCTACCTTACACATTAAAAGATCTCTCAGTAGCATCTATCATCCTATGTCTAATGGTTTGGTTGAGCGTCTGAATAGAACGCTCAAGACTTTGCTTGGTAAGATAACTGAAGATCATCCTCAAGATTGGGACAGGGTTTTACCCGCGGCTCTCTTTGCCTATAGAGAGGTCCCAAACGAACACACAGGATTTTCTCCCTTTGAACTTGTCTTTGGCGCGCGTCCGCGCGGCCCTATGTCTTTGTTACACGATCTCATCACTGCCGATGATATTAGTGATGACACTCAATCCTCATATGAGTATGTCATTGCTCTTAGGCAAAAGATCATTGAGGCATGCAAACTAGCAACTGCTTCATCAGAAATTGCTAAAGAAAAAGCAAGGCAGTTTGCTAACAAGAACAGATGTCTACGACAACTTTGTCCAGGTGACAAAGCATTCGTCCTACTCCCCAGTAGGGAAAATAGACTTCTGATTGCATGGAAAGGTCCATATGCAATAGTCTCACGAATTTCCGATGTTGACTATGTGGTCGATATAGATGGAAAGCATAAAACTTTCCATATCAACATGCTGACGGAATTTCATGAGCGTCCAGACTATTTGCTGCCTATTTTTTCAGGCAACGGACGATTCTTCTGTACCTCATGGTCATTACTCATCCCTGTCTGTCATACAGGATGAGGAATCTGTTTTTTCTGATGTCGATCTTCCTCTTCCAGTGGTTCCACTACATTCCATGGAATCTTGGAAAGATGTCTCCATTTCTCCTAATCTTTCTGTTGATGAACATCGTCAAGTCTCGTCGATGTTACAGACATTTAAGGATGTTCTAACCGACATCCCTGGTCACACGCATGTCATAGAACATGACATAATTCTTACCGACAATAATCCTATTAGGGTTAGGCCTTATCCTATCCCTATACACTTTCAGTCACAAGTGGAAAAGGAATTGGATGAAATGATTCAATTAAACATAATTGAACCATCGACTTCTCCATATTCTTCTTCCATGGTTATTGTTCGGAAGAAAGATAAGAACATACGAATTTGCGTTGATTATCGCAAATTAAATCAAGTCACAAAGTTCGATGCTGAACCTATGCCTTTACTAGAAGATCTACTTATTAGACTTTCTAATTCTAGATTCTTCACTAAACTTGACTTGTCTAAAGGTTATTGGCAAGTGCCTTTAGCAGATCATGCCAAACCTCTTACTGCTTTCTCAACACCTAGGGGTCTATTTCAATGGAATGTTATGCCTTTCGGTCTTATGAACGCCCCTGCTACTTTCGTTCGCATGATGCGTCGAATTCTTTCTCATCGTTCAGACGTCATCGCATACTTAGATGATATCTGTCTCTTCAGTGATTCCTGGGAAGATCACTATTTGGGTTTATATGACCTACTGTCCACTCTACGTGAGTTTAATTTGACAGCAAAACCTTCTAAAGCTTTTGTTGGTTTTGGTGAAATCTCTTTCCTGATTCATCGTGTTGGTCATGGTCTCTTGAAGACAGAAGACCACAATACTTCGAAAATATTGAACATCTCTGTACCTAAAACGAAGAAACAAGTCCGTAGTCTCTTGGGTCTAATTCAATTCTATGGGAGATTCATCCCGAATCTATCTTCGATCATGGCACCTCTCTCAACTTTGTTGAAGAAAGGGTCGCCTAATCTGGTTCGTTGATCTCAGGAATGTCAATCTTCCTTAGACCAGATCAAGAAAATATTTTCTTCTCCTCCCATCCTAAGATTACCTACTCTTGATAGGACTTTTGTTCTTCGAAGTGATGCTTCATCCACTGGGATCGGAGCAGCACTTATGCAGGAATATGCTGAAACTCTGCATCCTGTTATGTACATTTCTAGAAAACTAAATGCGGCAGAGAGGAACTACTCGGTTTTAGACCGTGAATTGTTGGCTATGGTTTGGGCAATTCTCAAACTACAAAGATTCCTCCTGGGCGCACATTTCATTCTAGAAACTGATCAAAAAGCTCTTACAGCTATTCAGACTAAGAACTTGAAGAGTTCGAGATCAACTCGATATGCTATTGCTCTTCAACCTTTTCACTTCACGGTACGAGCTATCCGTGGGTTGGATAATGTGATGGCTGACATTCTGTCTAGATGCCCACATGATTCCAACTGTCATGAAATATTCTAATCCACATATATAAATTATTAGGTAAATATGAAGCCTAACAAATAAAATTAATAAAGAAAAGAGCAATGGTAAAATGACAGTGCTGTCACAAAGAATGTACTCGAAATCCCCCTTGTTTTCTGCTTCGTCTGCAAATTGTAACGCTTTCACGTTGATAGTAAAAGCTTACTGTATTATACCCGCTTTCTTCAATGAAACGTGTGCTGTATTTCTTGGAAAAACATTAAGAGGCAGACTGCGTAATGACCTAAATTTTAAATTCCATTCATGTCTTTTTCTACATTACGTTACCAAAACGAACGAACAGATGGACAAAAGGATAGCGAGAAGGGAGAGGCAGAAAGCCGAACATTAAACACGCGTCGCGCGATACACAATTACTACTATCACGCGTGTTAGGCTACAAGCACTAACTTTTTTTTTTCAGACGGACAGTGAAAAAATACACTACCCTCCCCCAAAGTTAGGTTTTAAAATCATAACAAACTCTTATTAGAAAAGATAACATTAGATGGGTTTACGGTTGAAAACATAACAGTACCCAGACAGCATATCTTCGAAACAGGAGGTAGAAGAAATTGCATATTTTGAACGCAGCCACGTAGCTCCTTTAAATTAGTATTTTTGGGTTCCTTAGGGCTTGCTGACAAATAATATGTAAAACGTTACGCAAATAGTCCAGGAATTAATAAATTATACCCAAAATAAAATATTGGGGGTGCCTGACAGCATAAAATCATTTCTGCTCATAAGATTTTTTTTTTTTTTCGTGTTTGAAAAAAAATTTACGTTACAGAAATAGCCTACCATGTAAACTCCAAATTGATTGGAGCGCAACAAATGAAAGCCTAACCACGATTGGTCGGGCTATAAATACTATCTTGGTTGTTAGGGGAAACGGGGAAAGGTAACATTTTTTTTTCAAACACTTGTCGAAACGGGGCTCATTGGTCAGACTCGCTGATATACACACTTGGGAGCGTTAGTTCGAAACCACTTGTTTAAAATAGCTTGATAAAGCATCAGTGCGTTGAAGCCAGCATATATTTGGCTAAATAAAAGCCTGGAAGATAAGCAGATGGGAATTTGTGCCAGTTTGTGCCAGAATTCATTGCTAATCAACGTATCTGTGTTTATTCGTATGAATTGTGGTAAGCTTGAACCATTCAATATCTTTTAATGAAAATTGAATGTGAATTGTTGATTTATGCCTGTATATATATGTGTAGTTCAGTGGCCAACGTGAGGTAAAGCCTGTAATGCTCCAGCCTGAACAGAGGGTGTCGGAGAGAAGTAAAACGGCATGGAATGGCCAAACAGTACACTGACACCTGGATGATTGACTAGAAAGAAATAATGCTGGAAGTGCAGAGGCGTAGTAACCATTAAGAAGGGTAATACTGGAATAAAGTATTTCAAATGAAGCTGACAGTTGGCCTAATGCTCTGAACTCAATGTTTGTGCTGTGTTGTGATCAATGTAACAAGAGAATTTAAGTTAGTTATGAAGTAGAAGGTACATCCTTCTTGATTTCAGGGACAGTGGTCTTGATGGTACTGAGCAGCACCTAGTCAGAGCTTTGCTGAATCCAGTGTCGGACAGCATACTCCTTGGTCCTTTTAGCTATCAGTGAGGTGTCTCCAGAGCCCAGAGGAGAATTCGAGCAGAGGAGTCCTTTCCTGCCGCCATCACGCCAGATAAGCTAACTTGGCCAGCTGAGCTCAACATTATGTCCCCTCATCTTGAACTGACTTTTTAAAATTAACATTAAGAGGGGAATTTACTTGTCTTAAAATCAGGAACTGTGAACATCTCCAATACTGGTCCCTAAAGACAAACTATTGAAGTCATGATGACAAATACCAACAGAGCTTGAACAAAACAAAACCAGTATTACCTCATTTTACTACTACACAACTGACACACATAGAACATTTGTAATAATATATGTCACTACAATATTCATATTAAATACATTCTGTACATAACTTGTAATTTAAATTGATTGTGATTCCTGGTTCCCTTGTAGTTGAATCAGGACACATATTCATTCATGCCAGTAATGAATACATATTGTTATTTGAAAGTTTATCAGTGACTCTTTTAAGATATCTTTGTAGAGTGTTATATGTATGTGAGTGTCACAGTGTTGTCAAGAGTAGTGGATTAAATTAAATTGTTTATCTGTCTGTTGTTGTGACTTACACTTCACCATACTCATACCCTAGACACATAACGTAGCATCACACTATTCCAGAATAATTCTGACTGAGATATATAGATATGTGGTAGCAAGTAAGGTTATCTATAATACACTACTCTTAATAGATATAGATACCTTCACAGCTGATCTCAGTCAGTACACTAAGTTCCCTATAAGTATTTATAACATCCCACTTCACCACATATATTGGGGTCTCGCTCTTGGGATTTTGAATCTTTAACTATTAAAAATATTGGGGGTAATTCACTTCAGGGAATATAAGAATTAAAAGGTATCCTTGGGTGGAATTAAATAAGGTTGAGCTCACGGTGCCTGTGTTGTCCATTAGATATATAGTTAGAAATTGAATTGTTGGGTAGACATTATAAAAATTTACCTGATAGACAATGGCGGACCTGGCCAAATTTCGATCTGCTGCGGTTCAGACTGCAAAAGAGTTAGGATTAGATGGGCAAGTTATGGTTGCCTATGTCACAACGGAATGTGACAAATTTATTGAACGCGAAGAAAGAAGATTAGAAAAAGAAGCCGAAAGAAGGTTAGAGGCTGAAAGGGAAATTAAGAAGTTACAATTTGAAGCTGAGGCTGAGACTAAGAGGTTGCAAGCTGAGGCTGAGACTAAGAGGTTGCAGATTGAGGCTGACAAAGAGGCTAAAGCATTGGAAGCCGAGGAAAGAAGACAAGCTGCAGAAAGGGAAGAGAAGAAATTAGCTGCAGAAAGGGAAGAGAAGAAATTAGCTGCAGAAAGAGAAGAGAAGAAATTAGCTGCAGAAAGAGAAGAGAAGAGATTAGCTGCAGAGAGGGAAGCAGAAAAGGAGGAGAAGAGATTACAAAGGGAACATGAGTTACGACTAAGGGAGTTTGAGTTTCAAGGCCATGCTCCTGAAAATGGTGCCAGTCCCTTTGCCTCTGATGCTACGGTTACTCAGGGAGCCTCAACCTCAGCTATGAACTTTCATTTAGATCATTTTGTTGAGAAAGACGATGATATTGAGAGCTATATAAATAGGTATGAACTATTAGCCACCACGTATGGGTTAGAGAGAGAAA
The DNA here is from genome assembly GCA_024509875.1 of Oreohelix idahoensis. Classification (NCBI taxonomy): domain Eukaryota; kingdom Metazoa; phylum Mollusca; class Gastropoda; order Stylommatophora; family Oreohelicidae; genus Oreohelix; species Oreohelix idahoensis. The sequence goes on from JAMPIV010005344.1 coordinate 93,418, forward strand.
GGTGGAGCTTAAAGTTATCTCAGGGACTTCGTGGGGCAGCTTATGAAGTTTTTGCAAAAATGAGCAGAGGTGATCAGGAAAATTATGACATGCTAAAGCAGGCTCTTTTGTTAAGGTATGAAAAGAATGCAGAGTTTTACAGGAAAAAATTTAGGAATGCTAAACTACTGTCAGGTGAAACCTATCACCAGTTCTCTGCACGAATCGAGACATACTTGGAGAAATGGACTTCTCTGGGGAAAACCCAAGATCTTAAGGAAATGGTCCTTATAGAGCAACTAAGAGAGTCCATGGCTCCAGACCTGAGAAAGTTTCTCATGGAACAAGGTGCAGAGAGGCTGGGTGAGTTGCTAAATGTTGCTGAAAGGTATCAAGCAGCTCAAGCAGAGGTAACAGGTAATAAAAAGAAACAGGTGGATAACTTTAGGGCACCACAGAACTTTAATAAATTTGATCCTAGGGATCAAAATAAAGGTAAGCACCAATTTGATAGGCCACGGTATGAAAATAAAAATAAATTCCCACAATTCGATGAAAGGAAATATGATGAAAGAAAATCTTTCAACCAAGGAAAAAGGTGGTGTAAAAATTGTCAGATGGACAATCATGACACTGACCGTTGCAGAAGGAAACCTGTGTATATGGCAACCCTTCAGGTCAGGTCGACCTCAAGACAGGAGGAGGATATTATGTTAGATACCACTCCAGAAGAGATGAGGAAGGCACAGGCTGGGGATAAAACACTCAAGCCTTGTTTCAGAAAATTGTCAACTTGTCATACAACTCCAGGCAAGGGAGATTTTTACATGAAAAACAAGTTGATGTATAGGAAGGCCGGAACTAGATCCCATGGTCACGGACAGCTGGTTCTTCCAAAAAGATACAGGACAGAATTAATAAGGAGCCTACATGTGAAACCAGATGGGGACCATGAGAAAATAGGTACCATCATTCAAAAGGTGGCTCACAATTATTATTGGCCCAAAGCAAGATGGGACATTGAAAATTTTGTAGAAAGGTGTAGCATAGCACATGAGGGAACACCCACAAGTGGGAACATGGATCAGGACCTGGACACGCCATGGGGCAAAATCAGGCCTGACAATAAAAAGAGAAATAGATTTGATAAAGTGGACCAAATGGAATGGGAAGCCCCTTTTCACGGACAAGCTTCACTTAACTGTTTTACAATGGCCACTATGCGGAGAGTGCAAAAAGATGTCTTACCCCAGGATAAGCCGAAAATCCCTCAATCGGACTTAAACAAACTGGAGGAAGAAGATGTAGAGAGGAAATCTCTCATCAAGAATTTTAAGAGGGGAGAAAGCCCCAAAAGAAAAATTGGTAGCGGTCGTTTTGTGAATGATAATTCTGGGAGGAAAAATCATCACTATAAAGCTTCAAGTGGAAGAGACCACACCGGTGCATGGACAAATAGGTCCACACAATTAAAGGTCCATATGTAGCTTTGTTAAGAACGTGGACTGATGAAAAGGCAGAGGAAAACATTACATCTTCATTCCAATATGTGAATGAGCTGACCACTCGGTTGAAAACTGGCTGGAAACTTGCCAATGAAAATTTGAAACAAGCCAGGAAGAAACATGCTGCCTATTATAACAGGAAGGCGAAAGACAGAAATTTGGCTGTGGGAGAGAAAGTACTGCTTCTTTTGCCTGGGAGTCAGAATAAGTTACAAATTGGATGGCAGGGTCCATATACAGTTTTAGAGAAGGTGTCTAGAACAAATTATAAGATAGATAAGAAGGGGAAAGAAAAAATCTATCATGTGAATCTCCTGAAGAAATATTTGGAAAGAGAACATCAGGAAGAGACACACTTGTTGACATTGTCCATCGCCATGGAGATGAAAAAGGAACCACTTTCATCATTTGAATATCCATTACACCCCTGTGAGACAGCAGCACAGGTGAAAATCAGTACACATTTAACGAAAACTCAGAAAGAGAGAGTGCAACAGGTTCTAAATAATCATGCAGAGGTGTTAACAGACCGACCAGGGCATACCAACCTATTGGAATATGATATGAAACTCATAGACTCCACACCTGTCTGTATGAAACCATATTCGATTCCGTTTGCTAAGGAAAAAGCTTTGAAGGAAGAGATAGACTATCTATTGAAGGAAGGAATTATTTCGCACAGTGAGTCTTCGTATAGTCCGGTGTTGTACTCTTAAGGAAGCCCTCTGGAGAACATAGACTCTGTATAGATTACAGGAGACTGAACGCTATTACAGAAGGACAGGTGGATCCATTGCCGGATACAAATCAGCTGTTTGCCAGGCTAAATAAAGCTAAATATTTCTCAAAAGTGGATCTGAGTAAAGGATACTATCAGATTCCAGTAAAGCCTGAGGTTAGACCATACCTAGCTTTTAGTACCTCAGAAGGACACTATGAGTTTAATAGATTGCCATTTGGATTGAAGAATGCGCCTAGTGTCTTCTCTAGAATGATGAGAAAATTATTGGATCCTCTGAATAATCCCTGTATAACCAATTTTATGGATGATATCCTTATAGCAACAGAAACATTTGAGGAACACATTGACTCTCTGAACATGCTGTTTGATCGACTTAGGGAGGAAAATTTAACAGCCCGACCAACCAAATGTTGCGTTGGATGTAAAGAATTGGAATTTTTGGGACACACAGTTTATCAGGGAAACATGACCCCTGACCCAAAGAATTTAGAGAAACTACAGAAAGACCCGAGACCACAAACCAAGAAGGACGTGAGATCCTTTGTCTCATTATGTGGTTTCTACCAGAAGTATATCAAAAACTTTAATTCCATATGTGCACCGTTAACTGAATTGACACGTAAAGGACATCCAGATCGCATTACATGGACTCCACAATGTGAAATGACTTACCAAGAGTTGAAGGAAAAGCTCACAAGTAAACCCATTTTGAAATTACCTGACTTAAGTCAAGAATTCATAGTAAGGACGGATGCAAGTAATATTGGGCTGGGTGCAACTCTTCTACAGAAATCAGATGCATTGGATGGGGAATTAAGCCCAGTGGCATATGCTAGCAGAAAGTTGAATAAAGCTGAAATCAACTACTCAACTAGCGAAAAAGAATGTCTTGCAGTAATATGGGCAATAAAGAAATTCACTATTTATCTATATGGGAAGGCATTTAAGTTGCAAACAGATCACAAACCTTTATCGTTTTTAGCACAGGCTAAGCATGAGAACTCTAGGTTACTCCGATGGTCTTTGCTTCTGGCTCCATATAATTTTAGCATTGAGTATATATCTGGAAAAACAAATCTGGGAGCGGATTTTTTAAGCCGCCGTCCGTGTGATGAGAATCACCGTAAACCCCAGAAATAATAATAAATTTCTCTATGTGTATATAGAATAAAGGACTGACATATAATGTCTGTTTTAAGAGGGGAGGTGTCATGAAATATTCTAATCCACATATATAAATTATTAGGTAAATATGAAGCCTAACAAATAAAATTAATAAAGAGAAGAGCAATGGTAAAATAACAGTGCTGTCACAAAGAATGTACTCGAAATCCCCCTTGTTTTCTGCTTCGTCTGCAAATTGTAACGCTTTCACGTTGATAGTAAAAGCTTACTGTATTATACCCGCTTTCTTCAATGAAACGTGTGCTGTATTTCTTGGAAAAACATTAAGAGGCAGACTGCGTAATGACCTAAATTTTAAATTCCATTCATGTCTTTTTCTACATTACGTTACCAAAACGAACGAACAGATGGACAAAAGGATAGCGAGAAGGGAGAGGCAGAAAGCCGAACATTAAACACGCGTCGCGCGATACACAATTACTACTACTATCACGCGTGTAAGTCTACAAGCACTAACTTTTTCAGACGGACAGTGATAAAATACACTACCCTTTCCCAGAGTTAGGTTTATAAATCATAAAAAACTCTTATTAGAAAAGATAACAATAGATGGGTTTACGTTTGAACACATAACAGTACCCAGACAGCACATCTTCGAAACAGGAGGTAGAAGAAATTGCATATTTTGAACGCAGCCACGTAGCTCCTTTAAATTAGTATTTTTGGGTTCCTTATTCCCAACAAGGGGGGGAAAATCAAAAAAATAGTACGATGGATATATATAAGGGAAACAATTAAAATAAACACATCATATGGTCCAAAATCATAAAAAAAAATAAATAAGTGTTTATATTAAAAAATATATTATAAACTAAAATTAATACCGAGGAGAGGGGGGGGGGGGGGGGGGGGGGGGGGGGGGGGGGGGGTTAAAATAAAATAGAACAAAAAACAAAAAAAAAAAAAACCAACAACGATCAACATACGAACTTTTTGTGTGGGGGGGGTTAGAATATTCTTAGAAAGATATTTGTTAAAAATAAAAAAAAAGATATTAATATAAAGTGATTTGGTGTTGAAAATATATTTAGATGATTATTAATTAAGAGATGATAAAAAAATTTAGGATTGAATATATGATTTTGAATAAAAAATGATAAAATAATAGTATATTAGTTAGCGTATAAAAGTTGTATTTAATAAAAATTAAAATAAATTGGATATGAAAAATTTAAAATAATATATATAGTATAATTTAAAAAAAAGTAAAGAGATTAGATTTAAAATATTATTAATTTAAGAATATAAATTTTTTTTGGTGTATATAATATAGGTAAAATATTTTTTAATAAGTAATATAAACCACACATTACACGATTACCATAGTTAAAAAGAAAAAAAAAAAAAAAAAGGGAAAAAAATTTTAAAGAGAAAGTAAAAAAGAAATATTGATTATTTAGTAAAATAAAAAATATAGGGGATTTAATATTTTATATTATAAATGGTTGTTTGTATAAAATAAAAAAAGTATTTAGTAAAGGAATTTTAAGGTTATTAGTAAATTTATAATAAAAAGGGTTAAATGTAAATAAAAAAATTGAATTAAAGTGAAATTTAAAAAAAAAGAAGGAAAGGTTTTGTATTTTTATGAGATTAAAAAGATATTGATTATATAATGTAATTTAAAGATAATATGTAAGATTAATAATTAATTTTGTTGAAAAATAAATAAATAAATATTTAATTTTTATATTTATGAAATGAATATATGAAATGGA
>JAMPIV010005345.1:0-235485 GCA_024509875.1 Oreohelix idahoensis
GGATAATTAGAGAATAATAATGAAAATAATAAAGTTCATTTAAAGAAGTAAAAGAATAAGCGATCAAACACGGAGCATAAGGCAGAAACCAGTGCTCTCCTCTCCCAGTGCTCTCCAGGTTGTTCGTTGTGACGGGCCACTCCTTTTACATAAGCTCTTGGCACACATATTTAGGCCCCAACGTTCTTTTAGCTTTTCTTTTTCGTTCTGCTTGATTCTTCCTTCTCGTTATTATTTTCTTCTTCTGAGTGAGTTTCATTTGGTCTTTTTTTTGTTTATCTGGGTTTATATCCTTTTTGTCTTCCTTTTTTTCCCTCCTTCCCTTGGTTTTTTTCTTCTTTTTTTTTTTTTTTTTTTTTTTTTCTTCCTTTGCTTTTTTTCGTTTTTTTTTTTTTTTTGCGCTTACCCTAGGAAACCCAAGGTGGTGAGAGGAAGAGGAGAGACTGTAAGTGTATGTCCTGTTGTTTGTGTTTGGCATTCGTAGGGGACATGTGACCCGAAATATGAATGACCCATATCAGGACGTTTTTTTTTCCTTAATATAGTCGGAGACAAATTTCCTATATTTTCTTTTCTGCCTAGAGTCTTCCTATCCACCCTTAATTGTGCGATTAGTCTTGGATTCTTTCCAACCCCACTGATGTTCATTTATAACAAATGAGTTTTCTAGAAGGACATATTTAGGTGTTCTCGAAAAGTATTCCACAGCTGTTCTCCCAGATAATGATATATATATACCGCACAGACGTGGACACGGCCACGGAACCGACCGCCGACACGTCACGAGCCTTAGTAATTAACAGTCCTGTAAAGATCACGACCTTTTCTTCTTACCTTCTTTTTCTATTATCTTCTTTCTTTTTCCCTTGTTTTTTTTCCCTTCGGTGACTTACGAATAAAGACAACTAATACTTAATACAAGATAATACAGTGATCCCTTTTCTTTTCCTTTACTTTCCATTGTGTTTGTTGGGTGTGTTGGTTGTTTCTTGTTCTTCTCTCCATGCACTTCATTTATAATATCTAAATTCCTCAAAGAGGTTTTGGTGTCATTAACTGCTTGAAAAAGGAAAATAAAAAAAAAAAAAGAAAAGATGAAAAAATAAAAAAAAAATAAAAAAATGAAAAAATAAAATCTATTTACTTCCCCTGGAATATATCGTCAACGTACAGCAGCTTATAATATAAAAACAAAAAAAAATTTTTTAAAAAATTAAAAATCTTTTAAAGAAAAGAGAACGTAAAATTAAAATTAAAAAAATAAAAAAACTTTTTGAAATAAAAAAAGAAATAAACGTTATAAAAAATAAAAATTTAAAATTTAAACTTTTAAACAATCTTTTAAAAAAAAAAAATATATAGAAAAAAAAAATATTAGATCTTTTAGATCCTAATATTTTTATTTATAAATATTATTTTATTATAATTTATTATTACTATAATAATTCATTGATTTATAATCATAAATTATTAATAATTATTATAATTAATTTAATGTTATTTTATTAATAAAAATAAAATAAAAAAACTACCCCAAAAAAGTTTAAAATATTATAAAAATATAAAAAAAAAACGGAGAATGCAAAAGTAAAGAATTAAATTAAAGTAAAATGATAAAAAAATAAAAAAAAACCCCAAATAAATAGAAACCGTTCTAAAAATCTTCCGGTAAAAAAAGAAAATAACTAAAAAAAATTAACAAAAAAATAAAAATTCTAAAAGAAAACGTTAAATATAAATTAAAATGACCCAAAAAGATATAAAATATCGGAGAAAAGTTAATAGCTAAATCCAACCAGGAAATATAATGAAAAATTCTTTTTAAAGTTAAGATAACGGTTAAAAAAATATTTAAAAAAATGTTACAAAAAGAAAGTAAATTAAAAAAAATAGTAAGAAAAACGAAATAAAAAAAAACGGCGTTTAAATAAAAAAGTGCAGTGGGTAAAATAGTTAAACAAAGCTTCTAACCGCTACGGTAACTCCATATGTGAAGTAAATGTGTCCTGAGAGCTGCCGTACACGTCCCCCCACCCCCCGCGTATGCCCATTGAAATCCTCACCCGACAAACCCATCGCTACTCTCCGGGTTGCAACATTAACGTAGTATACTCAAAACCCACCTTACCCAATTCCGCCACCCCCCCCGAATCCATCTCAGAATAAGTAATTCCTAGACTAACATTTTGGAGCCCAGCCCCCCCATGTGACTAGGGTGACCCGCCCGTAACCCTGTGCATTCTCAGCACATTGCGAGTGCGGAAGCCCTTGGACTTTACGACACCCCGAAAAGCATTGAAGTTTGCTATCCCAAGCCCGTCATTACGCGGATACAATGGGGGGCAACTCCTGTGTACGCCTCCCACTTGTGCTAGGAATGTCCATCGAGTCAATATACTTGCCTCCCCCCGAATATAGACTCTGCTCTATTCGCCTGCCCTCACGACCCGCCAATCGCGGACCGCCCCAAACCCCTATCCCCCCCGCACCCCCATGTTTCCAGAACAATTATCTGAACCACCTTCACCCCCTACACCACAATCCCAGCGGGGCTACACACGCACCTGCCAGTGTCTGATTGCCACCACCCCCCCCCTCCGTACCCCCCACCGCCCTCTCTAGCACCCCCCAAAACCCTCATGACCCCACTAGCAATGTAGCTCGAAGATAAATCCCTGAGACAAGGCGTTGGTACAGTCCGACTCTCGGTCATCTCCCATGAGCGGGATACACAGATATTCCCAAAGGCCGCAACACGGCCGAAGTCCCCCTCAGCCCAGGCATGCTTAACCCAGGTATTCGGAAATGCCGGGACCACTCCTCATGGACTTGCCCATCCACCCACAACAGCTGAGGCCTCCGCTCGATGCAAGTAGGCCCGCCCCTCCCCCGACCATACGGTCGACACCCCCCTATGTAGCCCCTATAAACAGACTGACTCCGCCACGATCGACATAGTCCGCTACCCTGATAAAATCCCTGGACAAGGGTGAACAATGGGTACCCCACTCCTGTATGGAGCTCATTTATCCTAACAATATTCCCCCACCACCAATCAAATACGAGTCGGCTGAGAAGTCCCCGCCCATATCAGTATCCGCCTACCCCTACGTGCCAGCCCGTACTCCAAATCAGTAGACCCAAACAACGCGATAACTCAATACTCCCCACCTAGATCTCCGACCACCACGTGCTGCAATCTCTCGAACCGACCGCATGCAGCTATGCGGTCCTAGCGCACTACCAAAACATGTAAATACACCGAAAGCTAAGAGCCAGTGACAAGTCAGAGTTCCTAAATATCAATCTCACACACCCCCCCGTTTTTCTCCCATCGCCCCAACAAGACTATATGCTAACACCGCCCCTAAGTCCTCAAACCCCGCCCCTGGCATACCCTCTCACGGTCCTTCCGGTGGTCACCTGATTCGCTGGTTTTGCTATAACCCGGTGTTGCCCGGCTAAACTTTTCGTACAAACGATCACTGCGAAATAGCGCCGTGAAACATTCCCATCGTAAATAATCCAAGACTCAAAAATCAAAACAAAATTTAGATGGGTAACAATTGATCCTTACATTTGATCTCAATAAATTGATTTTGAAAAAAAATTTCCCTCATTTAGGATGTCAGAATTCGGAGCTTGGATCAGATAAAATGGCTTCAAGCGGCCGCGAAATCTATTCTGAGTGGTGCCTCCTGGGACAGAGAACGAGGTTGGGTTCATCCAGTGCAGAGCACGACTAGGAAAATAAAATGGATTAGGACATAAGAAAGGCAGATTTACTTAAAAAAACAAACGCGGAAAAATGCGAAAAAAATTTCTTCATGATACCTTCACTGAAACGTCTATTCATGTGTTTTTTTTTTTTTTTTTTGCCTGGTTTTTAAATGTGTTTTCATTGTCCCTTCACTGAAACTGTTTAGTCCATTCAGGTGTTTTTTTTCCCTCATCCCTTTTTTTTACTATTATCACTATAAAAAAGAGTGCACTTTATAGTTTTCAAGAACGATGGTGTTTGAATTCTTTATCCGTTTTCCCCCTTTCGTTTCAATCAATAGTATCATCACAAATAAATGTGCAATGTACAACATCATAGTGTGTGGCCGCCTGCGTTAACAGGTGGTTACCTCACATGGCCGTTGCATGCCCGGGTTCTTTGCCTCAGTAGATAGCGATGACATGATGATGATGGATGTGAACAACAACAACAGAGTGGTCATACAATGCGAAGTGGTACTTCTATATAAAACTTGAGGAGCACCGCTTGAACAGGAACATTGTTTATTTACACTGTACAACAGTAATATAGTTGGACCCCCAACACTTTGGTCCTGTCGACATACTTTCATACAGCTTACTTGCTAATGATAGTAGACTGTATTACGTTGCTCTATCTGGCTCTATTTTGACGTTACTGGTGCTTATCTTCTTTCTTCTCTAACTGCTTTGCCTATTTTACTACTACTGTTCACGTTCAGGTTATTGGGTTGTAATTACCAGACGACTCCGGGGAATGATGCTTTCCCTGAATTTTAGCTGACTTCTATACTGGCCCAAATAACAGGACCACTGCACTATCTTAACTACTGCACTCTACATACCGTATTAGCGAATGAGAGCATAACAAGCTCTTCCAATCTTCACCTCCTTGTCAGGATCTTCTTCTTCTCGTTCGCTGTTGTTTAGTAATGTTGTCGCGAGAGGTTCAGATGTTATTAAAATATATGATATCCCAGACAAAAAGATGTATCAAAGGATACCAGTATAGCGCCAGATAAGAGACTGGTCTTATAAGAAATACCCCCTTCTCTGAAAAGAGTAAGGGTGTATCGACAATCAAGGTAGGGTCAAGCTGTATAAACCTTCAAGTATGATGATAGTGAATGTTACTTAAGGTCTAAGTGCTACCTCTCCAGATCCCACCCTGAATAATGGTTATTATATTTATTTTTATTGTATTATGGCTAATTGTCTAGGGGATTAATTAATTTAATAGATATGTAATATACATACAAACAGAACCTAACTCAACTTGAATAATTAAGTAAGACTGAATGTAAATATTTACAATTTATTGATCCTATACCGTTTCTCTTTTCGGTTAGGAAAATGATAATAAAATTCAAATGCTTTTTACATAATAGAAATAAATAAGTAAGGAATTTTCCTTTCCACAATAGTTAAATAGGATAGTTATATTTAAAATGTCAATTATGTTATTCATATATATTTATATATAGTTGTTAGTTTCACTAGACTGTAAAGTTGGTAGAAGTTCATTAAATCCTTCATTAGTCATCATTCAATTGTTTGTTTGATGTGTGGTTTAATTCTTAACAAAATAAGTCTGGATGTGCCGACCAGTGGAGTTATATGTCCACCTATCTTGTATAGTTTGAAGCACACAGTGTCTGGATCTCCAGGCTGGGAAACAATCGTGTGACTCGCTCTAAGTATATTGAGAACGTCTCGCACCAACAGCGTTTCTCAGAACTGAATGTCTCGAAGACTGATAGTCATTTCAGGATAAAACCTGGAAAATACAAATAATCGCAATCCTTGTATGGTCCAGCACTATTTTATCCACACACACACACAATGAACACACACACACACACAACACAGTTGCACATAACAATTTACTTCAGTACCACCTACAGCCAGTTCGATGTGATTACATTTTTCTTACAAATCAAACTCCAGATCATATGCTTGCTAACATGATTTGCACAAAACACTTTACTTCAATACCACCTTGATTAACAGCCAGTTCGATGTGATTACATTTTCCTTAGGTTAAGGCGGCCGGCGTGATGCCGACCACATCACTCGATGCCAATTGTCAAGATAATATGGGCCTAACAATGATTTATTAGTGCAAATTCAATGAAGTAACACCTTGATTAATACATGTAAACAATTCCTGACATCCTTTCTTATGTTCTTGAACAGTGAGACGTTCCATTACGAAATATTCCATCAAATACATTTGTAAACTTACAGTCGTAGATTCTGCCATAATTCTCAAGTATCCTACACATTCCCAATGCTGGCTTTCGTCCCTAAACGTTAACACATGCTTGCTTTCAAGCAGGCAGCACACTCGTCCTGTAATTTTTTTCCTAACACATATAACACACTAGCGAACACACAAGTGGATTATACACAGGAAAAGTACATAATTATACATATATAAATTGTCCTCTTTTCACACAACATGCTTAAGAAAAATTCTCCGAATCTTTTGGCCGAATACCATCACCAACCAAGATCTACTTACTCAGAGCAAGCAAGAGGACATACACACCATCATAGCTGGCAGGCGCTGGAGCTGGGTTGGCCATGTCCTCAGAAGAGACCCCGATGCCATCACAAGAACAGCTATGCTATGGACCCCTGAAGGAAAACCAAAGAGGCAGACCAAAAACAACTTGGCGGAGGACTGTGGAGGCTGAGATGCAAAGAATGAACCAAAGTTGGGGCACTGTACGAAGGATGGCCGCCGTCGGAGCAAAGTGAATCAATTTGTTGTTGCCCTACAAGACGCCACCAGGCGTAATGGCCACTGACTGCTTTGACGGTCGGCGGCTAAGGATCAAAGAAGAAGATATATATATATATATATATATATAAAGATATATATATATATATATATATATATATATATATATATATATGTGTGTGTGTATATATATACATTTCTCTTACCCTCAGGTAAAATACCATAGCTATAACAGGCTGTAAAGGAGTATCTAGGTCTGCTTCTTAGACACAACTGCAAAATATTTGACATCAAGCGTTTGCCGCTTTCTTCTGTTAGGTACTGTTTTTTGAAAATGTTGTGGCCTCAATTCAGCCCAAGTTCAAGGTCTTATATAGGGTCTCAGCGTACCTCGCGGATGGTTAGGTCAAAAAACGATGTTTAGGAATCCCAAAACAATGCGTCTTTTTGCCTTCGTGTTCAATGTGCAGACATTTTAAAATCTATTATCTTTTTTAATTGTGGACCGATTTTACTCATTTAAAGTTGGTATTATACTGGTAATTTATCTCTATCAGTCTAGCTAAAATTTGTTTAGTTAGCAAAATGCATTTAAATCTATGCAGCCTTTAACTAACTATTTTGGGGACTACCCTGATGTAGAAATGTCAATTAAAACGATTTTTCTCATAGAATAACATATTATTTGAGGAAGTCTTTACACATACCTCTTAAGTAATATCCCCGTTGTTTAAACTAGCTATAACTTTCGTTTAAATATCTTTAGTCTTTGAGAAATTAAATATTTTCGTATTTTCAGTTGCACAAAATAGGCCTCTATGTTAAGCATAATAGGTTTCCTTATACATACCAGATGTCAAAGAACTGTTTAAGCCCCAGTATGTCAGAATACTGTATGATATATGACGATTGGGTGTGGCGTGGGTGTAGATGACAATCAACAATGGCTCGTAGAAATTAACCCAACACCACTGGTACAGTTCCAGACATTTATTAGACTGATACATACATCATGGAAATCAAGTACATGTAGCAGCATTCTGACTCACGTGTTCACGAAATGACTCTGCACGAACACACACTAACAGTTACATATAAAGTACTCGGTGCGGCATACCTTCCTCGCACAATCATAACACCATCCAGGTGTGTTCCACTTACTATCAGTGGTTGGCGGTATTAAGCATCGCCATCTAGATTCTTCCAGAATCTCATCCAGGCGGGAAATCACAACGCCTCTATTATTTCAATACGCTACAAGGCGGGAAACGCGTCGCCTTTCTTCCAGTAGCATCAGGGGCGGAAACACCAACACCCTATACTGTTCTCCGCGAACAGAGTATAAATGTGGTTCCAACAGGAACACTTCCAGGCGGTATAATAATCTTCGCCTAAACACTATGTAGGACCTACACAATATATATATATAATAACTCCTCACATATTCGAATAATCACATATGTGGTTCTCCACAGTCACACAATACGAGCTTCCAGCTCGGCTTCCAAATCACAGACTAACTCAGTCACACTCGACTTGTATTCACTTCATGCTTTCTACCACGCATGTACAAGTCACCCCATGTTGACATAAAGTCAGACATGAACTCACTACTTGAGTTACACTTAACCAAGTGTTAACAACAGTTCAGTGACCCTTCACACCAAACACTATCATCATTCATACTCATGAAAATGTTCTGTGACATCCACCCCCCTCTCCAGATGGAAAACGAAGTTTTGCACCGAAGAGTACACGCCACAGAACCCCTCATGTACCAACACATAATTGGATGCAGACATACGGTCATACTGAAACAGTTGTCATATTACAGTGACTGGAACACTTATACACTAAACGATGGGTGAGTCACACTCTAACCCATACCACAGTTCTCCAAACTACCTCTCACATGGAGCAAATGCTACAACATACTGTCATACCATTCCACTAATGGAGACAAATTAAATACTTGAATGCAATTTCATAATACCCGTGAAAAAAGATTCTTGCAATAACTAACAGCTATTTAATCCAATGGACAATATATTCCAAAAGGAAAATTATTAGCAATTCCCTACGACACCTGTTATCCAAATGAATATAACATCTTGTGAAAAATTTAGTATCATACACATCAGTACCTCAGTCAAATACACTCCAGAACAAATTAAATAAGCAACCAACCATGTTGCCTGATCATAATGTGTGAGATGCAATGACTACATGAACAAACTATAATTTCAAAATTATTGATGTATGAACTGTATGAACTTTTCTTACTGTATTTTCTTACAGTTGTCAAGAACACTGTATAACACCAAAGCTCTTAGTTCCTTATCCATACTGAGAAGATCTAGTTTCCTTCACTCTGATCAGTTTGATCCACAAAGATAAATTCCTCTCATATTCCTTCAGTTCATCCAACCAAAACGTTGCTCTATCGCAATTGTATCTGTGAAGTTCTTTCAGATAATTATAGCACCTTTTTCACTGCTTCCTACTCCTCAAGGACTATGCTCATGTCGAGAATGAGTTATACAGCAACTTGATTCTCTAAGGACAACGAGATTTAATATTTCCATTCCTCTATCTCGCTGAAATCCTTCCTGCAGAGGACTATCACAACAGTATCATACAACATCATTACAATAAATGCTAAATAGTTCAATTCCAACAAATCCAAAAAAAATTATGTAAATGTATACAATTACATGTCAGTTCTACCAAAATATGCTGGTGTTATGTTTACACCTGACACTCACAATCGCATAAGCTAGACGTCAGCTATATGCTTTCATCACCATTACACTACTGAGGTAATTACCTTTACATTGAAATGGCAAGTGTTGCAAAAAAAAAATATGACATCTCACTGCCAAAAATGTGAGTATTTTACTCCCCAGTGATTGATTCCCTTTAAATTCAAAAAATGCAACATCAACATTTTTACCCTCATACTATATAGTGTCAGTCACTTTAAAGACTATCAAACAATTATATACATTACAATTTCAAAAATTGCAGTAGGAACTATACTTCACACTATATATCTAAGTACTCCCATGTACATTCTGTAAAGATCATCAAAGCATAGGATAAATTCTTAACCACATGGAGACTGTAGAGCATCTCAGCAGCCTGATGACCGATGACCATGTCAAGACACTCTCAGTGATGGCATAAAGTGCTTCAAATAGTAGCAATCCCAGGTTTACCTACACTACTGGGTACCTAAATTCTGGAAATAAAATAATTATCCAGATTAGGAAAGCAAATTTGGCCAATTTCCAAAAATGCATTATTTCCTTTCATGCCACATTATACTCCACTGTCCATACCACTCAAACATTATCTTCCGTGGTAAACATACATAAATGATGGACAGGGACATGATCTGAGAGATAAATCTAACATCCACGTTCTCACCCAACATACTGTGTCTTGACACCACAGGTCATAAATTTCCAATTCATAGCATGGGTCATCAATCTCACTATCTTCCCATCAGCTCTCAACTATCTTACAACATACCATGTGTCACACATCTAACACATCTCTTGCCAGTACTCAAGCAATTTCACCAACTATCACCACAAAGATCACAACAGTATCTCTAGATAGCATAGTATCTTCAATAATGCAAAGAGATCGTCTATGTTCCACTTATCCGGTGGTAACGTTTTGATGGCATTCAACATCAACAACTTCAATGGTTCTTTACTTTTTGCTGCACATTTGCCTTTGAAATTGAAAGCCAGTAATAACTCTAATTGAGCTGTAATTCCAGCACCTTCTCCCTTGAGACCATCTATTACTGTCTTCCAAACCTCTTTCTTAGCAGATTCAGTAGCTTCCGTTACTGCTACTTTAGCTACAGATGTAGTATGCTCTATCATAGCCTTTTTGCATTGAATTTCTGCATGTTGCTCGTCCATAGATTTAACTTGATCTTTCAATGCCTCTGCTTGTTGTTCAAATCTTTGTTTTGCAGCTTTAGATTTTTCTTCTAGTTTCTTGTCTAGCTCCTTCATTGCTTTATCTAGCTCATCCCGAATTTTCTTTGGAGCCCTGTATTTCTCATCTATTGTTTGGCTTCGAGCCCTGTATTTCTCCTCTATTGCTTCATTGTTCTCCACTTTTAATTTGGCTAATCCCTCTTTGCTTCTCCCTGCCGTCTCATATTCCCCTTCTATCCTTTGTATTTCAGCATTGTATTTATCCTCTATTTCTTCCTCTGTCTCTTCTATTTTCCTTTCTAGTCTTTGCTGTTTAGCTCTGTAAAACTCTATTATCCTTTGCTTTTTCCCCTCATAGGTTTCTTCCTCTAGAATCACTTTGTCTATATCTACTTGGTCTGTATCAGATGACAAAGCACTCTCTTGAGTAGTGACTTCTTGAGATGTGTAACATGTCTCTGCATGTATAGACACTGGAACATAAACTGGTTCCTCTGATGCTTTTATGGTTAGCTCTGTAGTCTTTGTACCACTGCTTTGGTTTCCTTCCTGTGATCTTACTATTTCCTTACTCTTGACTGAATCATTATCTATTCTACCCTTATCTGGTATCATGACTTCGGTCACTGTCGATGACATTTCATTTGGAAATGAAGTGCTTTCCCAAATGTCATCAGTCTGGACAGCAACATCATGCATCTCGGTTTGTACTGACACACTCCTTGTTTCAGTTTTAACCTTAGTCACTCCTGAATCAGATTTCTTCTTCACATCCAACTTAGGTTTCTCCTTGTATTGACTGCATTTTGGTTGTACCTTAGCCTCAAAGGTACTCTTCATTTTCAACTCATAAACTTTCACACTATCTCTCTTTCTTACTTCTATACGAGAGTTATACACCTCGTATGCATCACCATTCTTTATTGCCAATGCCAGAGCTATCCTCCTTCTTCTGTTCTCACAGGTTCGACAACACTCTTGCATAGGCTCATCCCATGATGAAAATGAATCATCCATGGAACCTGCAGAATTGCCCATGTCCAAATTCCCTTGAACAATAGCTATAGCCTATGAAATTGTGGATAACACTATTTAATTAAAATAGTCCCACCTAAGACTCTTGCTGCAACAGCAAAGCAAGAAATACTAATGAAATAATGAATACTTAAATAACCAATTACAAATGCCTACCCTATAGCACTCATTCTCAATACTGATATATATCAAGTCATGCATAAAATATATAAATGATTTCCAAGAGGACAAATGGATCTGGTGATGATGAAATACACTACAAGTACAAGAAAGACAAACAATAACCCACAGGCGGGGGGATGACAGATGAAAGTACAAGAAAAATAGGTATAGGATTATACTACCACACCTGCATTCACAAAAATCATGGAAATCAAGTACATGTAGCAGCATTCTGACTCACGTGTTCACGAAATGACTCTGCACGAACACACACTAATAGTTACATATAAAGTACTCGGTGCGGCATACCTTCCTCGCACAATCATAACACCATCCAGGTGTGTTCCACTTACTATCAGTGGTTGGCGGTATTAAGCATCGCCATCTAGATTCTTCCAGAATCTCATCCAGGCGGGAAATCACAACGCCTCTATTATTTCAATACGCTACAAGGCGGGAAACGCGTCGCCTTTCTTCCAGTAGCATCAGGGGCGGAAACACCAACGCCCTATACTGTTCTCCGCGAACAGAGTATAAATGTGGTTCCAACAGGAACACTTCCAGGCGGTATAATAATCTTCGCCTAAACACTATGTAGGACCTACACAATATATATATAATAACTCCTCACATATTCGAATAATCACATATGTGGTTCTCCACAGTCACACAATACGAGCTTCCAGCTCGGCTTCCAAATCACAGACTAACTCAGTCACACTCGACTTGTATTCACTTCATGCTTTCTACCACGCATGTACAAGTCACCCCATGTTGACATAAAGTCAGACATGAACTCACTACTTGAGTTACACTTAACCAAGTGTTAACAACAGTTCAGTGACCCTTCACACCAAACACTATCATCATTCATACTCATGAAAATGTTCTGTGACACCAGAAAAAGGAGCGTTCTCGTTGGCTGTTATATCGGACCGTTTTATCCTATTATTTTGAGCCCTAAATATGACCGTGGTTATTAGAATTCGTGATGTGAAACAGACGTCATTTCACGACATCATAGTTCAAGGTTTTCTTATCACATCTTGTTCTAAATTATCCCTTCCTTAATTTTATTGGAGCGTGTGATCTAATGTTGGGACAACATTCACTTCTGTTTGTGCCAACCAGAGATGCCACATTGAGTTTGTCTTCTCACTGACTCCAGACAGAGTAAATGTTTACCCTCAGGGACACGTCTATTGTGAATCCAGACGCTCTGTCCGAGGAGATACAATAAAACCATGTTGGTGCCTGATAAGCTGCTGGTTCGCATATGCCGTGTCAAAAAATATGATAACGGTCAATCTGGTGACAGATTAAGACACGGACTATAACAACGAATGCAATTTTTGGAGCACGGATGAAGACGTAATCGTTTCTGCTCAGAACTTGGGCCATTGTTGGACCATCACTGCAGAACAAAGGGAGGAAATCCCGTGACAGATACCGTTCAGTGACTGCCCCTGCCACACGTTTAAGTAAATACATAAGTGGGCTGTTGTAAAACTGGTAAGGAAATAAATATATACAGTTCAGTCTACTTAGGCGGAACTCATTTAAGCCGATTTTCGGTTAAATCGAATGATCTTTACAGCTCTCGGCCAAAAATATTCTTTAGCTTTGTTTAAAAAAAAAAAAAAACTCTGGTTAAGTCAAACTCTGATACGGTAACTCAAATTTTCGGATAAGTCGAGGTAATTGTTTCATCGCAGCTCAAATTAGGACTCCCTTAAGTGACAGTTTCGCCTTCGCGCCTTTTCAGAAGATTAAGTTGCAATTATAAGTGTCTGTTTGTTTGTTGTTTTTGTGTTAAATTGATAATGGTGTGTGTGTGAATAGGTAATCCATAAATGATGATGGTGCTGCAGAAACTGCTCTGAACAAAATTACATTAATAAACCCTGTGTTAACGGCAAATATTGTAACTCGTAAAGCCACCTTATAATACATTCATTTTGACTTTTGCTATTACGTTAATGTTAATGACTGGCAGGAAATGGTCAATAGCATACAGGGGATACTACATGAGGTGTTTAAATGGAAATTGGCTCTACAGTCAATCCCAAAAAGGCCTGCATGATGTGATGCTCCTTGAACAACTCCATAGTGAAAGCAGACCTTCCAAATATTAAAAGACAAGACAAGCTGAAATACCTTGGAGTAACATTTGATCGTGAGCTATCGTATAAGCACAATGTTGATCACATCATACAGAAATCAAGAGATGACTGGCAGCTCTAAAAACAGTGACCGCAGCGCACCTGGAGTAGAGATTACTATTTCTCCTATTCATCAGCTAGTCATATCGGTAATCGAGTATGGGCTGGGAATACTCATGCTGTCAGTAACACAGTGTGAACGACATGAACACATTCAAAATTAAGCGATGAGTATAGTCTAGGGCTGTACGCGAATTATCCTCATTGCGACAAAAAGGTACGTGCATGGAGTGCTGTCGATTAGATCCAGATATTTGATGGCCCAAGCAAATGCCTACATATATGCGGATATCCAAAGACAGAAGTCACCCCTGCACTGGAACATAACTGACATCTAGGGAACAAGAATAAAGGTGGGATGGCACGGGCAGAGGCTGCAATTAGACAGGTGACACCAGTTGAATATATATCCCAGTAGAGTAAGTCAAGTGATAACTGGATAAATTACCAGTGAGTCATCACTAGCCTTCGGGCAATGGGAAAGCAGAGCTGAAAATTAATTGATAACTGATCATGCTGGGGATAATGATGTCATTGAGTAAACGGATGTCTCTGTAATCCAGGGTTATAAATCAGGTTTGGGCTCCTCTGCTAGAGTAGATGACAGAATTGTCGCTGAACATAGCAGGCCTTACATAACAACCTCCAACATGAGAATGGAGGTAGAGTCAGCTACTTCAGCATTATGATGGTTTTCTGAAACTTCATCAACAAAGGCAGTCATTGTATCAGACTCTCAGTCCAAGCATCGGAAGGTCCAAAATGGACGGTTACGGCTAAATGGAAAACGTTTATTGAAGCTTCGAATCTGCAGGAACTGATATCGATTTACTGTCCTGGTCATGCAGGAGTACGCGTGTGTGTCTCTCTCTGTGTGTGTGTGTGTGTGTGTATAAACTACTGCTACAATCTATACAGAGCCCTAATTATAACGCACGTAGCGTTGAACAGGGTATCCCATTCATGAAAAATACCAATTTATTGTACTTGGGCCAAAACGACAACAAAGTAGGTATTTTTCGTGTGTTCTATGTAGTGTAATAATTATTACTTTTGTATTTTTTAGAACTTAAAATAAAATATCATAGCTTGGATTGTCTCAGTGGCGTAATAAGGAGGTTGCAAGAAGGGAGGTCTGTCCCGGGTGGCAGCCATCGGACACTATTAATATAGTAATTACTGTTTAAAATATACTTGCAAGTGTGTTCCTTTATTGGAAAGGGGAGTGCCAAAGTTATGATCCGCCCCAGGTGATGAATGCTTTTGGGACGCCTCTGGATTGTCTTTTTCTGATGCTGAGGCTGACTTCACATTCATTACGTTTTCTACTTCATCGACTGTAATTTCAGAACTCAGATATGACACTACCACTACGTATTTTATTTCTTCCTTTCTATTAAAGTGTGTCACCCTTTGTGACTAAATACAAATTCGTTTGTTCGTCTCTGTGGCGACAGGGTAGAAGAGAGGATAGATAGAAGAAATAAAAGAGAGTACCAATCTCTTCCACAGTGTCCTTTGGCTCGCTGTAGGTGATAGTACGACACTAGTAGGAAGAAATGTTTCAGGAGGCTGAAATTTAAACTCTTCTTAGTTAAGTCAAGAAGCAAATCCCATTAAGGATCCTGAGAGTAGGTTGGGTCTTCAGCCACACTTCTCCTGAGGTACTGATATGGCTCATGAGACCCCCAGCTGGTAATTAAGATAATGATTAACAAAAACAGTTAACTACCAAGCAATACAGAGCATTTAGTGAAAAGAAAGAAACAACAGTGAAATTCTTTTCAATGAATATATATTAGACCGAGCTATATTGGTTACAGATAAACGAAAGAAAGAAAATACAAATATTTATATATATGGTTATATGTATGAAGTACTGGTTAAAGGGAGATAAAAATAGTCTACACAAAAGTAATGTTAATTATTAGGGTACCCTTCACGATGGCTGAAGTGTATGTCCTAATTCAATCACTGACTGGTATGACACAATATCTTTTAATGTTTGGTCCTTTCTTAGAAATCACTTATCATGAATGATGCTGCTGCTGTATGACTTCACAATATCACTGCAAGTTCTCTCCCCCTGGCCAAGTTGCTAGAATAGTTCGTAGCTGTATACTGCAAGGTTTCACTACACAACTGCGAGTTCACCTGCGTTCGTCACCACCAGCTAGGAGATAATCACAAAGGAACAATCTATTTAGCTCTCTGGTTAGAGGCATTAATTTGTCCTGAGTTTTGTCCATAAACCAGGCTCAGATATCAGTCATATTATGACATAAATGACATGGACCAATGTTGAGCGCCATTCTTCGAGCTGCAAACATATAATATTAATAGGGTAGGGCATACCTATATCATCAACTGTCTTAAAGGCATACAAAGATCATTCAACAGTAAATATCTAAATTCGATAAAATATACAACCATTAAATAAAAGATGAGGGCATGGTAGTGCATATGCATTCTGTGAAACAACCTAAAGGACACCAATGGTATACAAAAATCATATAACAGTAAATATATGAATTCCATAAAATATACAACCATTACATGAAAGTATGTGCATAAAAGAAAGAACTGCATTGACTTTCTATTACTAACGATTCTTCCCATTTCCATAACTTGTACCGCTGAGAGACTTTCATCTGCAATGGTTTTCTCTAAGATTGTGTGTAAGTAGGCTGCTTACTCCCTCGTCTTTATGTATGACTATTGACTGCCTCAGAGAACAAGCATTCCTTATGACTGACCAGTTATCTGTGAACAGCTCAGACGTCTCCTACTAATTACTACTATTTAACCCATCACACCCCATCAGACACAGAAACCCTAATGAGATGTCCTCTGATGGCTGAAAGTTGGACCAATGGGCAACTGACCATTGACCACTAACTCTGACAATACTGAGAATCAATTGCAGACCCACTATTTCTGCTTCTTCAGTTCTACATGGTACTATGGAGTTCTGAGACTTGATTCTATTTGGTTAAACCTGAGTGGGAGTGACCACAGCCATAATCCACACCGTGCGAGTGTAAATCTCAGCAAAACAAAACAATACCAGGACAAAAACCAGTATTTACTTCTGTAAAATAAATATAATTTCAACACCGAGCCAACCTGTCCAACATTTATGGGTACATGAAACTCCAACTGATTTTTTGTGTGTTGTGATAGTGTTGTATCACACAGCGCTACAGAGCAAAAAGCATTGAAATAGAATGATGAATGGGAGTTGAGAAGGGTAACGGGTGGGTAGTTACGGGGTCTTTTTGAATGTGTTCACGGAAATGTCCATGCTGGCATGAGTTCTGTGACATGTGTATGTTGAAGACAAATGATATCTGATCGTCCATGTACTGGAGCAGACGAATGTGTGTATCTATTGAATGCAATATGCAATGAACAGACATTTTAGCATTCATTTGTGAGATCCATTGTATGTTTGAAGTTGGACTAATAAACGTTTCATAGACCGTCTGAATAACCTTCAGTAATGATTACTGATGTTCTTTTACAATGTTGGAGTCGGCGTTTATCTCTCGTATAAAATCATATTCTTTTTGGTTAAACCTGAGAGAGAGTGACCAGAGCCATACACCACACTGTAAGGGAGGAAAATTCAGCAAAACAACAACAACACCAGTACAAAAACTAGTATTTGCTTCATAAGATCGAAAGCAATAGGGACTGAAAAAAGTCACACACAGATTACCAACTATACACTGCGTAATTGTGCAAGCAATTCACACTTCATTGCCGCTGCAGCTTAACCAAAAGCTAAATGTTTACAGAAAAGTCCAAACTTTAAATGTTGCCTCCCAAGTGCACTAGAGTGTGACGGTATTCGTCTTCCCTGCTCCGCAATAGTGGTCACACAATGGCCAAACTTAGAGTATTAAGAAAAAGGTATAAAGATAACAGGTAAAATAACATGTAGGGATAAAAATATAGGTAAGATATGCTGCGGCTTCTTCACCTACGCCAGCGTTTTCTAGCGCCATTGAAACTAACTAGTTAGAACATGCAGACTAAACGACTTATCCTTTTAGACGGGGTAGAAACGGAGATAAAAGAAAAAAATTATGACGGTCTGAACACGTGTTTGAATCTAAAGTCTAAAAGACGCAATTGGTAGTTTAAAGAAAGAAAAAATACGCCACTAGTTGACACAATGTAAGGAAATGGACAAAAAAACGACCTTAGCTCTTGTTAGAAACAGACGTATCTTGGACGGTTTTCGGTCATTAGTCGTTTCGTTTGAATATAGCGGCAAACGCCGTACACGAAGGTTCAAAAACAAATTTCAAAACTAACCTTGAAAAAAGTAGGTTTTTTCTTAATAATAAGTTTAGGAGAATAAAAACTAGCTAGTTTGATGGCCCATCTTAATCTGAGAAATAATATACTTTTAATTACACAGACGGACAGATAACACGGAAGATATTGACGAAAGACTGTATTGTTCACTACAGACTACTTGACAGTTTTTTGTGCATATTTTCACTAAAGTTACATTTTGACGTCCTTGAGACTAAAAATGCAAAAACAAACTGCAGATGGACTAGGGGCAGGGTAGGAGGATAGAAGCTAACAATAACTTAGCATAGAATCTTAGAAGTAGGGGGAGACCAAATTTGTGTAGTTTTTTTTTCTTGTAGTTAGTCCAAAAAACAAGTGTAATTTTGGGAAAAACCAAGCTGGGACGGACAGACCGACAGAAAAATACTACACACTAGACTGAGACTGGACCGAAATTGGACATTTGTAGTTTGAATATTTGAAAGGTAGAGGGGAAGTCCGCTGATTGGACAGAAACTTTCATATTGTAGAAAGAAAGACGCCCGCTGGTGCCATTTTGAAGAAGACTGTCCATTTATACAGTTCGTTAATGCTAGAGGTGTGATTTCCAGGAAATATTAAATATTATCAGTGGGACGCCCTAATCTAGCCAGCAGCTCAGCTGAGTTTTGCTAGTACAACGTAATTGTGTTCTCAATTTTGAATTGTGGTAAGGAGAAAAAGTCATTAACCCTTTTATTTAACATTTAATATTTTGAGTGATTGATACTGCCATATCATGAAAAATGATTACGACAAGTGAGTGCTTATTCTAGGTCCCCAGCAGCAGTCCAGGGCCTAGAGGCAAAACCAATAATATAGGAAAACATATCTAAGACTATGGAAGACAGATCTATATTTGAGATCAGTGGGAACATATCACCCACCTTATTGGATGGAAGAGGAAACTATTGAACATATTTCGGATGCAATGCAGTCATGGGAAACTGGTGCTGTTTGATAACATCTGGGTGAGATGTGCTTAGTTGGTCAGAGAGATCTGACCCGATCTTTGTAATGTTTTTTCGTTGTTATGTGTAAAAAGTGGTGCAGTAGGCAGTGTGTTGACACATGGCACAAATTTTGGTTTCAGAGTTTTTGGTCTGGCACTACGCTAGTGCCAGATGCTTTGTAGAAGTCCATGAGTGGATGCCTAAGCAGCCTACCATTTTACTCCAGCTACTGTGAGGAGTGGGCCACTTGAATTCTTTACTGCATCGTCACAGGCCAGATAAGTGAAAACCTGGCCTGCTGTGGATTCATCACACTATTCCACAAATACAATAAATAAAGAAATAAAATCCTATTGTATAAACACTATAGCTCAGTCCATATTTCAAGGACAATGAACATTATAAACAGAGATTGGGCATGATGACATCACCCCAACTAGACATCCAGTGCTAGTTTTCCAAAGTCACTGTAGTTAGTATTAATATTAACCAATGTAATAATATATTTATGTATAAAATTTTCATTTGATTATTCAATATATATATATATATATATGCACTTTTATTGATAAATACATATTGTTTCATACGTCCTGACCAGAAGAAACATTTGGTTCAGGACTAAATAAATTTAAAAAATTGTAAAATTTAAAATCTAAAGACAGTGTTAGTTGATTTGATCATAGAGCTTATTATTATTATTAGACTTAGTATTTACATGTGTGTGTCTGTGTATCTTATTACCTACACATCACATTTCATTACCCTAGACATTAAACGTAGCTAACATACATAATAGTAGAATAAGTCTGTTTGAGGTCATAAGTGGTAGCAGAAAGGCATTCTGTAACTCACATAAACTGTTATCTTCAGGAGCCTTCACAGCTGACCTCATCCAGTACACTAGGTAACATATCAACCACACAATAACATCAAAAACCACTACAAATATTGGGGGCTCGTCCGGGATTTAGGTTTAACAAAGGTATTAGAGTCTCCTGGTCCGGGAATTAAACTATTGGGGACATAAGTTGTATAAATTTAACAGTGTCCCTAAAATTAAAAGTGGAAAGTAAAAGTTGATGAATCTTCACAGCCAGTGGTAATTAATTAATTAATATATTACCTTAGTAATTAGAGATTATAATTTACCTTAGTCATTGTTAAATTGTGTGATATAGTATGGCAGATCTAGCCAAATTCAGATCGGCTGCTGTGCTGACGGCGAAGGAAATGAACATGGATGGTCAGGTTTTAATTCAGTATGTAACTTCAGAATGTGACAAGTATATTGAAAGGGAAGATAGGAGGTTAGCTGAAGAGAAGAGGTTACAAATTGAGGCTGACAAAGAACTTAAGAGGCTGCAGATCAAGTTATCCCAAGGGCTTAGAGGTACTTCTTATGAAGTTTTTGCTAAAATGAATAGAGACGACCAAGACAATTATGACATGCTAAAGCAGGCTTTGTTATTGAGATATGAAAAGAATGGTGAATTTTATCGTAAGAAGTTTAGAAATGCCAAACTTTTGTCTGGGGAGACATACCACCAATTCTCTGCCAGACTGGAAACCTATTTGGAGAAATGGACTGCTCTGGGGAAGACCCAAGATCTCAAAGAAATGATCATGATAGAGCAATTAAGAGAGTCCATGGCTCCAGACCTGAGAAAATTTCTCATGGAACAAGGTGCAGAGAGGTTGGGGGAGGTTTTGAATGTCGCTTAGAGGTATCAGGCAGCCCAGGCAGAGGTAAGTGGCTCTAAAAAGAAACATATAGAAAATTTTAAAGCCCCACAGCACTTTAATAAATTTGATACCAGAGAACAAGGTAATAAAGGTAGGACAAATTTTGATAGGTCAAGAAATGATTATCGTGATAGAAACTCACAGTTCAATGACCAAAAATATAATGAAAGAAAACCATTTAACCAAGGAAAGAGATGGTGCAAATGGTGTAAGAAAGACAACCATAACATCGAATTTTGTAAAAGGAAACCTTCAAACATTGCTGCAATGAAATCGGGGAACCAGAGATTAAAGGTTAATCCTAATGGACAGCAGGAACCGTATCACCCCCAAGTTTGTGAGGATGTTATTTGTAATAGGATCACCATAAGGTGCCTATATGATACAGGTTTGGATTATGATTCAGTTGTGAAGGCTAGCCTAGTAGACCCAAGTCAGTATACCGCCGAAACAGTGGAAATACAAGGGGTGACTAAGGACATACCACTCATGACACTTCCCATCGCAAGGATAACGGTGAAAACTCGCTATGTGGAAGGAGAAATCAGAGCAGCAGTGATAGATGAACCAATCTACCCTCTGATATTGGGGTGTAGATACGTCTTCTTGGGGAATCCCGAGAGACCTGTGATCATGGCAACAGTGCAGACCAGGTCACAGTCAAAGGAGGAAGAAGGTGAACCTATAAATGCTCATCCAGAAGAGATGAGGAAGGCGCAGGCTGAGGATAGGACACTCAAGCCATGTTTTAAAAAATTGCCCAAATGCCACACACCTCCAAGCAAGGGAGAGTATTTTATGAAGAACAAATTGATATACAGGAAGGCCGGAACTGGAACAAATGGTCACAACCAGCTGGTTCTTCCCACTTCATATAGGGAGAAAGTGATGGAACTAGGGCATGCGATTCCCTTCAGTGGTCACATGGGGATCAGCGCCACAGGACAGCGTATAGCTTGTCATTACTTCTGGCCAGGGATAACGGAAGATATAAAAAGATATGTCAAATCCTGTCCAGAATGTCAAAGGGTAGCTCCAAAGCATTGGACTGCTCCTGCAACTCTAGGGGAAATTCCCATAGTGGGAACACCTTTTGAGAGGGTTGCAGTGGATATTGTGGGACCTCTCACTCGGACCAAGAGGAGGAACAGTTACATCCTTACTTTGGTGGACACTTGTTCTGTGTGGGGAGAGGCGGTAGCCCTGCCATCAATTGATTCGAAACATGTGGCAGAGGCACTACTTACAATATTCACAAGATTAGGATTCCCGCATCAAATCTTGACTGATAATGGCTCACAGTTCAAGGGGAAACTAACGGAAGAAGTTTTTAAGCTATTTCAAGCCAGACACTTTCATTGTAGTCCGTACCATCCACAAGGGAACGGCCAGGTAGAGAGGTTCAATGGGACTCTCATTTCTATCCTGAGGAAGCTGGCACATGAGAAACCTGATATGTGGGATCAATTTCTGCCCGCTGCGTTGTTTGCGTATCGGGAGGTACCACATAGTTCAACCGGGATGGCTCCCGCAACCCTGCTATTTGGGAGGCTAATAAAAGGTCCATTAGAAGCATTATTAAGGACCTGGACAGATGAGAAAGCAGAAGAGACTGTTACCTCATCATATCAATATGTGAACGAGCTGACCACTCGTCTGAAAGCTGGATGGAAACTGGCAAATGATAATTTGAGGCAAGCCAGGAAGAAACATGCAGCGTATTTTAATAGGAAAGCAAAGGAGAGAGAATTAGCTGTGGGAGAGAAAGTGCTTCTTCTACTACCCGGCAGCCAGAATAAGTTGCAAATTGGATGGCAAGGTCCATATACGGTTCTAGAGAAGGTGTCTAGAACAAACTATAAAATTGACAAAAAGGGGAAGGAGAAAATATATCATGTGAACCTTTTAAAGAAGTATCTGGACAGACCAATCCAGGAAAGCACCCCCTTACTGACCTTGGCTATCGCAACTGAAATGAAAAAGGAACCACTCACCTCACATGAATACCCATTACATCCCTGTGAGACAGCCGCACGGGTAAAAGTCAGTAAGCACCTGACTAAAAATCAGAGGGAGAGAGTTCAACAGGTTCTGGAGGAACATACAGATGGATTAACAGATAAACCAGGACATACAAATTTGCTACAGTATGACATGAAGCTGGTAGACTCAAACCCAATCTGTATGAGAGCCTATTCTGTTCCGTTCGCTAAGGAGAAGGCATTGAAAGAGGAAATAGATTATTTGTTGAAAGAAGGGATTATTTCGCAAAATGAATTTTCTTTTAGCTCCAGTGTAGTTTTGTTAAGGAAACCGTCTGGGGAACATAGACTGTGCATAGATTACAGGAAACTGAATGCTGTCACAGAAGGACAAGTGGATCCATTACCGGACACAAAACAGTTATTTGCTAGATTGAACAAGGCAAAATACTTTTCGAAGGTGGATCTTAGCAAAGGCTATTACCAGATTCCAGTGAAGCCTGAAGTTAGACCTTATTTAGCTTTTAGCACCTCGGAAGGACATTATGAATTCAACATGCTACCATTCGGATTGAAAAATGCTCCGAGTGTATTTTCTAGGATGATGCGCAAATTGTTGGATCCCTTGAATAATCCATGTATCACAAATTTCATGGATGATATTCTCGTCGCCACAGAAACATTTGAAGAACACATTAACTCTCTGAATATGTTATTTGATAGGCTCAGAGAAGCGAACTTAACTGCTAGACAAACAAAATGTTGTATTAGATGCAAAGAGTTGGAATTCTTGGGACATACTGTATATCAGGGTAACATGACCCCTGACCCCAAGAACTTGGAAAAACTGCAGAGAGCACCTAGACCGCAAACAAAAAAAGACGTGCGATCATTCGTGTCGTTATGTGGGTTTTACCAAAAATATATCAAAAATTTTAACTCTATATGTGCTCCTCTGACGGATCTGACTCGCAAGGGAAATCCAGATAAAATTGTTTGGTCAGCGCAATGTGAATTGGCATTTCAAGAGTTAAAGGAAAAACTCAATAGCAAGCCTATTCTCAAATTACCTGATTTGACTCAGGACTTTGTGGTGAGAACAGATGCAAGCAAATGGGCCTGGGGGCTCTGTTGCAAAGGTCCTCTTCACCCAATGGGGAACTGAACCCAGTTGCTTATGCAAGCCGCAAGTTGAACAAAGCGGAACAAGGATATTCCACAAGCGAAAAAGAATGTTTAGCGTTAATCTGGGCAATAAAAAAGTTCCAAATCTATCTGTATGGTAGGACTTTTGTGGTCCAGACAGATCACCAGCCTCTCGTGTTCTTATCTCAGGCCAAGCATGAAAATGCAAGTTGTGTGCAGTTGAACCATAAGATTGTCAAGATGGTCTTTATTGTTGCAACCATATCAGTTTAATATTGAATATATCCCGCGGTCACAGAATGTCGGTGCAGATTTCCTCAGTAGGCACCCCTGTGATCAAAATTAGAGTAGTTGGCAAGCGTGAGGAGTTAATTTTATCTATGTGTATCACTGGTTTTGGAACTTGCATTAGTGCATGTTCTCAAGTGGTGAGATGTGTGGTGAAATTACAGTGATGCAACGTTGAAATTACTCCATTTATAAAGATAACAGGTAAAATAACATGTAGGGATAAAAATATAGGTAAGATATGCCGCGGCTTCTTCACCTACGCCAGCGTTTTCTAGCGCCATTGAAACTAACTAGTTAGAACATGCAGACTAAACGACTTATCCTTTTAGACGGGGTAGAAACGGAGATAAAAGAAAAAAATTATGACGGTCTGAACACGTGTTTGAATCTAAAGTCTAAAAGACGCAATTGGTAGTTTAAAGAAAAAAATTACGCCACTAGTTGACACAATGTAAGGAAATGGACAAAAAACGACCTTAGCTCTTGTTAGAAACAGACGTATCTTGGACGGTTTACGGTAATTAGTCGTTTCGTTTGAATATAGCGGCAAACGCCGTACACGAAGGTTCAAAAACAAATTTCAAAACTAACCTTGAAAAAAGTAGGTTTTTTCTTAATAATAAGTTTAGGAGAATAAAAACTAGCTAGTTTGATGGCCCATCTTAATCTGAGAAATAATATACTTTTAATTACACAGACGGACAGATAACACGGAAGATATTGACGAAAGACTGTATTGTTCACTACAGACTAGCGGGCAGTTTTTTTGTGCATATTTTCACTAAAGTTACATTTTGACGTCCTTGAGACTAAAAATGCAAAAACAAACTGCAGATGGACTAGGGGCAGGGTAGGAGGATAGAAGTTAAAAATAACTTAGCATAGAATCTTAGAAGTAGGGGGAGACAAAATTTGTGTAGTTTTTTCTTGTAGTTAGTCCAAAAAACAAGTGTAATTTTGGGAAAAACCAAGTTGGGACGGACAGACCGACAGAAAAATACTACACACTAGACTGAGACTGGACCGAAATTGGACATTTGTAGTTTGAATATTTGAAAGGTAGAGGGGAAGTCCGCTGATTGGACAGAAACTTTCATATTGTAGAAAGAAAGACGCCCGCTGGTGCCATTTTGAAGAAGACTGTCCATTTATACAGTTCGTTAATGCTAGAGGTGTGATTTCCAGGAAATATTAAATATTATCAGTGGGACGCCCTAATCTAGCCAGCAGCTCAGCTGAGTTTTGCTAGTACAACGTAATTGTGTTCTCAATTTTGAATTGCGGTAAGGAGAAAAAGTCATTAACCCTTTTATTTAACATTTAATATTTTGAGTGATTGATACTGCCATATCACGAAAAATGATTACGACAAGTGAGTGCTTATTCTAGGTCCCCAGCAGCAGTCCAGGGCCTAGAGGCAAAACCAATAATATAGGAAACCATATCTAAGACTATGGAAGACAGATCTATATTTGAGATCAGTGGGAACATATCACCCACCTTATTGGATGGAAGAGGAAACTATTGAACATATTTCGGATGCAATGCAGTCATGGGAAACTGGTGCTGTTTGATAACACCTGGGTGAGATGTGCTTAGTTGGTCAGAGAGATCTGACCCGATCTTTGTAATGTTTTTTCGTTGTTATGTGTAAAAAGTGGTGCAGTAGGCAGTGTGTTGACACATGGCACACATTTTGGTTTCAGAGTTTCTGGTCTGGCACTACGCTAGTGCCAGATGCTTTGTAGAAGTCCATGAGTGGATGCCTAAGCAGCCTACCATTTTACTCCAGCTACTGTGAGGAGTGGGCCACTTGAATTCTTTACTGCATCGTCACAGGCCAGATAAGTGAAAACCTGGCCTGCTGTGGATTCATCACACTATTCCACAAATACAATAAATAAAGAAATAAAATCCTGTTGTATAAACACTAGAGGGTTAGCGTTAGCATGGACGTAGTAAACGCGGTCTTCTGGGTGAGAGATCATGTGGGTCATGTGGGGGCGGCAGGAGGGGTTTGGGGTGTGTGGGGGGTTTTGGGAGGGTGAATTGTTAATTCTTGATAGGATGGAAGTTGACTACAGGTGACAGAAGGAGTGGGAGGGTGGGGGGGGGAGTGAATTGAGTGGGGTCAGTGTTTAGGTAAGCGGGTGGGTGATTAGTGGGGGTAAGTTGGGAGTGGCTCATCGGTTGAAGATAGTAGTATCATAGGATTTATGATTTTATTTTATAATCAGTGTATAAATTGTAATAAAGTCATTTAGTAGAACACGTTGTTTGTTTATAAGTTTATCAGGATTATGTATTGTTATAAGGGGTGGCAGAGTGAATCGTGGATAGTGATCCTTATGTAAGACTGAGTCACAATAGGTATTAGTGAGTTATATTGGCTATGTGATTCTTAACAGAGACTATAAGAGAGAGTGTGGGATTGTGATTAACACACTAGTGATGAAGGTATGAAGTTGTGATTATACCCAACATGGAGGGATGATAGGTTGTGTTAGATAAGTGTTAGCAGTGTGATGGCAGTGATTGAGCGAGTTTTGTGAAGACTCATTAGTTATATGGTAGACAGTGTGGTATACTTGAATGCTTCTAGGGATACACTGTAAGCTCATAGTGAATGCTATGACTTTACGATGATCACTTAATTTGTGTAAGTGAGTGAACTGGAGAGTTAAGTTTAGCGGGAGTTACCCTATAGTCTAGACATTGAGATCGGGAGCTCAGGTTCTAGAGTGGTATGAGGTAAGGGACATGGGAGAGTCGATTTAGGTCTGACTTAGTCGATAGGGAGATCAGTGGTTAGTGCGCATAGGAGTAGAGAGTGTAGAGCGAGGGGAGTGTGAGTTTCGTAGTGCTATTGTTCTCTGAGTAGATAGGTCGCGAGTGTCATTCAGGTGGAGATCACTCAGCAGTTGTGTAGCCGGTGAACATCCCGATAGCAGCATGAATAGTGAATTGAGGCTCATCTTGAGTCTCTAGTGAGTAGACACTAAATAGGAGCAAATATGGAGTGCCTAGCATAGCATAGGTATCAAGTTATCTGTGTGTATATCTGTTCAGAGGACCTGTGACTGGATAGTGGGAATGTACAAGTGAGGAATGTCGTGAGTAGACTAAATACAGTCTTGTGTACACATAGTGGAACTGTACAATTGGTATGTGTAATTAGTGAATTGAGCTATAGTGAATAGTGAAGTGCCTGTTAGAGGGCTGGGAGAGATGATCTAAAGAGGGAGTTTGATCAGATAGGGGAGTGTATTGAGCTCAATATTTGTGTGGCGTTGGTATAGTAGTTTGCTGCCTTCATCAGTGGCTTGTACTTGGAGTGTGACGGAGTGAGTCGAGTGATTTGACGCTATAAGTTTAAGGAGAGAGTGACGGATGTGTGTTGTTAGTGCACTCACACTAGAGTTTGTGAGTTTATGAGGCTAGCGCTGAGTCGATTGTCTGAGCTGTATATCAAATTATGAGTGCATAGAACGTTCGATGCTAGAGATACGTGACGGGCACATGTGTATTTGGGAGTTGATTTATGACTAGTACTATAGATTGTATGGGTAACAATGTGTTTGAAGTGATAGTGTGAGTGGGCGGTTAATGTGTTTTCAAGAGTAGTAGTAGAAGTCGAGTGAGATTAGGTGCTGCAGTGTATGAAGAGGTAGTGTGCATAGATTAGTTAGGAGTAGATTGAGTAGAAAGAATGAGTTTTGTTATTAGTGATAGGTGTGAGATGTAGTTGATTCAGTGAGTTGAGTTATTTGTCGTGTTGATATAGTTGTGGTGTATTTGTTAGTGTTTTTGTTATTAGGTTTTTTATTTTTGGGTTAGTGAAGTACGACGATACTTCTTATTTTGTGATATGTGGATTTTTTTATTTTGTGGAGTTTTGTAGTTCTATCTTTGTGGAGCTTCAATTTATTTGTTTTTTTATTAAAGTGATGAGGTGAGATCAGAGTCATTAATGATGGAGATAGTTTTTTAATGTTTTGTATGTAGTAGCTAGGATTTATATTGTGTTATTGAGTGTTAGAACATGTAGAATGCATATAATAGGTGGGAAGGTGATGGAGTTTATGATGATGTGAGTAGTTTTGGTATGTAGTTAAGGTATGATGCTTTTTTAAGGTTTAGTGTTTATGATTTGAGATATAGTATTAGTACTTACAGTGAAGACATAGTTTTGATTATACACTTTTGAGGAGTTGGTCTTTGGGTTGTTCATTTGCAAAACTTTTATATTGGAACATTTATTAAGTTATCTGATGTTTTGTGGTTCAGTTGTTATGGGATTTCTACATGATTAGTGATTTGATATTTTAATTTACTTTTTTTTTAGGTTTTCGAGGTTTCTTATGCTTGTTTACGATATTAGAGGTACGGTAAGTTTTTATAAGATGCAACGGTACCACATTTATGTTGGACATGTCCGGAAATTAAGTTTGGTTCTGGGGAGAGTTTGTTTGATGATGCGGTTGTTGTGGCATTAGTACAGTTGATTTAGTGTGTATTTTAGCTGTCTTCTTTTTTTCTTCTGTAGTTTGAGTGAGAGAAGTATCGTTGTGTGGGATTTGAAGCCTTGTAGAGGCTTCTGTTTAGTTTTCATGTTTCTTGTTTTGAATAGTGGAACGTTATGTGCTGTATTGTCTGGAGTTTCGTTTATTGGATTATTTGACGTATAATTCTTTTGTAGTGATTTGGTATGGGCAAATGAGTGACCAGTTTAGTTATTAGAGTTGAAGTGAAGTGTTTTGCTGGGTAGAGTTTCGTTTGTGAATTTCACCTACAGTTGCATCGAGTGAGTGCAAAAGTTTTTAACAATTGGTAATGTAGTGGAGCACATAAAAATGTTTTGACAGCTTTTATTTTGTGACATTGTGTGAGGGTTCTTGAGCTTTGAGTTCAGATTAGTTGTAATTTTGGTACTAGGTGTTTGAATATTAGTGTGTAGATTATATATTTGTGTAAGAAGTGTATGGTCGACATATTAATCCCGTGGAGTTGCTTAGTTTTTTGTGTTTTATGAAGTAGTGAGAGTAGTTACAGGGGTGCTGAATTTTTTGATTTTGAATGGAACAAAGATTTATTAGGGTGTATTTTAACTCTTAGTGACATGGGGTGTTATGTGCAACGTATCTAGGAATGAGTGAATTGATAGCTTTTTACTATTGTTATTGGTGTTAGCATTGAGTAGATAGTGTATTTTTAGTGTAGTATGAAAAATTTTTCGAAGGTAGTGTTTTTAGTGCATTTCATTTTCAATCACAACAACACCATCCTGTTTCCGGATTTAGTGCTTATATATTAGGAGGGATTCGAGGGGGTTTTTAGTAGTGGATGGAACACGTAGTGTTAGATAAGTGCATTATATAGAAGGTTTTACTAGGATCATGAAGTGTATTGTTGAAAGAGTTTATATTAGTTGATTAAGAGCCGATTGTAAACTTTAGGACTAGGAACTTGGTTGAGTGAATGAAGTTAAATGTGAAACCTAAAGTCTAGCGTTCACTAGGTTTGTTTGGAAGTTGAGTGTGAATTGATGTGTCTGGTCTAGTTGGGGAGGTTGAACTGGACAGTAGTGTTTTTTGGACCAGTGCCCCCATTTTATTAGATTGTGCTATCGGTTTTAGTATTTATACAGTACCTATTTTTAGAAGTGTGTGCCAGTGAATATGTTGTGTTTAAAGTGTGGATCACTGGGAGAGTGCACTGTTCAGTCCATGTAGTGAGGATAGGGATATTTTTTACAAGATTTGATAATATTCTGTTTATTATTTTTAATTTTTTGATTTGTAGGGTTTTTTATATGGGTTTTGAATATTGAGTTTTTGTGAGTGATTTGGTAGTAGTGGGGATTGGATCAGTGTATTTTTTTTGTTGAAGTTTTTGATTTTCAAGTTGAGTTTGTCGTGTAGGGATCTAAGGGTTGATGACAGTTTATTATGTTGTTTCATGAGTGAAATGGGGAAGTTGGGATTTAGGTATATTTTGGAGTGAGTTAGTGTAGAGTGTCAGGTGGTTATACGATGTTTATAGGTTGTTTAACTGAGTTTGGTGAGAGTTATTTTTGTGTTTGTTTTTTATGTTCAAAAGTTGTGGTTATAGGGAAGTATATTTTTCGCTGTATCCATGGCACAAAGTCTGGATGTGGCCCATTTTGTCTACTTTAAAGTTTATTTATGTTTGATAAGACCGAAACTTCAATGATTACCATTATGTAGATAATAGTTTAAGTGATCATTTTTGTTTTGACGGACTAGTTTATTGCAACATTATTGAGTCGATATTTTCCAATTGTTTAGATGTTATTGTTCTTTTAATTATTAAGCTGTATAATTGTTATTTTTTTTATTTGAAGTCTGTTTTTGGGGAATTTGGGGTTGTAGTTTGGGTTTAGTTTTTTGAGTGACATCTTATGGGAGTAGTTTGGTTTTTTGCTACTTCCTTATAGACCGGTTGTAGCTTTGAATGGGGAGTGTGCTTAGATTGGGTGGAAGTGGGGTTTTGTAGTGATATTTGGTGCTGGGGAGGCGTCCGTGTGAGTAGAGGATGAAGGGGTGGAATGGTTGAGGGGAATAGGAGTATTGGGTGACTATAATTTGGATCTAAGGGTGGTTTTTTATTAGGGTAATGTCTTGATTTTTTTTGGCTAAGATGGAATCATGGTTTTTTGTTGGGGAGTCTGAGTTTTAGTTGTTTGGTGTACATTACCTGAAGCGGAATTGCAGAGTATTCGAGTTTTAGACAGTAGGAACTGGATTTGGGGAAGAATAAAAAATGTTAGTTGAGGTTTAAAGCTGGGATTGTGAACTTTAGGTACCAGAATTGGCATGAGTAGTAGGGTGAAGGGGAGTTGTGGGTTGGGGGGGTGAATGGAGTGAGTGAGTATGTATTATGTTGTTAGTGAGGTGGAAGATAATTTAGTTATTGGGTAGGGGGGGATTTAGTATGATTCGTGGGAGACGGGGGAAAAGGTGGATGATTTTCTGGGTTTGGGGATGTGATTGTATTGTATACATGGATGGATTTGAATTTGTGGTATTTGTGAAGTTATAGTGGGGGTGAGTGGTGTTTGTGGATTGTTTGGGGAGGATGTTAATCAGTGATAGTTGGGGATTTAGTTTGTAATGCAGAGAGAGTGTTGGTGTTTCTATGATGAATGTTTGGATATTGTAAATGGCTTTAAGTGGATGGGGATTAGTGGTTAGTTGGATTTTGAAGGTTAAGTTAAAGTTGTGTTTGATGGGTATCACTGTTTATTTGTAAAGTGGGGGTATGAAATGGGGATTTTTGGATTAAGTTGGAGGAATGGGGTTAGATTGTTGAGCGGGTGTTTGACTATAAGTGTTGGGGTTGATTTTAGTAAGTGGTTTTGAATTCTTGGAGTTAGGGGAGATTACGGAGTGATTTGTTGGATTGGGATAGGTGATACAAGGTAGTGGGGTGGCAGTGAGGTTAGAGAGGTTAAGGGGATTTGGGGGGATGGTATTTATTGATGTGGAAAAGTAAAGGTGGTGGTATTTGATTAGTGGGAATATTGTTGGGGTTAGATTAAAGTGTATTTTTGTTTTTTGGATGTGTTTGTGAAATTTTGGGAGGGTGTTGTAAATATGAATGTTTGGTGTGGGGTTTGAATGATTAGGGGTGGACCAATTAAGTGGTAACTGGTGGAGGGGTTATTTGTGGTTAATAGCGTTGTAGTGGATGAAGGTGGTGTCTTTGGAAGGGGGGTGGGTTATGTGTTGGTTTTTGGGATTGTAAGGGTATTTAAGGCTGATGTTTTTAGTAGTGAAAGTAGTATTAGGAAAGTTAGAATGATTGTTGTGGGGGGTGTTAGTGTGATTTAGGTAGTTTGGGTTTGGTATTTGTGATTTGTTAGTTGGTATTAGGATTTAAGTTAGAATATTAAATGGGGAGGTTTATAATTTATTAAAGGTATTTATTATAGATTTTTGTTTATGTGCGGGTAGAAGTTTGTTTTTAATGGACTGTGACCTTGGGAGCATGTATTTGGTTTTGTTGGATTGGGTGTTTGGAATTAGGGGATTTAGTTTGGTTTATTGGTGGTTTTTACCACAGGTGTTTCGTGGGAAGTGTGTTATGGGGAGAGTTTAAATTGTATAAGTTAAGATAAGTGTTAGAAGGGGTGACTGTGATTATTTTTATCGTTATAATTTGGGGTATAGGATGTATATGGTTATGTATTGTTTTATATTATAAGTTGGTCTTATTTTTAAGGATTTTTTTTTTGAAATGTTGATTTTGTGTGTTGGGGTTATGTTAGGTAGTTGGATTTGGAGGTTGGGTATGAATTTTCATGTGAGGGTGTATTTGAAATAGTATGAATGTTTCGGTTGGGAGGGGTAAGTTGTTATGGACCTGGGGGAGGTTGTAAATTGATTAGTGTGATTTTGGGATAACAAACGGATTTAGGGTAAAATGTAGAGTGAAGTGGGTGTATAGTGGGTCCGTTGTTTGGCTGAGGGTGAGCTTTTAGGGTGGTGGTTGTGGAGGCATGAAGGGCATGGTAGGGGTGTGAGGTGATTTTTGTTTATTGGGTTTGGACGCTTGGGCTTTTTTGGGAGTGGTTTTAGTTTATTTTTATTTTTTGGGTCTAGTTTTAGGGTGAGGGAAAATAAAATTTATAGGGGGAAGGGGTATTTTGAAAGATGTATGGTATGTGAGTTGGATAGATGGAGGGTGAATTAGGTATGTTCTTGGGTTATTATTGGTTTACAATTTTCGTTTTGTATTTTTATTATATCAGTTGTCTGGCAATGTCGGTTTGATATTGATTTGGGGGTGTTTGTATTTTTGATTTTTTGTATTTTGTGATTGGGGGGGGTGGGGTGGGGAAATTTGTATTTGGTTTTTATTTTTAATTTTGAAAATTATGGGGAGTTTTTTAAGTTTTAGGGTATAGGGAGCAACTTTGGTTGGTGGGGGTATGGGGGGTAATATTTGGGGATTATGTAGTTCCCCCCCCCCCATTTATGTTTTTTCGTTGGGGGTTTTATGGGTTTTGGAGTGTTGTTTTGTTTTTGGTGGTGCTAGTCTAGTTATGTGTGGGTTGTTGAATGGTTAGTTTTTGTTTGTGGGTTTGGGGTTGTGATTGATTTGTTTTTTTAGTGTGGTTTGGATTTTTGGTTTTTTTTGTGGTGGGGTTTTGTTCTTGGTGGGGATATTTAGTTTCTTTTTTTTTTGGGGTTTTTTTGTGTGGTATTCAGCCCAATGGTAAGTTTTTTGTAGTGTGAGGTTAGGGGGGGGGGGTTTTGGATGATTTCTGGTAGGATGTTACCCGTTTTGGTGTGAGTTTTAGTGGTGGGGTTGATTTTGTTGGGTTTATGGATAACTTTTCCTAGTTTTAGTGGTTTATTTGAGGGTGGGGAGGTGGGGTAAGGGGGGGGGTAATTTGCATTGGGGGAGTTTAGCCGACTTGTTTATTTTGTAGAGGGGTTTTTTTGGGGGTGTATAGTTTGTTTTTTTGGGTTTTGTTGGGGAGGATATGGATTTTTGAGATGTGTGGGACAAGTTTGTGATTTCCGGGGTGGGTTGGTGAAAGTGTTTATGTCTGGAGGGTGTTAGTTTAATGGGTGTATAGCTAGGTTTTAAGGGTTGGATATTTGGGTTGTTTGTGTATTAGTTGTTTTTTGGTGTCGTGTAGTGCGTGGGGTGGGTGATTTAATATGGTTGTGAGGGGGGAATATTAATGGATTTTTATCTGGGTAAGTGTGGGGGGGTATTGTGGGATTTTTTTATATTAATTTTGCAAGGGTGAAGTATGGGTATGGTTTTTTGTGGTAGGAAAAGTATGAGGGGGGGGTTGTACCTAGTCCTTTTTTTGATGGGAAGGATTGTGGGGGAATGGTTTTTTGGGTTGGGGACTTACCCTTATTTTAATTATTTTATATATGGTAATGGTTAGTAAGTTTTTTTATAGGTTGGGGTTGGGTAAGGATTTTTGTTTCGGTATTTTTATTTGACATTGATGTTATGATATTAGTGTGGGATATGTGTTGGGGTGAATGGGGTGTTTGAAGGCTTCCTAAGATTATTATATATTAGGTATTATTACGCAGTTAGATTTATTATCTTTTTTGTTGGGACTTGTTTTTCACTTTCAGGTAGGAATTTTTTTCAGGATATACAACTCCATTTTTGTAAATTGCAAGTTAGTTGTGTGTGCCCCATGTTGGATTTGGGTTTTTATTTTTTTTGGGGATTTTTTTATTTTTGGAGATTTTATAGGTGGGTAATTGAGTACTTTTTTGGTTTTTTTTGGGGGTATTTTTGTTTGTGGGGGGAGGGGTATTGTTTTTGGGTTGAAAATGGAGTGGGATTGGGTGGGACGTTGAGTTGGTTTATTGTGAATGGTTGGTTTTTAGTAATTATTTTAGTTGTTTTATGAAAGTTTGGAGGCTTTTTAGGCAGGATATGGGTTTGTGTAGGGTGTGGGTTGTGTATGTGAGTATATGGGGGGTAAGTGTGTGGTGAGGGGTGGGATAAGTTGGTTTTGTTTTTTGGATTAGGGTTGGAGTTTTGTGGGTGTCAGGAGATTGTGTATGGAGAAGTGTGGTGGGGGAATTGAAAGTATTGATATGGTGGTTTGGGGGGGGGGGTGAATGGGTGGGGTGGGGGGGTTGGGGGGTTGGGGGGGGGGGTTGGGGCAGGGGGGGGGTACTGGTTGTGGTGGGGGGGCTGGGGGGGGAAATGTTGTGGGGGGGCTGGGGGGTGGGGGGGGGGGGGGGTTGTGGGGTAGGGGGGGGGGTTTGGTTGGGGGGGGGTGGGGGGGGGGGGGGGGGGTGGGGGTGGGGGTGGGTGGGGGGGGGGGGTGTTGGGGGTTGGGTTGGGGGGGGGGGGGGGGGGGGGGGTGGGGGGGGATGGGGGGTGTTTTTTTTAGCATGGGCTGGGGGGTGGGATGTAATTAGGGGGGGGGGGGGGGGGGTTTTGGGTGTTTGACAGGTACGGGAGGGGGTGGCTGGAATTTTGGTTTGAATGGGGATAAGTGTTTGGGCAGTTTTGGGTTGTTGGGGGGCAGAGTGGGGAGAAAGCACTTTTTCAGGGGGGGGTAACAGGGGGGTGGTGTTATGGGTATCTGTGATGGGGAGGGTTGGGGGGGGTTGAATGGGGGGTTTGCCCCCCCTTTTGGGGGGATTGGGGGGGTTTGTTATGGGGGGGGTTTGAATAGGTAAGGTAGGAAACTAGTTGGGTGGCATGTGAACAGAGTTGTTAGGGGATGGGTAAAAGGTGAGGTTTAAAGGTAAAGTCCATGTGAGGGGGTTTGGTGTTTGGGGTCTCTGGGGATAGTAAGGGTTGGTTGGGCACAAGGTTAGGGTATGGGGATGAATTCAATTGGGGGATGGAGTTTTGGTTGAAGGGGGGTTGAGGTACGTAGGGAGGGTGTAGTTTAGGTTATGGGGGGGGCATGGGGGGGGCATAGTGGTGTTGGGTTGGTTATTGATCAGGAAAGGGATTGAATGTAAGGGTTTTTGGGGTAACTCAAGGGGTAATGGTTATAGGGTAGATGTAGTATAGGGGGGGGGTAGGCATGGGTGGGGTGGGTGGTTTGGTGCATCAATAGAAATACTGTAATTCGGAGGGGGGGTATTGGGATCAAGTGGGGGGGGCATTAATGGGTAATTTAGGCGGGGGGGGACAAAGGGGGGGGGTGGGGGAGGGGTTTGGGGGTAAATGTTAGGGGGGAATGGGGGGTGAGGACGATGGGATGGTATTTGGGGAGGGGGGGGGGGGTGGATGTGGTTTGGGGGGGAACTAGGGGGATGGGGCGGGAAGATTATGGGGGGTAAGTTGGGTGGGGGTAGTTGAGGGGAGCGGGATGACATGTAGGGGGGGATAGGGGGGTAATTTAATTGGGGGGTTGGGGGTTAGAGTGGGGGTTAGGTGTGGACGTGGTGAGGGAGGTGGGGGATTGGGCAAGCTGGGTGGGGAGGTGTATGGAGAATAGGGTCCAGGTGGGGGGGGGGGTGGGTTTTGGAGTGGGGGGGGGTAAATGGTGGGGGGTGGGGGTTGGGGGTGGGAGCTTGGTGTGGTTCCCTGGGAATGGGTATTGGGGGGGGGTGGGCAGTAGGAATGGGGTGGGGGGGGGGGGAGGGGGGGTGGGGGTGGGTGGGGGGGGGGTGGGGCTGGGGGTTTATGGGGGGGGGGGTGGGGGGTGGGGGGAATTTTGGTGTTGTTATGGGTGGTGGGTATTTATTAAGGATTAAATTCAATACTGGGGGGGATATTCCTGGAGGTGATTAGGGGGGGGGGGGTGGGGGGGGGGGGGGGGTGGGGGGGGAAGGGGTGTAGAATGGGGGATATGATGGTAGTGTGGGGTGGGGGGGGGGGGGGATTTATTAGGTGTTGGTGAAGTTTATTGGGGGGGGTCTTTTATAGGGGTAAGTAGAAGGGGATGGTTGTGGGGGGGTGGGGGGTTGAGGAATTATGTTGTAGCGGGTGGGGGGTGGGGTGGCGGGGGGGGGTTAGTGGTGGCGTTGGGGGGTTTGGGGGGATGGGGGGTAGGGGATTGGGTTTGAAAGGGGTAGGGGTCTATTTGGGTTTTTTCACTGTGGGTATAAAGGGATGGGGGGTGGGTTATGGGAAGGGGGGGGGGCATTTGATAAGGAGGGAGGGTTACTCAAGTTGGATAGGGGGGGGATTTGATTTTATGGGGGGGGGGGTGGCTGATGGGGATGGTTTGATAAACTTCGGGGTGGGTGGGTGGATTATAAAGGGGGGTGGGGGATGGGGGGTGGGTGGTGGGATTGGGGTGGGGGGTGGATGTGGTGGGGGGGGGGGTTGTTGGGTTGTTCGGGTGGGGGGAGAGGGTGGTGATGGTGGTGGGGTGGGGGCAGGGGGGGAATGTTGTTTGTGTGATATGGTGCTGGGGAAATAAGTGAGATGGTCACAAAAATGGTCATTGTGGGGTGGGCGTATTTGTTTCGGGTTGGGTAATGTGGGGGGGTTTGGGGGGTGATGTAGTTAGGATGTAGTGGGGGGTGGGTTGGGGGGGGGTATGGGAGGGGTGGTAATTTGATCAATGGTGGGCGGTGGGGGGGTTTAGGGGAGGTGGTGACAGAAATGCTAACCGATTTCTGGGGGGGTTGGTGGTGATGGGGGGAAGGGGTTGGGGCTTGTGTCGGGGGTGGTATATATGTTAAGTGTATGTGGAGTTGCGGTTCTGATCTTGACGCGGTTTGCTGGTGGGCTTGGTGTATAGGGGGAAGGTTTACATTTTATTGGTTGATGGGGATTTGTGTGGGGGGGGGTGCGGTTTAAAAAATTGGCGGGTGGTAGGGGGGTTGGGTGGTGTAGTGTGGTATTGTTGGGGGTAAAAAATAATGTGGGTGGGGAAAAGTGTGGGGAGTTGGGTTTTTAGGTTTGTGAATGTGTATGGGGTGGTATTTTTGCCAGGGGAATCGGGGGTTGGGGGCGGAGGGGGTTTTGGTGGACAACTATTTTTTTGGTTGGGTTGTTTTATGTGGGTGGGTATGTGATTGTGGGGGGGAGTGTTTTAGCTTGTAGATAGATAAATGAGGTGTTGTAGTGAACAAGGTATAGTCAGAGGCAGAGGGAGCAGGAGGTTTTTTCGAAATGGGTGTTAGATATTTTTAATTGTATGAGGGGACATGGGTTTACAATTGGGGCGAATGGTGCGGATAGAACATGAGAAGATATCCAATTTAGGGAGAGCAGTTGTAGGGTGTGCTAAATGAGTTAAAGACATAGAATCTATATAGCAGATTTTGGTTTAAGAAAAGCCAGGTGGGCGGACTGGTGAAAGGTGAACAGGGGGGTTTGTCATATCTAAGCGTTGGGGGGAGGTGAGCGTTTATAGGTTTGGGGGGGGGGGGTTGAAGTGGGGTCGCGGCTCACAGATGGGCGGGTTGTTCTGTCTTTGCGGGGGGGGTCCTATGGGCGGTTTGATTATGGGTTATTGTAGCGTAAAAGTGGGAATTTAAATGCGAGGATATTTTATAAATAGCGTTCTCTTCAGTAGGTTATGCGGGGGGGGTTAGTAGGTAATGATAATGGGTGTTCGTGAAGGACTGGGTTTAGTTTGGAGGGGAAGGTGATGTTAAACTGGTAGATAAGTGGAGCATACAGGGGGTAGTTATTGAAGGTTAAGAGAGTTTCTAGGCGAGTTGTTTGATGGTGCGAAGCTAATGTTGTGATTGTAATAGATTTTGTTATAGGGTTTTGCTTGTGTAAGGTTTATTCGGGACAAGCAGTTGTAGGTCGGTAGGGTTTATGACTGTTAATAAGTTTCGATGTGTTTTGATAGTGGAGGGCGAATTATGGTAGTATTGTTAGTGAACGGTTCGGTAGTTGGACATTAGAATTGTGGGGATGGGGGATTAGTACCGTGGTTATGCGATGGGAGTGGGAACTAA
This sequence comes from Oreohelix idahoensis, assembly GCA_024509875.1. Classification (NCBI taxonomy): domain Eukaryota; kingdom Metazoa; phylum Mollusca; class Gastropoda; order Stylommatophora; family Oreohelicidae; genus Oreohelix; species Oreohelix idahoensis. Next base: position 38,748 of record JAMPIV010005345.1, read on the forward strand.
GACTAATTTGTTTATTTAGTACCGGGGAGGGGGGATTTATGGGGGTGGAAACTAATGTGATTTCTTGAGATATGGGATAGAATAGAGTTTAATATGTATTGTGATTTAGCCTCATTTTTATACTAAACTTTTTAGCCCCAAGTCTTATAATTTTTAATCTGGCGGGACTGGAATAAGGTTGAATAAGTTGGCGGCGTATGTATGTATAGTAGAATTGGCCGTGGATTGAGTATCGGGTTTTAATTGAATGTGATGTATTAGAATCATGGATTAAGTGTATTCTATACGGCGTAGGATTGCGAATCTGCGATGTAGGGGATATAATTACAATGTCCATCCTGTAGATTATTAAACTTTTTTTATTAGGAGTTGGGTGAATGGTTATTTATATATTAATGAGAAAGTATAATATATAATATTATGTCTAAAAATGGGTGATCTTGGCATTGTGAAAGGGAGTTGAACCATAAAATTTAGTAGGGTTATTTAGAGTTGATGTGATACTGTGGTGGGGGTTTATTAATGTACGCATAGAGTGGGGGGGGGGGTAATATAGATCAGGGATTTCATGATGTGAATATAAAATAAAAAAGAGTTACAATTTAAAATAAATCCATATTTGTGCATTATAGACAATGCTAATTCATTAAAAAAAAGAGAAACATGAGTAACTATAAAAATATTAGGAAGCATAAACGTTGATGGCATAATATAATTTTTAAAATGCATACCGGCAACACACAGCAGCTAGTAGAGATGGCAACCAAATAGGAATGTTTTTGCAGATAAAACTTAAAGGGTGTTAAGCAGGGATGTGTGATATTATCTGATATGCTATTTCTGTGCAGTAAAAATATAATGAAATCCATGGAGGATATCTAGTAATTTCAATTGGTGGACATAATATAAACACTTCAGATGCATTGTTTAAATAGCAAAATGTTTTAAAAGAATAAACGGAAAACTTTTGTACAAAACTGAAGAAAAGTGAAAATAAAGACCTTAACAAAACAGGCAGAAGTAATCATCACATCAAAGAAAAGGATTTGTCCAGAATGCACCATCAAATTCAGTAGATTCAAAGACATGGGCACCATAATAAAATTAGATGGAAGATAGTAACAATTCTCCAGACCTAAAGGTTTTTTATATTTGGGCATGCGCCCTAATATAACCGGCTAGGTTGAACGGGACGCACCTCCCCAAAACTAGGCAACATTTTATTTGAAGATGAAAAATGCATTTTAGATGTGAAGAGTACATTAAATCAAGTGAATGGACAATATTTACTGCAATAAATCTTCATCAATCAAAATAGTTAAACAGTAGGCTTATATAAAAAGAACCAACATTTTTATATGAGGACGAATGATGGTGTGATGGAAAAGTGTGGTTTATGGTGAAGTTATCGTAACGCATAATGATGATGACACATGATCAGTGACTTGAGTGTCTTCCCAGATACCCCGGCCTTTCACACTCTCCTTCCCCTTGTTAATGTTCGGGGGACAGGGTAGGGCCCACACACTCACATTCACACAATTTTATACTCTTGATGTAATCTGTCTGGATTGAGTTGAGGGGGTCAAATGATGCCACATTTAGACGGAACAAAACAAACTATTATCTTCTAATATATCCTAATTATAACCCAACAGACGTTGAACCGGATAATACAATTTTTTTTTTAAATTTGTTAGACCTAAAGTGTAAATCTAAGTACTAAGTCAATCAAAATAAGAATCTACGAACTAAGTCAATCAAAATAAGAAACAATAACTTCCCAGTGTCATATAGAGTAGGATTTTTAAACGTCCGGATTTGTCCGGCTGTTTTGAACCGGAACTTTGTGTCTAGCTGGATTTTATTTTTTAAATGGCGCAAAATCCGGCTTTTTAATGCGATGGACTAAATTACGGGACAGACGCCATTTTTGAAAATTCGTTAATTGAATTTCGGTTCCGACGACTGAATTAAAGTAGTCATCCCTACAGAATCAAGCGAATAATTATCAACAATCCCAAAAGATTTCATGTTGTTGGATCGTTTATATAGAATATCATCATATTTTAACTCTGATTTTGTTGTTGATATTTGTTATGAAAAAAAAAAAACACCACTTGAATAATAACAAGGTCACAGCCGGCCTGAGGCTGATTTAACCTACTTGACTAATGGGGCTCCCCGCTCACAGGGGGATCCGCACTCAGGTTTCCACCTCCAGCTTTGAAAAAGAAAATGTTAAGGAACAAAGATTATTTTTAGTTAAATATACAAAATACAAGCAATAACAGTGCCTTAAAAAATAAAACAATATCTACAGGTTTCGCCATATATTGACATAAAAAGTGTTGCAACAAAACTATCTAAGTCCAGCAGTCCCCACCAGAACGGCCAAATCCAGGCCCCATAATTACCACGGCCAACCGTTAACACAATAACTAGATTTAGTCAATTAAACGTCGTCTATTGCAAGTTGCAAATAATTTTAATATTTAATCGAAGTTTATTTAACTAAAGACTTTAAATATTTATTACACAAACCTACGCTAATTGCCAAAATAAAAGTGGGTGTGCAGATGAATTGAAAACATTTGTCTGTGTTGCCATGGGGTAGCGAGATTGAGAAAGAGAAGGTCATGTGTGTGTAGAGATGCAACAAAAATGTGTTGCTACAGAAGGTCCTTTCGCTTTTCATACTGTGAAACATCACAATAGTTTCAAATAAGTTGACTGTACTTCAAAATGCTTTCCGTGATTCCAACAAATTTATATGCGCGAGCACCAAAGCACTCCATTGATACACTTTTTTGAAAGACTGGAAGACAACAGCGTTGCTCATTATGGAGTTTCTACTGATGTGAACAAACACGACTCGGGCAAACTGTTTTAAATAACCATTCAATATTTTCACTTGAAAATTGGTGGTTTACCATACCAACTAATTAAAGTACAGAATACACTAAACAAGGATGCAAAAACAATGCCTGAATTACTGACTGAAACACTTGTATAAAATATGACTTCTTCAGAGAAATGTGTTGCATTTACTTGAGATAATTGTTAACAAAATGTTACATGGAGCTGGGCGTAATACAGAGAATAGCAGTATTTTTTTTTTGTGTATTTAAAACGTAATCTAGCTTTGTTAAAGACTATTTTTATCATCAAACATTTATCAATAAACACAAAAGGTCGTTTGATGAACTCTTTGTTTGATACGTAAAAAATCAGTTTCACTATCATTAATTAATTAAAATTAATATGTTCTATTTTTTTCATTATAGTGGCCTCCCTTGCTATCCTTGTTCATGACAAAAAATTGAATATTGTCCTCCTTTTCCCGTTGAAAGATAAGGTAACCCCAATATAGAGCGAAATCTGTCAAGTGGAAGCAAGCCATGGACAATAAGTAAAGAAAGAAGAAAACTACTGGAGGCCATAGAGATGTGGTTTTACAGACGAACGTTAAGAACACCAGAGACAACTAACAAGTTACAATGAGGTTGTCCTGACAGAATTCAGCACACAAAGGGAGGTTACTACTTACATTAGTAAGAAACAACCGCTTTATTTAGACATGCTATGAGAAGGGGAGAGCAGGAATGTACTGTGACAACAGGAAAAAATGATGGCAAAAGTGACAGAGTCTGAAAAAAGAGAAGATAATGGACAGTTTAACACCAAGGCACGTGAGAGGACAACAATAGAATTTACAAACAGCACATAGGACGGTAAGTTGTGGAGAGACATGATCACTAATGCCAAAAGACATGCTACTTGAAGAATAACAAAGAATTTAAACATTACAATAACTGCAATAAAAAAGGCATTTGTTTACATTTTAAAAAATGCAAATAAGCATGGTCTTCAAGATAGTAGCCAGTCACAGACATGACACTTTGCATTGTAGTTAAGTTATGATGACGCTATTTAATTATATTTTTTTAACCATCACTATCAGAAAATGTTTCTACACTTTTTAAAGGAGACATTTTTTTAAAAATGATGTGATTACAGTAAAAAAAAAAAAAAATGATAACGCATTCTCATTGATAGAGATTTTCTGACAATCATCTATCTTTCTGTCTCTCACTGATGTTTGGCAGAACCTAAAAAGTCAAGTGCTGAGAACTCAAAATTCTCTACTGCTAGCTTTGTTGGAATCACATGACACATGTTCCTTGGAGGTATCATCGCTTTCTTGTCCTCTGACACTATCTGTGGGTAGGTAGGTAAATCCATCTTGGTTCGCTGTTCTGTCATTGTGATGTCTCTGACCTACTTCCTTTCAGCTTTTTCCCATACTTTTAGATTAGGCAACCTGCTGTTGGAGGAATATATATATATATATATATATATATATATATATATATATATATATATATATATATATATATATATATATATATATATATATATATATATATATATATATATATATATATATATATATATATATATATATATATATATATATATATATATATATATATATATATATATATATATATATATATATATATATATATACAGTAGAACTCCATTTATCCGAACCCCTTGGGACCGAGCATCGTTCGGATAATCAAATGTTCGGATAATTGGATTACATAATGTATCGAGTACATGTACACATACGCTCGTATTTCTAAAAATAATTAACCATCACAAGGGAAATACACATTAAAACATATTTACTTGTACTGTAATAATAATACCCACACTGTATTAGATCACCGTATCACCAAAATCTTTTATTACACAGCAGTGCATGTACTACTTGTATTAATTATGTTTTTTTAAGAAAGAGAAATGTTTTCAAAATAACATTACAAACGATTCAAAACCATGCGCAACTTACGTATACATGTACTTGCACAGATGTAGCCCACTATTTAAAATAATGAGGAATCCTCTTTTGCACCAAACTGGATAGTCTCCTTTTGGCTGCTAAGTCCCGCATTCTCTTCAACAGCAGAAGCTGTGTAGGACAGCTGTCATCTTCTTGCTCGTACCAAGCCATCGCTGTTTCTAGTGCTATAAAGGCCTCTTCAGGACTTGGTCGACGTTTTGGGTTTTCTTCATAATCTACAAGTACATCATGTACTTCTGAGGAGTCTTCATCATCGGTCACTACATGTATTTGGTTTTCTTCTTGCACAAAAGACGAAATTTCTTCGTCATTCAAAAACTGAAAACCAGAATCATTATCATCTTCTAGCCACGTGTGTGCATCATCTTTGTCACAGTCCGAAAATCCGGGCATTGCTTGAAACAGTTCCACAACTTCATTTATACAATCATCATTTGTGTCCACTGCAGTAGTTTCATTTCCTTCTTTTTTCCCAAGCAATCTATCCCAAGCCTTGTTGAGATTATCTTGTGACAGGGTGGTCCAAGCATCAGCTAACATATAGCAGCAGTCTTTGAGATTAAGCTTCTTGGAAAACGCCACCACACTTTCTTCATCTTCAGCCAACAATAAACGACGCAGGACTTCCTTCTTGTACATCTTTTTAAGTTTTGCTATAACACCCTGATCCATTGGTTGAATCAGTGCTGTTACATTAGGAGGCAGAAAAATTACTTTAAAATTTGCATCAACTGCATTCAATGTATCCGTCTCTGGATGAGATGGTGCATTGTCCAGTAGAAGAATTACTTTTCCAGTTTTCTTTTCTTGTTCTCTCAACCTCTTCACATTTGGGATGAACTGATTTGTATACCAATCAAGAAATATTTCACTATTCATCCAAGCACTCTTCTGTGCTTTGTAGCACAATGGGAGACATGTCACATTCTTTAAACAACGTGGTTTTTTTACTTTGCCGATCGTTAGCACCGGTAAATGATGACTTCCACTGGCATTCGCGGCTACCAAAATTGTTACTCTCTATTTGCACTTTTTAAACCCAGGGGCAGCTGCTTTGCGCTGAGATGCAAGTGATTTTTGAGGCATTGATTTCCAGTATAAGCCAGTCTCATCGGCATTATACACATCATCGAGTGAATAACTTTCTTCTTCCAAAAAAGCCAAGAGTGTTTCTTTAAAATTTTCAGCGGCAGTTGCATCGCTAGATAAAGATTCCCCTTGAATCTCCAATCCTCGTATGCCATGACGAGATTTAAAGTTTCTTAACCATTCCTGGCTAGCCTTAAAGTCAGGAGGACCGTCAAGTTGATTGTTGAACTGAAGTGCCTTTTCACACAATAGAGAGCCAGAGATAGGTTCCCCTTTGCTTCTTCTTTGCACAAACCATATATACAAAGCCTCTTCCAATTTCAAATCTTTCGCATTTCTCATGGTTTTACGTTTCTTCGACCCATTTTCACTATCCAATTTCGATGCAAAACTCATAATTTTATCCTTGTTACTTTTGATGTCAGAGACTTTAGCTTTCCCAACATTGAAAATTCTGGCAAGTGAAGACACAGTTTCACTTTTTCCTAGTCTCTTGATAATTTCTGTTTTCGTTTCAATTGACAAAACATTGCGGTTCCTTTTATATGCATTAGGCCTACTGGAAGATGCCTTATCGCACAGAGAAATACTTGTACACCAAAATTATTCTGCTGTGGTAGCAGAGACAATTATTTTAAGTTGAACTGTCTGTTTAGCCAGTGTTCTGCCTAGAACGCACTCGTACACTGGATTGGTAAACTAGATATTAACTGACTTTATGATATAATGATCTAACTGACTTCCTGTATGTAAGCGACCGACCATTAGCCCATCCCATCCTCTACAAATTGTTCGCACACATTTGAAGCTTGCCGCATCAAAAGATTCAGAATTGTAGTCTAACGTGACTGGTGGCACCTGATTTTTTTTTTCTGGACAAAGTGTTCGGATAATTGGATGTTCGGATAATTGGGGTTCGGATAAATGGAGTTCTACTGTATATATATATATATATATATATATATATATATATATATATGTATGTATATATATATATATATATATATATATATATATATATATATATATTATATATATATATATATATATATATATATATATATATATATATATATATATATATATATATATATATATATATATATATATATATATATATATATATATATATATATATATATATATATATATATACATACATATATAGTAAAGTATATTTTTTGCAAGACACAGAGCAAACAACAGAGAAGATATCAGACCAATTAAAAACATGGTAAACAAGAACAGCAAAACATAATTAATACACGGTACTTGGGACAGGAAGTTGTGGAGAGACATGATCATTTACACCAGCTAGCATGGCACAAGAAGAAGATATTGCTCTTGCGACTTGAGTGAGTATTTCTTGTCCTATGCCCGACCTGGAAGTGATGAGGCAACGCAACGTCTTATTGACATTCTGAGTTATACCAGCAAGAGTTCTAAGCATCTGGCAGGTTCAACCGAGCTGAAGACGTCATGGGGAAAGGCCAGATATATTTGGCACAACTGGTCCTGCAGGACTTAGGATCAATCATTAACAGCTCTGGCGACTGTGCAGTAGAAATTAAAAGAAGACTTGCAATTGCTTCACATAAGCTAATACAGATGAAAAACCTATGGCAAGGCACAAGCAAAGAAACAAAGTTACAACTGATCAGAGCATGTATATTCCCAGTAGCAACATACGGCTGCGAGACTTGGACACTCAATAAAACAGTTGCAAAAAAGATTACATCATTCGAAATGAAATGCTACAGAAGGATGTTGAGAATACCCTGGACAGAAAAAAAGACCAACAGAGAAGTACTGCACTCACTAAATGTACAGGAACATTGGCTCCTAAATACCATCGCAATAAGGAAGCTGAAATTTTTCGGTCATATAAAAAGACATAATAGTCTGGAAAAAACAGTGATGGAAGGCATGGTCCCTGGAAAAAGGGGAAGGGGTCGACCTAGACGACGGTGGACCCAGGACATCACAGAGAGTCTGAACTTGTCTTTGGCTGATGCAGGTCGACTTGCCCAGAATCGTGATGCGTTCAGAGCAGCTGTAATGGAGACAACGTTCTGGAAAGAATACGTCACATGATGATGATGATGGTCCTGCAGTTTGTAGGGTTAGAATATGATCAACAATCTTAGTCCAGAAAATGGGGTCTATGTAGGGTCCGAGCCCTGACGTTCCCATCTACATTAGTGAATGGTGATGTGAACACACCGCCGCTCACATTCAGGTGCAGTGATCACCGTGGGAGCTACTGTCTTGCTCTGATAGTAAGCTTCTAGCATATGACCTCTCCTGCAAAACCTGTCCATAGCAATACCTTCACGGGGTGACCCTGTTTTCATAGAGTTTGCTATGGAGACGACCGAATGCCCGGCGGAATAACCGGGTCGGGAGTAGTTTGGGACCCCAATACCCACCGGCGAGTGGACCTTGCTCTGGCCAGCACCAACCCAAACCCAAACATTGGTTCAATTCCGCGTAGATGAAGATCATAAGCCTTGGATGGCAGTTCATCTATGAGAAGAAAAACTGATTTTAAACCACGTGCTGCCTTGCAGGTAAACTGGGGACAATCAAATGCTAATGAAGGCTACCCTACAGAAATGTCAGTTAAAATCAGATGCACTAGGCTACATGCTTAACGACACAGTGGAACGTAATTCGCGAAATGAAGACCTCATGAGATGTCAACAGCCTCAAACTGACTGCTGCTTTCTTTGAAAATATTCACGTTTACTTCTGAGGGTGAACGAAGAAGAAGAAGAGACACATAAAAAAAAACATTACAGAAACTTCAGCTGGTCGAGCTAGCAACCCACATTCCAAAGACAACGAGAGGTGTATGATACGACCTTAAAAAAAAACTAGATGCAGGAAGTCAACTTTTCAAAAAGGCAAAACCTAAAACCACTACACTTTAACGAGTTGCAAAAACAGCACAGGCCGCTAAAGAAATGGGATGATACAATATTAAACTATTGGTACCAGCAGAAACTTAATTGAATGTAATACGAAAGTACACACAACAATGAATACTGGAGCAAACATCATCTATCAAAGACTTGATGACAAAGACATTTAACACACAGAGGAAGTTGTTTTACGATATGACCACAACCACAACAATTTTCTGACAGAATGTGGACCAATATTAATCAGAATCAGAACAGCAAGACCCCAGACAAATAGAAGGACCACCATAATCCAGCACCATGCACCAACAAACAATATATGCTACCAATGAAGTCTTCTGTGAGAAATTTCAGACAACTTGGCACCAAGGTGAGACATTAAGATGGTAATGGGAGACAGGAATAGGAAAGTCAGAACATACAATAACAACTACAAATTGATTATGGGGAAGAATGGCACATGAAATAAAAATTTTAATGGAAACATCTTTGTAATTTTAATGAAAAGGTCATTGAATGAACCATCTTTCCATTCAAGAATGTGATAAAAGTAATAATACTAACAATAGCCCCTTCAGTCATAACTGACTATGGGGATGCGCCCCTGAGGGGACAGCCCTCAGTTGCTTATTTTCCTGGAGTTCCTTTCGACCTTTTCTCCTCTCTTCTGCTTGACTTAGAGCTTCTTTTCGCCCAATCAAAGGTGGCACCGTAGACAGCATCGCCAGTTGCGATCGGCAGCTTCATCCTCTATTGATGCTGGAGTTATATCCAGCGCCCTCATGTCTCTCTGCATACATCTTTGAAGCTCAGCTGCGGGCGCCCAACTGTTCTTTTGCCATCTGCCAGGTGTCCGTATAAATATCTTTCGGGATGCGATCATCTTCCGTGCGGCGAACATGGCCAAGCCAGCGTAGTCTGCGCTGTCTAAGCAGTGTATAAATACTTTGAAAGCCAGCACATGACAACATCTCGATATCTGTCACTTTGTCCTTCCATGAAATACCGTAGATGTGACGTAGACACCGTAGATGGAAAGTGTTGATCCTTCTTTCCTGCTTAGCATAGGCTGTCCATGTCTCGCTGCCATTTAAAAGTGTGCTGGTGACGCAGGTGGTATATACCGCAGCTTTAGTCTTCATTGTGAGTTTGGAGTTTCCTAAAACACCCGTTGTAAGGCAGGCAAAGGTGGCTGCAGCTCTGCTAGTGCGGCTGTCAATTTGTGTTCAGAGAGAGTTTGTCGTTGATGGTAGACCCCAGGTATGTGAAGTGGTGCACCATTGCCAATTCATAGTTACCGATAGTATTAATTGGTGCAGCATCCACATTCTAACCCAGCAAATTACTTTTCTTTAGACTTATAATGAAGCCAAAATCCTTGCATGCTTGAGTGAAGCTATTCGTCAAGCTCTGAAGCTCCTGCTGACTTTGAGTGACGACTGCTGTGTCATTAGCGAATAACAAGTCTCTTATAGTGACCAGTTTGACTTTTATTTTGGCCTTCAGCAAAGCGAGGTTAGACAGTCGGCCATCTGACCTAGTGTGAAGGCATATTCCTTCAGCTGCATCTCTGAATGCATGTTTAAGAGCAAAGCAAAGAAGATCCCGAAGAGGGTCTGAGCCAGGACGCAGCCTTGTTTAAAGCCGCTGCGTATGTCAAAGGTTTGTGATGTGCTTCCAGCTTATTGGACTGTTCCCTTCATGTATTCATGGAATGACTTTGTCCTTTCCAGCAATAGTGAGGCAGGCTAGTTTAAGGAGGATTTTGAAGAGTTCATCCATGCTAATCAGGTCAAATGCCTTTGTGAGGTCTATAAAGGCGATATATAAAGGCCTTTTCTGCTCTCTTGATTTTTCCTGAAGCTGGCGGAGGGAAACGATCATGTCAATTGTTGATATCTCGATAGAAGTGCTCAGCTAATTTGTGTAATTGCTTTAAACGTTGCAAGAACCTTACCATAAAAACTAAGATGCCTCTGTAGTCATTGCAATCTCCTTTTTTATAGTGTCACAACCTTGGAATCTCGCATGTCTTAAGGGATAGTTATATCTCTTCCCAGCACTCATGCAGCACTATATGCAGAGAGTGTAATAGTGTGTCCCTGCAGCAGTTGATTAAATTGGGAGGAATACATCACTGTCTCGTGCTTTTCAGAAGCTAAGCTATCAATGGCCTTGCTGAATTTTTCCAATGCTGGTTCAGCATCCAGCTCCTCTAAATTTGGAAGGCATTTTACAGCGTCATGGGCTGCATGCGTGGCGGTATTAAATGAACCATCTGTCCATACAAGAATGTGCAAAAGGTCATAGAAGGAACCATTTTCCATATAAGAATGTGTAAAACGTCGTTGAAGGAACATCTTTCTATACAAGAATGTGTAAAAAGTTATTGAAGGAACCATTATCCACAAAATAATGTGTAAAAAGTCATTGAAGGAACCATTTTTCATTTAAGAATGTGTAAAACGTCATTGAAGGAACCATTTTCCATTTAAGAATGTGGAAAACGTCATTGAAGGAATCATTCTTCCATACAAGAATGTGTAAAAAGTCGTTGAAGGAACATCTTTCCATACAAGAATGTGTAAAAAGTTATTGAAGGAACCATTATCCACGAAATAATGTGTAAAAAACCATTGAAGGAACCATTTTACATTTAAGAATGTCGAAAGAGTCATTGAAGGAATCATCCTTCCATATACGAATGTGTAAAAAGTCGTTGAAGGAACATCTTTCCATACAAGAATGTGTAAAAAGTTATTGAAGGAAGCATTATCCATATAAGAATGTGTAAAATGTCATTGAAGGAACATCTCTCCATACAAGAATGTGTAAAAAAACGTTCAAGGAACCATTTCCAATATAACAATGTACAAAAAGTCGTTGAAGGAACATCTCTCCATACAAGAATGTACAAAAAGTCGTTGAAGGAACATCTCTCCATACAAGAATGTACAAAAAGTCGTTGAAGGAACATCTCTCCATACAAGAATGTACAAAAAGTCGTTGAAGGAACATCTCTCCATACAAGAATGTACAAAAAGTCGTTGAAGGAACATCTCTCCAATACAAGAATGTACAAAAAAGTCGTTGAAGGAACATCTCTCCAATACAAGAATGTACAAAAAAGTCGTTGAAGGAACATCTCTCCAATACAAGAATGTACAAAAAGTCGTTGAAGGAACATCTCTCCACACAAGAATGTACAAAAAGTCGTTGAAGGAACATCTCTCCAATACAAGAATGTACAAAAAAGTCGTTGAAGGAACATCTCTCCAATACAAGAATGTACAAAAAGTCGTTGAAGGAACATCTCTCCAATACAAGAATGTACAAAAATTCGTTGAAGGAACATCTCTCCAATACAAGAATGTACAAAAAGTCGTTGAAGGAACATCTCTCCATACAAGAATGTACAAAAAGTCGTTGAAGGAACATCTCTCCAATACAAGAATGTACAAAAAAGTCGTTGAAGGAACATCTCTCCATACAAGAATGTACAAAAAGTCGTTGAAGGAACATCTCTCCAATACAAGAATGTACAAAAATGTCGTTGAAGGAACATCTCTCCAATACAAAAATGTACAAAAAAGTCGTTGAAGGAACATCTTTCCAATACAAGAATGTACAAAAAAGTCGTTGAAGGAACATCTCTTCATATAAGAATGTACAAAAAGTCGTTGAAGGAACATCTCTCCAATACAAGAATGTACAAAAATGTCGTTAAAGGATCATCTCTCCAATACAAGAATGTACAAAAAAGTCGTTGAAGGAACATCTCTCCAATACAAGAATGTTCAAAAAAGTCGTTGAAGGAACATCTCTCCATACAAGAATGTACAAAAATGTCGTTGAAGGAACATCTCTCCAATACAAGAATGTACAAAAAAGTCGTTGAAGGAACATCTCTCCATATAAGAATGTACAAAAAGTCGTTGAAGGAACATCTCTCCAATACAAGAATATATAAAAAGGTCACATGGAGTTACATACATACAATCATCATCATTATTCCCCTTTTTGTTCCTTTTGGAGAATGGGACCACCAGTTAGTTCCCTTTGTAGGAAACTTGCATCAATGCATTTATGTGCTCTTGTAACAGTCGTTCATGTAACATTTTGGTTTACATAGTAAGATCACACACACCAACAGTAGTTCATGTAACATTTTGGTTTACATAGTAAGATCACACACACCAACAGTAGTTCATGTAACATTTTGGTTTACATAGTAAGATCACACCCACCAACAGTAGTTCATGTAACATTTTGGGTTACGTAGTAAGATCACACACACCAACAGTAGTTCATGTAACATTTTGGTTTACGTAGTAAGATCACACACACCAACAGTAGTTCATGTAACATTTTGGTTTACGTAGTAAGATCAACGTACAAGAAAGATAGCACATGCCTTGTATACAGGTTAAAAACAAACAAATACAGACAGATGGTTGTGTCATGTTAAATTAATGGAAGTTGAAAGACAATAGAGTATTATAGTCACCACATTTCGGAGATAGATCAAGGTGAAGAAGAGATGGGCAGACAGTCTATAAATTGAATTTACTTAACAAAACTAGATAGAGGAAAAGAGAGAGAGAGCGAGAGAGAGAGAGAGAGACAGAGAGAGAGAGAAAGAGAGAGAGAGAGAGAGAGAGAGAGGGAGAGAGAGAGAGAGAGAGAGAGAGAGAGAGAGAGAGAGAGAGAGAGACTATCAACAACAGAGAAGAGTAGAAACGGGCTAAGTCTGGGGCAGAAAAAAAAACAAAGTTTTGGAAAGCTGAATAAGAAGAACAACTTACATTAAAATAGGTAACAACATTATCATCTGCTCCGCTGGTCTCATCAACATCTAGGTCATTTATTGTTGAATAATATGCTGTCATTTCATTGTTGCAAACTGTTTCGTTGTTGCATTCATGCCCACCTGTTTCATAGTAAGAACACAATTATTGAAGTATAAACCAACAAACATTCAAAACCTATTTTTTTTTTAGCTTATCTTCCATCCAAAAATGAAAGGTGTACTTATATTAAGTGTTATCTTATCTTTATCCTTGCCCTCCAGAAATATAAGCCTTCGACTTATGCTAAGTCTTGCCATCTCGTGCTAACAGTTTCAAGTTTTACCAAGCATGATTGTTGAAACTGTTGCATTTTAAAGTTTCCCCAGGATGAGGCAGCCGGTCGCATGCCCAACTTTCCTTAGTTGCCTCATACAACACGCATGATAGGTTACAGTACTACTATGGAAGGATACCTCTGATGATCAGATTGCTTCCTGTTGTAATGCTGCGTATATAGTTTCCTATTAAAACTGGTGTTCTTATGTTTGTACATATGCATACAGTTATCAGGTAAGTGCACAATTATATATGAACATATGTTTGTGTGTTTTTCTAATACCAGCTCTTCTATTTCTCTCTCCCCTCTTCTCTCCCCCACCTCACCTTCTACATCCAAGTTTCTTCATTACATTTGCCGAAGGCTTTGGCAACACAGCACAATCCCTGTAGCTAATACAATGGTTCTAGTTTGTTGCATAATTCATATTATATTTGCAAGATATGGTGCAAATATCCGGTCACCCCGGAAGAGCTACCATACCAGGGAAGAGGCAAGGGATGTTCCTTAATAAGTCCACTTGCCTAGTGCCGCCCCGCGTGCACCACAGACAGCTAATGTCAAGATTACTTTCCCAGAAGCCAGCCAGTCTCTTAGCACATTGGATCACATTAGACTTGATATCATTAACTAATGACTATGACACCACGATTCAAGATGCATTAACTCGAGCCTTACGATGATTATTACACTTATTGGTCAACACTGAATTTAAAGACATTTGTTGACGACACCGTTGTTGTGAAAATGAATTTACCGTGATACAACGTTAAAATATCTCCAATTATAAAGAGAACATTGTAGGGATAAAAATAATGCGTAAGATACTAGGAGACATGCTCGCCTATGCCCGCATTTCCTACCGCCATTCAAACTAACTAGTTAGACGTGCAGATGAAACGGTACCCTTGTAGACGGGAGGATAACGGAGATATAAAAAAGGAAAAATATGACTGAACACGTGTTTGAACCTAAAGGGCAAAAAGACGCAATTGGTAATAAAAGAGAAAAAAAAATCACGCCACTAGTTAACACAATGTAAGGAAATTGATAGAAAAGACCTTAGCTCTTATTCGAAACAGTCATTTCTTGGACGTTTTACGATACTTGGTTGTTTTATTTGAATTCAGCGGCAAACGCCGTGGAGAACGTTCAACAACAAATTTCAAAAACTAACCTTGAGAAAAAATATGTTTTTCTTAATAATAAAGTTATGAATATAAAACCTAGCTAGTTTGATAGCCCATCTTAAGCAGAGAAATAATATACTTTCATTTATACAGACGGACAGATAACAAGGAAGATATTGACAAAAGACTGTATTGTTCACATCAGACTAGCGACAGTATTGTTGTGCACACTTTCACTAAAGCTTCAAATTTGCGTCCTTGAGACACGGAAATGCAAAAATCTAGCTGTAATGAACGAGAGGGGGAAGGTTGGAGAATTGTGGCTAAAAATAACTTAGGAGGCAGATTTGTGTAGGGTTTTGCGTGGAGTTGGTCCAAGAAACAAGTGTGTTTTTGTGAAAAGCCAAGTAG
Source organism: Oreohelix idahoensis (assembly GCA_024509875.1). NCBI lineage: Eukaryota > Metazoa > Mollusca > Gastropoda > Stylommatophora > Oreohelicidae > Oreohelix > Oreohelix idahoensis. Next base: position 54,302 of record JAMPIV010005345.1, read on the forward strand.
AGACAGACGGACCAACAGACAATAATACATACTTGACTGAGATCTGACTGAAATTTGACTTTTGGTTTGAAGATTTGAAAAAGTTAGGGGGGAAGTCTGTGATTGGACAAATGTATTCATATTAGCGGGATAGAGACGTGCATTTCTGCCATTTTGACATAAGTCTGTCCAGTAACACAGTCAGTAATTTCCAGTGGTGTTTTCCCAGAAGATATTATATTCAATTTAGTGGGACGCCATACTATAGCCAGCAGCTCAGCTGAGTTCTGCTAGAATAACTGTGTTCTCAATTCTGAATTCTGGTAAGAATGAAAGCATTTATCTTGTATATTTTAATATTTTGAGTGATTGATACTGCCATATCATATAAAATGATTACGACAAGTAAGTGCTCGCTCTAGGTCCCCAGCCCAAGTTCAGGGTCTAAAGACAAACAAAATAAATGGACGCCTAACTAAGACTATGGAAGGCGGATCTATTATTGAGATCAGTGGGAACATATCACCTATCTTATTGAAGAAAAGAGGAAACTATTGAACATATCTCAGATGCAATGCAGTCTTGGGAAACTGGTACTATATGAAAACAACTGGGTAAGATGTGCTACGTTGGTCAGAGAGATCTGACCCATTCTGTGTAATGTTGATGTGTTGTGCTGTGTGTAAGAGTGGTGCAGTGGATAGAGTACTGACACATGGCACAAATTTTGTTTCAGAATTGTGAGTTTCTGTTGTGGCACTAAAGGTAGTGCCACATACTTAAGCAAGAATACACAAGCAGATTGTGTGTGCCGCCTAACATTTGTGTCGGTGCAGCCTAGCATTGTATTCCAGCTACCGAGAGGAGTGGGCCACAGGAATCCTGTATCAGATCTTCACAGACAAGATGAGTGAATACGTGGCCTGCTGAAGATTCACCAGTATTTAAAACCACCACAAATATTTCCCCTATCAAATATAGACTGAATTCTTGGGAAATATAACATTTAACTACAGTCTATAAGTCAATGGACAAAGCTTGTTGTAGTCACAGAGTGGGAGTGATGACACCACCCCAACAGCACATCCAGTAATAGTTCTCCCAGAGACAGTATAGATATTATTAATATTAACCAGTCTTATAAAATACCTATGTACACAAATTCCATTTTATTATGCCATATATTTATGCATTCCATTTATAACTCCATAACATTTCATATGTTCTGACCAAAATAAAACATTGGTTCAGAACTAATAAATTTAGAAAAAAATTTTAAAAATCAAAACTAAAACAGTCTGAGTTAGTTCAGTGTGTTATAGATTTTATTAGACTTATTAATTACCTGTGTGTGTCTGGATATTATATTACAACACATTACATTTCAGTACCCTAGACTTTTAACGTAGCTAACATTTCATGATAGTAGGATAGTCTGTTTGAGGTCGTAGTGGTAGTACGAAGGGCCTTCTGTAATTCACATAAACTTTTATCTCAGGAGCCTTCACAACTGACCTCATACAGTACCCTAGGTAACATAACAACCATACAATACCATCAAAACCACTACACCTGGAGTAACATTATATTGTGGCCGTTGATATATAAGCTGGCTGCCTTTTATATCCTATTTCTCTGTTTTATGATCGTATATGTTTCGTATCTCTACCCTAAACAATAGGCAGCTTTATTGTGGTAAGGAGAACTTTTTTCTCTCAAGACGACAACAGTTCATATAGTGACAGTTGATGAATGATTTCAACAGTTGAAAAATGACTTCACGCTGACAGCAGTAAATAGTCAATGTTGAACTTTATTTACATAAATGATCAAAAGATTGAAAAAAATGATATGTCCAACCTTTCACTGAGGTTGGATATTTTTTACAGCAAACATTTCAGTAGATACTAATTTTTCTCTCCTATCTCTCTCGCTCTCGCTGCTTCTGTATTCATACTGTCTCTAGTGGTTATTATGATCATGGCTTGAGAACCAAGGTTGTCAATATTTCCCTTGCCATTAATTCTTCATGTCTAACCATTGTCTCTTTTATGTTCTGACATTATTTTCATCTGTTCTAGTCTTGGTGTATCTTAATGAGACTGGCGTGACGGCCAAAGATGTAGCTTTATCACGTTCATCTTCTGCTCGCCTAGCCTGTCAACTTGTCTACTGTATTTCCCTTCTAGCTATGATACTTAGAGTGTTTAACGTACGTACGTTTTCGAAATATACACAACCTCTCTCACTGGCAACACTGGCATCTTGTCCTCAGAAATAACAAATCTGTCATATATGAATTTGTATCAAGAACATGCGATTTGGACGTCTACATGATAAGTATAACTTTTTTGCCAACCGCAGAGTCAACCAAAACATTTACTGGCTTTACCACTCGATGGAAACTCACTATTCACAGCCACTTCTAATTTACTAACTTTAACACAACTCAAGCAAACTTGCTTCTAAACGCTATCGCATTTTCGGATTTCACTGACTTAATCTAAAACTTCGATTTACAATTACAGTAGAACTCCATTTATCCGAACCCCATGGGACCGAGCATCGTTCGGATAATCAAATGTTCGGATAATTGGATTACATAATGTATCGAGTACATGTACACATATTTCTAAAAATAATTAACCATCACAAGGAAAATACACTATAAAACATATTTAATTGTGCTGTAATAATAATACCCACACTGTATTAGATCACTGTATCACCAAAATCTTTCATTACACTGCAGTGCATGTACTACTTGTATTAATTATTATTTTTTAAGAAAGAGAAATGTTTTCAAAATAACATTACAAACGATTCAAAACCAGGCGAAACTTACGTATACATGTACTTGCACAGATGTAGCCCACTATTTAAAATAATGAGGAATCCTCTTTTGCACCAAAACTGGATAGTCTCCTTTTGGCTGCTAAGTCCCGCATTCTCTTCAACAGCAGAAGCTGTGTAGGACAGCTGTCATCTTCTTGCTCGTACCAAGCCATCGCCGTGTCTAGTGCTATAAAGGCCTCTTCAGGACTTGGTCGACGTTTTGGGTTTTCTTCATAATCTAGAAGTACATCATGTACTTCTGAGGAGTCTTCATCATCGGTCACTACATGCATTTTGGTTTTCTTCTTGGACAAAAGCCAAAAGTTCATCGTCATTCAAAAACTGAAAACCAGAATCATTATCATCTTCTCGCCACATGTGTGCATCATCTTTGTCACAGTCCGAAAATCCGGGCATTGCTTGAAACAGTTCCACAACCTCACTTATACAAACATCATTTGTGTCCACTGCAGTAGTTTCATTTCCTTCTTTTTTTCCCAAGCAATCTATTCCAAGCCTTGTTAAGATTATCCTGTGACAGGGTGGTCCAAGCATCAGCTAACATATAGCAGCAGTCTTTGAGATTAAGCTTTTTGGAAAACGCCACCACACTTTCTTCATCTTCAGCCAACAATAAACGACGCAGGACTTCCTTCTTGTACATCTTTTTAAGCTTTGCTATAACACCCTGATCCATTGGTTGAATCAGTGCTGTTACATTGAGAGGCAGAAAAATTACTTTAAAATTTGCATCAACTGCATTCAATGTATCCGTCTCTGGATGAGATGGTGCATTGTCCAGTAGAAGAAATTCGTTTCCAGTTTTCTTTTCTTGTTCTCTCAACCTCTTCACATTTGGGATGAACTGATTTGTATACCAATCAAGAAATATTTCACTATTCATCCAAGCACGCTTCTGTGCTTTGTAGCACAATGGGAGACATGTCACATTCTTTAAACAACGTGGTTTTTTTTTTTGGCTTCGCCGATCATTAGCACCGCACCGGTGAACGATGACTTCCACTGGCATTCGCGGCTACCAAAATTGCACTTTTTAAACCCAGGGGCAGATGCTTCTTGCTGAGATGCAAGTGATTTTTGAGGCAATGATTTCCAGTATAAGCCAGTCTCATCGGCATTATACACATCATCGAGTGAATAACCTTCTTCTTTCCAAAAAAGCCAAGAATGTTTCTTTAAAATTTTCAGCGGCAGTTGCATCGCTAGATAAAGATTCCCCTTGAATCTCCAATTCTCGTATGCCATGACGAGATTTAAAGTTTCTTAACCATACCTGGCTAGCCTTAAAGTCAGGAGGACCGTCACGTTGATTGTTGAACTGAAGTGCCTTTTCACACAATAGAGAGCCAGAGACAGGTTCCCCTTTGCTTCTTCTTTGCACAAACCATATATACAAAGCTTCTTCCAATTTCAAATCTTTCGCATTTCTCATGGTTTTACGTTTCTTCGACCCATTTTTACTATCCAATTTCGATGCAAAACTCATAATTTTATCCTTGTTACTTTTGATGTCAGAGACGGTAGCTTTCCCAACATTGAAAATCCTTGCAAGTGAAGATACAGTTTCACCTTTTCCTAGTCTCTTGATAATTTCTGTTTTTGTTTCAATTGACAAAACATTGCGGTTCCTTTTATATGCTTTAGGCCTACTGGAAGATGCTATACCGCACAGAGAAATACTTGTACACCAAAATTATTCTGCTGTAGTAGCAGACACAATTATTTTAAGTTGAACTGTCTGTTTAGCCAGTGTTCTGCCTAGAACGCACACGTACACTGGATTGGTAAACCAGATATTAACTGACTTTATGATCTAACTGACATCTTGTACGTAAGCGACCGACCATTAGCCCATCATATCCTCTACAAATTGTTCGCACACATTTGAAGCTTGCCGCATCAAAAGATTCAGAAATGTAGTCTAACATGACTGGTGGCTCCTGATTTTTTTTTTTTTTTTGGAAAAAGTGTTCGGATAATTGGATGTTCGGATAATTGGGGTTCGGATAAATGGAGTTCTACTGTACAACTATTTCCGAACACTCACGACCAACTTGTCTCACCAACAACTCACCCGACCGCATGAATTTACAGTCACGTAGTCTAGTTCTCCTTCGCTCACTTGCCAAACAAAAAATCCAAACATAAACAAAGGTATAGATGACTTTGCAACTAAGGAAGGGATGTAACTCTACTCTTGATCCCCTTCTTCTTGTTCTCTCGATTTTTTCCCTTAGATTACTAATCAAAAGTCCGTTAATCCCAATTATACAAGTCGATCTCATAAAATATATTCTAACCGATTTTTCCCACTTAACCTCTAACTGTTACAATATCACGGGCTACAGTAAAAGCACAATGTTGATCGCATCTGACAGAAGTGCAAGAGCCCTAAAAACAATCGCCGCAGTGCACCTGGAGCATAGATTACTATTTCACCTGTATCATCAACTAGTCATATCGGTAATTGAGTATGGACTGAGAATACTCATGCTATCAGTAACACAATGTGAACGACTGGAACACATTCAAAATGAAGGGCTGTGTATAGTCTTGGATTGTGCGCGAAACACCACCGTTATGACGATGCGGCACATGCTTGGGTTGCTGTTAATTAGATTAAGATATATGGTGGCCCAGGCAAAAACTTACTTGCGAGTAACCACAGACAAAAGGCATCCGCTGCAAGTTAACGTAGCTGACGTCAAAAGAGCATGAATAAAGCGGGAGATGTCATGGATGACGCAGACAGAGGGAACTATTAAACATGTGACCCCATAATAAAATATATTCAAGGGAGAAGAGTGGAGTAAGTCAGGTGAGAACTGGATGAACCACCTTCAAGTCATCATCAGCCTTTTAAGAGAATGCAGAACTTTGGTCAATCAACTTCATTAATAAAGACAGTTATTGTATCAGATTAACAATCTATGCTTCTGAAGGTCCAAAGTGGATTGCTCCAGCATGAATGAAAAACCTCTATAGATGCATCGAATCTTCAGGAAGTGGTGTGGATCTGCTGTCCTGGTTATGCCGGGGAACGCGGCAATAAAAGAGCTGACAGACTAGCTTCAAGAGCACACATAAAGGTGCATTGGATTTGTATAAGGGAGAGATACTGAGAGCAATTGTGATCGCCTATTAGAGGATGCTTTGACAGTTGGTGGCTAAGGATGATAAAAGAAGATTAGAGAATGACATTGCAATCGATGAATCGATGTGACAGAAGGGCGGCCCATCTCGATCTTTGTTTCACTCCGGTAGTAATCGGTATATTTGTCGTGCTGATTTTATTGTGTGCTTTCATTTGTCGCACTTTCTTTTTTTCTTTTTCTGCTATGTGTAGCAGATATTATCTATTTTCCTTCTTACACCCTTCTCAGGCATAAATAGGGATGTCTGGTTGTTATCCATTTCTCCCTGCGTTGCAAGGAGTGGCAGTGACCTAACCATGTTGGCTATCGTGGGTGAAGCCGAAATCTGCACACACATTAACAAGTAAATCGCCTCAGTGCATTGCTTAATAGCTAATAAGACACGGGTGCGCGCATCACCAAAGCTTGGAATGCAGGGAGACAACTGATGGACATACACAGATAAGAGATTACTTACTGATAAAGTAATTTGTTACATTGGGAACACATTGTTATATGAGGTTATCGATTTGTTTGTAAGTTTTTACACAACGGCAAGCAGATGTTTACAGCCCATTTTCAGAAAAGTAATATTTGAAATTTTATATATATATATATATATATATATATATATATATATATATATATATATATATATATATATATATATATATATAATATATATATATATATATATATAATATATTATATATATATATATATATATATATATATATATATATATATATATATATATATATATATATATATATATATATATATATATATATATATATACTAAAGCACATTAAAAACTATGCTTCCTAGCTCAGTGGTCTATGGTTCGATCCCCAGATGAGGTGGGATTTTTCAGACCACAAACGGCTCCTGGGTCGACCCAGCCCCAAATGGGTACTAGAGCAACTTCTGGGAAGGTTGAGGCGGCCGGCGTGATACTGACCACATCACCCCTAGTGTGCCGACGGTCAAGAAAATATGGGCCTAACACCATATTCCCAATATGCCTCAATGGGCGTGTAACGGGATCCTTTACCTTTTTTACATTAAAAACGTACCACTATTATATATATTGATGCCAAGAAGCTGGAAGAAAAAGTGTGGGAATGGATTTTCCCCGTGTTTGTCATGCGGTAGAGAGCGAATGGCTGCTTGAATGGAAAGTGCATGATTCAACCCACGGGTTTGTGTACAGACTACGTGAAAACAATGAAAGTTACACGTGCAACACGATTCCCAACAGCTATGACCCTGAAAATGTGTACGCGTTGTGGCAGTATACTCGGTATAAAAAGGCCGTTGAGACAAAACACCCAGTACATGTGCTTGAAATTCCACGACTATCTGAAAACGACCGCCAACGAGCCATTGGTATGTTGGAGACCAGAATGAGCTCGCGGGCCATTGCCAGAAGGATGAATTGCCACCACAGCACTATTGTACGTCTCAATAAACGTTACGGAACCACTGGCAGTGCCCGGGATAGACTTCGGAGTGGCCAATCACGATTTACTACCCCTGCGCAAGATCGTCATATTGTGCTGAGTCACCTAAGGAATCGTTCTCTTACGGCAAGTCAAACAGCAAGAACAATAGTGGGTGGACGTGGGCAAGTCCCTCGAATGACAGTCATACGACGACTCAGAGATACAGGCCTTACTGCAAGACGACATTATGTTGGGCCAAACTTGACTCACAGACATCGTCAGCAGCGCCTGCAATGGGCTGAGCAACATGTCAGATGGACTAGACTGCAGAGGAATGCAGTCCTATTCACAGACGAGAGCAGATTCAACATATCCTTTGCTGATGGACGTATGCGGATTTGGCGACGGTGTGGAGAGCGCTTTGCAGATTGCTGTGTTCGTCAGCACAACCGATTTGGAGGTGGCAGTATTCACATTTGGGGAGGATTCAGTTTTCACCATCGCTTGCCTCTTCACGTCTTCCGTGGAAATGTTAATGCTGTGACATATCGAGATGAGGTTCTGGATGCATTGGTTGCTCCTGCGTTCACAAATTATGCAGATTTGCAGTTTCTCCAGCAGGATAACGCACGTGCGCACACCGCATGCATTTCGCAGCAATATCTACAGCAGCAGAACATTGTGACGATTGATTGGGCTTGCCCTATCACCAGACATGTCCCCTATAGAACATTTGTCGGACGAGCTTGGACGCAGAGTCTACAGGCAAGGTTCTCCAGCTAATCTGCAACAGCTCGAAGCTGCTGTTACACGTGAATGGGACTTGATTCCCCTGAATTTCCTTCAGAGACTTGTGCGTTCCATGCGGAGCCGCTGCCAAGCTTGGTTTGCAAGCACACGGTGGACATACCAGATACTGAGGATAGTGTGAATGAATTTTTTTTATTGGTTGCATATTTGGTTTTCTCCCTTGCCTGCACAGAATGCAATGAATTTCATAACAATGAAATGTACAAATTAATGACCAGCATGGATTCATAGGAAAATGAATAAAGATTCCAAATATGTAAACTTGTAAACTTACTTACTTAGTCGTTCCCCTTCTACCGTGAGGTGTAGAGGTTTGGAAGAGAGAGCGCCAGACCATTCTATCAGCTGTCTTCTTCCTGGCCTGGTTCCACTCTAGTCCTCGGTCCTTCAAGCAGGGATGGGATTTTAGGCCTTGACGGATCGTTGGTTGCGGACCATGTCTCTTCTTGTTACTTCAACCACTTTCCTCAGATACCTCATTTCTGAGGTTTGGATCTGGCTTTTGTGGGTTGTAGTCATTGCCCACGACTCGCATCCATATGTCAAGACTGGGACATAGGTGGAGCGGTATACAGCCATCTTCGTTTTCTTACCAACCTCTTTCTTGCTGAGGAATCCACGATTTATGGCCTGAAAAAGTCTCCCAGCCGCTGCTTTTCGAGTGGCCAACTCTTCTTTGATGCCTCCCTTTCGGTCTATAATAGCTCCGAGATATTTAAAGTGGTCGACCTGCTCCAGGACCTGTTCTCCCAACTTAATCTGATGTTTTCTTTCTTCTCGTGATATCACCATGGATTTTGTTTTAGAGCTGCTTATGACCATCCCTCTCTTCTCCAGCTCTTCCTTCCAGACTTGCAGGTTGGATTGGAGATGTGCCTCTGATTTAGCAATCAGGGCAACATCATCAGCAAATGCCAGCTCCGAAATATAGACCTGTCTCATCTTCCAGTACCCCACTGAATACTTTCTTGTTCTCTCCTTACATGCCTTGATGACATCGTCCATAAGGAGTATGAAGAGGTAAGGTGATAGGATATCACCTTGTCTTACACCAGTGGTGGTCCTGAACTCTTCTGACTTATGGTTTGCTGTCCTCACATAATTTCTGCAAGACTTGTAGAAGCTCTGTATAGCATGAATCAGAGGTGCTGGAATATTCTTCCTTGCCAAACAGTCCCAAAGTTTGCTCCAGGGGACCCTGTCAAACGCCTTTTCCATCTATGAAACAAAGATGGATCTCACTCTTATACTCAAGGGCCTTTTCACTCAGCTGTCTGAGTGTGAAGATTAGGTCTTGAGTACTTCGGTTTGCTCGGAATCCGCACTGGACCTCATCCAATTGTGGCTCAGCTAGGCGTCGGAGTCTCTGCTCTAGGATTCTAGAGTAGATTTTACCAGGGACACTGAGAAGGGATATGCCTCTATGGTTTCCACATTGTCGATTGTCACCCTTTTTGAAAATTGGTGTTATGATGGCAATCTCCCAATCCTTTGGTATGGTCTTGTTGCACCATGCTGCCTGTAGGACCTTTAAGAGTAATAGGTCGCCTGATGCTCCCATGTACTTAACCATTTCTGGTGTTATACCATCATGCCCTGCTGCTTTGCCCATCTTGATTTTCTCTAGTGCTGCCCTCAGTTCTTCCATCTTTATGTCATCTTCACCATCATTGGTTTTCTCTTCTGTGTCAGTGGTTATCATTTCTGATGCTTCATCATGTCACCATCCAGGAGTTCTGAGAAATATTCTTTCCATCTTTCCATTACTTCCTTCGGGGCAGTAAGCAATTTGCCTTGCTTGTCCTTTATAAATTTGAGAGGGCATTGTTTTTCTTTCCTCATGTTCTTTAGGGTCTTATAGAACAATTTCTGGTTTTCTTGTGCATCTTTTTCTAGCTTTTCTCCAAATTCTTCCCAGGACTTCTGTTTTGCTGCTAGCACTTTGTTCTTTGCTTCTGTTCTGAGTGTCACATATTCTCTATATTTTTCCATTTGTCCTGTTGTGTTTTTAGCTCCTAAGTATTGTTTCCATGCCATTTTCTTCTCTCTTATTTTCTCTTTGACTTCCTCTGTCCACAAGGTGTCCTCTTTCTCTGGTTCCCAAGTCGGACTTCACCGCATGCTTCTGCAGCAGCTGTCTTTATGATATCCTTGAATTTATTCCAGAGGGTTTCCAAGTCATCAGGTCGTTCTTCTGTGTTGCTCACTGCTGTAGCAATAAGCCCCTGATATCTGGTCTTAATTTCTGGCTCTCTCAGCTTGTAGGTCCTAATGCTCATTTCTCCTGCTCGTTTACTTGGTTTCTTGCGTGATGTTGGGCAGTTCCTAGGCTGAGCAACTCTTTCAGTTGTTCGTTTGATTGTTAGCAGGTAGTGATCACTTCCAATCTCTGGCCCCCTCCAGACTCTTGCATCTCGGACATATCTGAATGAGCTTCTCCGAACAATGGCATAGTCGATCACTGACTTCTCATTCTTGGTTGGTTCACATCTAGTGTATGCATGTATGCGCTTATGGGGGAACTTTGTGTTTGTAATGATCAGATTTGCTCACTGCATGCGTTTTTATGTGCTTCAGTATATATTATATATATATATATTATATATTTATCTATATATATATATATATATATATATATATATATATATATATATATATAATAATTATATAATATATATGCCCAATGGGCTGATCACCCTTTGGCTTGTCCACACCGATTACGGAAACAAACGACAGATGGATCTATTTGTTGTTGCCCTAAAGACGCCGCTAGGCGTGATGGGAAACTACAACAGAGAAAATCAATCTGCTGTTGCCCTTAAGACGCCACAAGGCGTGATGGCCTCTGACTGCTTGGTCGGTCGTTGGCTAAGGACGGAAGACGAAGAAGAAGAATATATATATATATATATAGATATATATATATATATATATTTATATATATATATATATATTATATATTATATATATATATATATTATATATATATATATATATATATATATATATTATTATATATATATATATATATATATATATATATATATATATATATTACCATGCGAATTTTAATATATGAAACTCTTTAGTGGATGTCACAGTAATTCGAGGCTGGCAACCTCAAGCGTATAGAATGGTGATTTCATGAACATACACTAACAAGGACTGGTGACTGCTTTATTGCCAGTTTCTGAATAGAGAATTAAACACATAAAGAGTCCCCGGTTCCATGCGGAGCAGGGAGGGAAAGATGAAAGAAATGATGTACATTCTAAGTATAATACTTACATTTTCAAAGCAGTGTATACGTCCATATAAACATATTCACTTTAAAATTAATGTAAGTCTTCAAGCATGAAACCAGTGTAAATGTCTATGTGAAAATATTCATTTTAAAGTTAATGGAAGTTTCAAACTTTTCAATCAGTGTAAACATACATGAAAACATATTCAATTTATATTGTGAACACTTTTCAATCAGTGGAGATGCATATGTAAACAGACTCAATCTGTATTATTAACCTTTTCATTTAAAAGTAATGTAAAGCTAAGGCTGTTCTATTTAAATAAAAAGAAAGGTTTTATCCCTGGGATTAAATTTAATTCTCATCGAGTGTAAATTCTGAGTTAATGGGATGGTGATATGGGAAGATAGTAACCCATAACTATGGGTTGGAAAACGTCATACTCAGAAGAGCGTTTCGTTCTACTCTTTTACCATAGTTATTTGTGGTACCAGCAGAAAGTACTATCTCTGGAACAAGAAGGGAACAGTGGACTAAGCTTTAAGAGGAAGGACCCACTTGGTAGACTTTCCTTGGCATTTCTGGGAAACGAGCTACACCCAACAACCTTGACCAGTGACGAGCGTGAGCAGTGCGAAATGAACCAACCCTTAAGAAGGAGCAGAACCATCATTTGCAGCTAAGGTCAAATATATGCTGCCACCTGAACTTCATATGTAATATTTCACAACCCATAACGACCGTGATGATAACTTTTCTTAATTCAAAATTATTCAGATTATTTTCAAACTGTTAAAATATAAAGTGATTATTAAATTTTGTTATTTGTAATGTTACAAATTTAACTTCGATTTAATCATTTTAAAATTACTGCATGTTTGTGTCAGTCGATTTACTACCCACACTCTAAACAGAGATATACTAAAATAATAGAAATCCACTGAGTAAATCAGGGTGAAGGGGCTTGAACGAGCTGAAATTAATAAGTGCTTAATCCTTTACAAAAGTGTCGGCAGAATTATAGAGCTAACATACTCAACCAAATTAGTATTGTTCTCGTTTATTCTGAATATCCGGTGAATACTCCCATGTGATAGAAGCGGTATTACCCTTCTATCTACATCTCTGCCAAGAGTAATCTTGTGTAAAGATAGACTCCATTGAAGCCCGTACTAAATACTCGTGAGATTTGGCCACTGTTGGACCACTACTGCAAAGCAGGGGAGGCAATACCGTCACAATCGACCAGCCGAGATGGGCATATGAGAGGAGGCATCCGGCGTGTATACAACCAGCGCGCAACAGGAGTAATTAGCAATCTGTTTATAGCACATCATGAGGCGAAGAAATCTTGATAAAGTTATATGTAGCGGGATTGGGGTAATGTTGAGAGCACATCATGGGGCTATGCAATCTTGATAAAGTTATATTTAGCGGGCTTACTACGCACCATGCTGAACCTCACCAAAATGCAAAAATTAGAGTGTTATATTTGACAAAGTAACGTATCGAGTGATGACGTAGAGGAGAGTCTGTGTCTACGTTTTTAAAAGTGTTTCAAAGAGTCTGGATTCGACTCATAACTCAAGTGTATATTAATACTTCAATGTAGTAGAGCTACTTCTTCAGAATGATTAAATCCGCTGTGTTGAATAGCCAAGATGGCAAGGAATATGTATTAAAAGAAAGTATATCAAGATGTACAAGATGTTACAAGGTTAGTAAAACCTGTATATAAATATATTGGTGGAAAATTCCAATGTGTCGAGAATGATAAAAAAAAGATTTATTTAGCAGACAAAGAGATATGCGGGAGAGCATAGGACTATAATATTATGGATATTAGAACAAAAATATAAACGTAGGAAATCGATTTTACCATTGGATAACTGTTGTGAAATGTTTTGGAGCAAAAATGTGGTTCATAAAGTCTTATGAGCAAATAAAGTTGAAAGTCGTTTTGAATACGTCTTCGAAAAACCTATGACAATTTCAAGTTCGTGATTTATTATTATTACAGTTGACAGTTTTGCAATTTAAGAATACGAATACACAGGTTCAAACATAAACGATTTTAAAGAAATGAAAAAAGCCAGTTACAACTAACAAGTCAAATCAAGTATAATTGAAACAACAAGAGTATTTATTCACCGAGCCACAGTACCACTACAACACAGGGAAATAACCCTAGGCATTACTCAGGACAATCATTTTACTCTTAACACACCACTAGTAGTTTATCACCTCAATCTTCACATACCATTGCTATGGTTTATCACCCCAATTTTCGTATACCACCACCAGAGGTTTATCACTTCAATGAAAACTAGACATTTATCACCTCAATTTTCACATATCACCACCAGTGGTTTATCACCTCAATCTTCATATACCACCACTAGAGGTTTATCATCTCAGTCTTCACACATCACCACAAGAGGTTTATCTGCTCAATCTTTACACATTACCATTAGTGGAATGTCACCTCAACCTTCACACACTTCCACTGTAGTTTATCACCTCAATCTTCGTATACTACCACTAGAGGTTTATCATGTCAATCTTCACACATCACCACTAGTGGTTTATCACCTCAGTTTTCACATACCACCATTACTGATTTATCACCTCAATCTTCGTATACCACCACACGAGAGTTATAACCTCAATCTTCACACATTACCACAAGAGGTTTATCGGCTCAAACTTTACACATCACGATTAAAGGTTTATCATCTCAATCTTCACACACCACCACTGTGGTCTAACACCTCAATCGTCTTACATCACCACTAGAGGTTTATCACCTCAGCCTTTTTACATCACCATAAGTAATTTATCACCTCAACCTTCACCCACCACCACTTGAGCTTTTGTTTTCTTCAGCATATCATGATCAGCAGATTTACCTGTTACAGATCGTCTACGTCGTCTCAAGACAAATACAACAGCTGCAGCAATTAGAATGACCAGAATCAGACCAATAATTACAGGTACCACAATGGTCATCACAATCTGGCTATCAGAACTGAAGGGTGAGGCTGAAAAAAATATTTAGTTTTCTTGTTTATTTATTGTCAGACAATGTTTCACGATTAAAACAGGCAAATCACATGAAAAGACTTCTGAAGATTTGGCCATTGCAGCAAAAATAAAAATAAAACTGAAGCAGGAAATCACATATTCTTAACATAAATGAAACAACGGCTTCAAAATATAAATTTATGAGAACAGAAAGTTGTGTAAAACATTATTTACCAAATGTGAACTAATTAGATGATTTATAAAACTGCATAAATAAATGTCAATAAATGAGCTCAATTCAGGAAAAAAATACTATTGAGAATTAATGAGGGCAGTGTCTGTCAGAATGGGTAAACAATGTAAATTAGCGTGGATATTATCTGTAAGAATGGGTACAATATGAGAATTACGTGGGCAATATCTGAAACAAGAAAAGAATATATGAAGTAATGAGTCTGGTATCCAAAAGCAGTAACTGTGAAGTATGACTGGAATAAAATGTTTATTTAACGAAACTGATGTCATGGGGAGGTGGGTGCTGTGTCACTGCTGCCGGAAAGAGACAATTATCCCTCAAGGCACGCGAGGTTCCAAGATAATAACACTATATCAAAATAAAGAAGAGACAAGCAAGTGTATCAACTATAGAGACATCTCTTCTCAGTGTTATTGGTAAAGTTGTCATCTTAGTGCTGCCACACAAGTTAGCTGAGCGTTCATAGCAAGAGTTACAGCGTGGATTCAGAGTTCGCAGACAGACACGATTCATTCCCTCCACCAATTTCAGGAAATGTCAAGAGATCAGAAAACATCTTTATACATCACTTTCATTGACCTAACAAAGGTTTTTGACATGGTTAGTATGAATAGATTCTTTAATTAAACTCTCCCTAAAAATAAGATGTCCCACTAAACTGCCTGAAATGAAAAAGGTATTCCGCAAAAACACGTACGGAAAAGTATGCTGGAAATATAACACAGCCCTTTGACATATCAATAGCGTCAAATATGGCTGTATTCTGGCTCCGATCCTCTTTTGGGATCTTGTTTGCCTAACTCTTGAACCATACATTTGTGGATGAAACAGAAAGAATATGCCTTAACACTAGGACAGATGACCGCCTATTTAATCTCACAAGTCTGAAGGTAACAATGAAAGTAAGAAGGGTCACTATAAGGGACTTGTTGTTCGCCGATGACACAACAGGAGCTCCAGAGCTTGAATAATCGCTTCTGTCAAGCATGCAAGAACTTTGACCTCACAATAAGTCTAAAGAAGACAAATGTGCTAGGCTAGGATGTGGATGTTGCATCAGTTATTACTATCGATAACTATAAATTGGCAGTGATACATCATTTCATATACTTGTGGTCCACCATCAATGACAAACTCTCTCTGGACACAAAAATTGACAGCCGCGTTGGTAAAGTTCCAAACGTCTGCCAAATTGTCCCGTCCCGTGCCATCAGCTGAAGGTCTTTTCATGTCTGTCTCCAGTTCTCTTCTCCGTGTGTTCCTTGGTCTCTCTCTGTCTCTGTTACCCGCGGGATTCTAGAACACGGGCTGCCTGGTAATGTTCTGACCAGTCTACCTCGATGTGTGCCCTATCCATCTCTAGCGTCTGTTTCTCATCTCTTTGCCTACATCACACTAAGCCCACATTAAAGAGCAGAGCTGTGATATGTGATATCTGCGTCACCAACAGGCTCCTAAATATCAGTAAGACATGGACAACCTATGCTAAGCAAGAAAAAAAAGGTTGAATACCATTCATCAACAATGTGTATGTCACATCCTTGGTATCTCATGGAAGAACGAAGTGACCGATGTTGAGGTGCCATTACGCACTGGTCATCAAAGCACGTATTTCCAGCATAGACAGTGCAGATTACATTAGCTTATCCATGTTCCCGCATGGAAGATGGTCACATCCCCAATAATATTTTCTACTCACAACTGTCAGCTGGCAAATGAACACCCTGGCGATCGCAGCTGAGGTTCAATGATGTGTGCAGGAGAAACACAAATGGACTGGACATAAATCCAGCATCTTGGGAGTTCAAAGTAGACGGCTACACCAAGTAGAGATGCTTCCACGGCACCAACTCAGATTGGGCAAAAAGAAGCTTTTACAACAAGCAGAAGAGAAGAAAATGTCAAAAGCAACACCACGAAAAATACAGCTGAGGGATATCACACAAGATGTATCATTCCCTTATTCAGATATAATTGTAGGAGGCCACTCTCTCTATCCCTCTCTCTCTCTTTCTCTCTCTCTCACTCTCTCTCTTCTCTCTCTCTCTCTCTCTCTCTCTCTCTCTCTCTCTCATTCTCTCTCTCTCTCTCTCTCTTCTCTCTCTCTCTTTCTTCTCCTCTCTCATCTCTCTCTCTCTCTCTCTCTTCTCTATATTATTTATATATATATATATATATTTATATATATATATACATATATATATATATATATATATATATATATATATATATATATATAAAGGAAACACTAAAAACTGTCAGCATATCCAGCCTATTTACAAGACTGGGAAATTAGGTAAACATTATGTAATTTGACTAATTTAATAATAGCTCTTTAATCATAATATTGTTTATAAATTTACAGCTATCATTAAAATTGTTGCTTTGATAGTCTGAGTGCTGAATATATATGTTACCAACAGATTCTTCGTAGGCAATATATGTTTAAAGTTATCTATTTGTCTAATGATTCTCAGTCTAAGGGACAGAATTCTGTATACTTGATATTGTATTCGGTCCTATGGCTTATCTGTTCTTGTATCTCGATCTGGCGTATGAATACTAGATTTATGTTATTTTGCGTCTGTTATGGCCAGAAACAGTTTGGTCTTGCTTAAAATGTTTATGGCCCAAATGTATATTTATTCCTTGACTATTTAAGGTGATTCGGTCTTATATCTTTGAATCTTGGTATTTATATGTCGGCCTATTTTTTGAGCTGAACGCTGGGGGTCAAGAGGCGTTCTACGCATGCGTCAATTTGGGGTGTCGACGAAGAAGGCTGTGATGTCGTCGCTGTTATGGGCTAGTCACGTAGAAAGTTTAAAGATTGATCTCTGTGAATTATTCTAAGAAGGAGAGTGTTTCTCTGTATGACTGTATTATCAGAGATTCTCCTAATGTTTATTATTAACGCCAAGGAATGGCGTGCATTATTCGCTAGTGTGTGTTTTCCTAAAGCAAGGTAAAACCAAAACCCTTTTTGCTGAACTTTTTTGCTAAACCTAGATGAGAGAGGTGTTATCATACATCTAGGATTGTTGACTACAGATAAAGACGACGTATTATCTAGCAGCGCTAGACTATTTGATGTAACCAGCCTTATTGATAGCAGATATGTATGGAAGCCCAATGAGGACATTTACGTACGAATAACGAAGTAATTCTGCTTTGTAATTTATCGTCCTGGTGAGCGAAGCTCACGGAGGAGAGCCATTTTGGATTCCCGCCATTGTAAAAGCGGATCTTCGTCGGAGAACAGATCCTATTATCCTATTATCTGATGGTGGTACAGAGATCTATATATATTATGAAAACCCTGTACTGTGGTTTAACAGGGTTATTATAAACATTTGATGAACTTACGGCTTGAGAAACATAGCCAGGAGAAGGTTCTGACAGTGAACCATTATTGGTGTTTATGTATTCACATTAACTGATGCGATTAATCAGTTAAGGCATGAGACGATAGACAACCAGAATATTGAGTGCTTGCCTACTATCGTTCTATTGTATTCACATGCTATACGAATGCCAGTTTGATGTTGTCACCCATGTTTCAAATATACGATGATTTTTGTGTCAACGTGTTCAAGTGACTGTAAGCTGTTTTGTCAGAGTGCGTCCTATTAAACTATAAGAAAACGTCAACAGTAGTCATGTCATTGACTTCCAGCTATGAGTGAGTAAGTGTCCAGTCTACTTGTCAACTCCACAGAACATTCCATCCATTCGCGAACCTTGCACTCTCACTCCGTGTAAACACTGTCCCTTGCTAGCGTCTCAACACTTGGCGAGCAAGGTGACTCAGATACACAACACTGTGTCGGCCGAGATGACCATAGACGTGTGTCTAGGCTTCATCTATACTAGCATATTCACTTGCAACACTGGAGATACCCTAACTATGCAACACACCTTCATCATACCAATACCGACGGCGAGGGGTTTGCAACAATATACTTTAAGATTGTCTTAGTTCGCCCTCACATAAGTTCTAAAACTTGCTGACCATAAGCGGAGATTGCATTTGGTAGGTATACTCCTAAATAAATAAATGAACTTTTCCTCTGATTTGTTGATTGTCATGGCAAATGCTAAATCCATGTATACTGTTCAAAAAAAAAAAAAAAAAAAAAAAAAAAAAGAAAAGCATAGCTACTGAAGGCACACAGATAGCCATAATTTTGACATTCAATACATTTTTTAATTGAATGACTTAATTGTTCAAATTGCACACAAGAATACCTTAGGGTTCAACCAATCAATTGACAGTTGTTTGCATCTGGGTCACGAGAGTTTTTTGGCGTTGTAGTAATATCTGTGAAACAAACGCTAATTTCCATAGAATTGTACTCCCAAATGCTAGTAAATAAAACAGCCCATGTGTTAGTGACTGACAGCTTCTTCTAGGCCAGTCGGGAATCCAATGTATGCTGTAGAAATGCTAGTTAATTATCTCGCTAGCAAAGCCACTAGATTTTATTACCGCTTGCTTGAAACTAACGTCACAGTTCAAGCCTAGCCTTCAAAGCAAGAGAGTACGAATAAAAACGTGTAAAAGAATAAAGGACGCATAAAAGTGAGAGAGAGAGAAAATGCTACCCTTCGACAAGCGTTTGGTTCTACTTGGTGTCACGCGCCGAGGAGACGATAGTGCTTGGCGAGGTAGTAGCGTAGTTTCAAAATACGATAGAAAACCCCCTTTTTTATCGACACGCGTTCTTAGCATATTACCACAATGATCGGATGCGAGACAGCCAAAACACGTACACACGCGTATCTCTAACGTAAAAGTAAGTCTAAAGTTGTAGACAGACAGCATTTTGACGCTTTTTGTGACGTATTACTACAAGCGTTGTCTCGTACTGCATGAGAGCGATAGTTAACAATAAAAGAAAAAAAAATTACGATTAACGTGAGATTTTTTTTGAATGCACAGTGATGAACGGGGCAGAAACGGAGTATAGCCTGGCGTCATTAGATCGTGTTTACATGTTTGAATAGGAGAGATAGGAAATTTTTTTTTAGCATTGTAGAAATAAAACGATACTAGGCATTAGAAATAAATACAAGAATAAATAATGTAAGACGGTGCAATAGATAACAACAGGTTCAATAAGTATGTATCAGAATTTAAAACTATTAAGAAATAAAGAAGTTGGACAGAAGACAGATAGACGAACGGACTTGAAAATCTTTCTCAGTTTGCCCGTAGTGGGGATAGAGGGGAAGGAGTCCTAGATTTGAATATTTAAGGTCAGTTTTGAAAAAGAACGCTAGAGGCCAAACAGTCTCTGATTGGCTGTGGTGTAATATACTAACGGTTGCATAAAACCAATTAGTAGTTAGTATTAGGTGCCACTTGTTATAAAAATTTTGATCACCAAAAGTGTGTTAAAGACAAGAAGGAGTACATTCTTGTTTGCTATTCTGCACTAGCAGCGATCTGGACTGTTACCATATATCGCAATATTCAACTGTTTAGTGATTATTTTTCTTTGATGCGGTAAGAATGAAAACCTTTATCTTATCGTTATTATCATTATTATGTATGCAATATTGAATTTGTATGAAAATTATGTGGGGAAACGTCTATCTAGAGGGAATTCAACATCAAACACTGTGTTGTTTCACAGCGTTGTTAGGAAAGGTATTACACTGTTGTGGAAAAGCCAGACAGGCTTTCTGCCATATTAAGAGAAAAGAAAATTAAATATTACTGAAAAAAATGTTGTATTATGACATAAGTCC
The DNA here is from genome assembly GCA_024509875.1 of Oreohelix idahoensis. Taxonomy (NCBI): domain Eukaryota; kingdom Metazoa; phylum Mollusca; class Gastropoda; order Stylommatophora; family Oreohelicidae; genus Oreohelix; species Oreohelix idahoensis. The sequence continues at coordinate 74,805 of JAMPIV010005345.1, forward strand.
AGGAAGATCACTGGCCGTCTTCTTCAGCAAGTCACCGTGATTGTACATGACTTGATATTATTAATGTAAAATGTTTCCTTTGTCAAGGAAAGTGTCAAACGGTGGTTTGAAAGTTATTTATCCAGGAAGGGGGTACCAACCAAATTGAGAACGTTAACTAATTGTTTAGTTACCATGCTGAGGTCTGATGATATTGCAAATGTTAGAGTAGGGAAAGAGAGAGACTATTAGATGCTGAGTTGGACAAATTTGTTTTGTTCCAGGGTTTCTTCTATGATTCAAAGTGAGCCCAGGTGATCAAATACCTGACCATAAGTTCTGCCGTGAGGCCATATCTACTGAGTGCCTGCACATAACTATATCACAAGAAGCAGAAACGTGACTTGGCAGTGGAAGCTGGTATTGTATACTTCAGTCAGCCTGTTACCAGAAATCTCAGATAAACAATCGTATCTGGGGTATTTGATATCGCAACCAGTCAAACTCTCAATTTCCCAAAATATATTGTGTCAGACAGTGATGAATCTAAACGTTCGAATAACCTGTACCCTTTTTTAGGAGCAAAGAATTCTTGACACTTTTCTAGCTTGACTTATATAAATAATTGTGGGAAAACACAGACTCAATTATATTTGTGAATTAATTGCTGTAAATATTTGTATTATCATTTTGAGTTGATTATTCCTGTGTCTAAAAGAATAACAAAGATACAGGATAATAAATTGTAAAAAAATATGTTAAATTCAAACTTTACCCAGTGACTTGTTTAATCATTGTTTATTAGTAATAGTTGTAGATGTTTTCCTGTTTCTACACTTCAGCACATTGCATATACCCTAGACACTTGCTAGACAACATACACACACCATTACACTTCAGTAGGGGAAGATATATAATCGGGTGAGACCGTGGTGGAAGCAGACAGGTTCCCTGTAAACTTATTTGAATTTAATAAACCTCAGGGGCTTGCATAGCTGACCTCACAACTGATAGAATTAAAAGTACTAATATTTATAGAATAACACCAAATCCACTACATAAATTGGGACGCTCTTCCGGGAATTAAAGTTTTCTTAATACCCTACATAAATTGAGTCACTGGGTCCCAGCATTTGTGAAATATAAAAGTAAAAATAACTTGAGAGTGGTTTGAGATATCATTGCCCTTTGTCTTGTGTTTAGTTGGTTAATTAGTTTAAGGTAGTGGATAGCATTTTTATTGTTAACAGTACAATGGCTGATTTGGCAAAGTACAGATCTGCTGCTGTGCAGACTGCAAAGGAGATGAATTTAGATGGTCAAGCTCTGATTCAGTATGTGACATCAGAGTGCGACAAGTATATGGAAAGGGAAGATAAGAGATTAGCTGAGGAGAAGAGAATTATGTTAGAAGATGCTAGGGAGCTAAAGAAATTAGAGGCTGATAGGGAGGCTGAGATCAAGAGGCTGCAGTTGGAGGAGAAGAAACTTTATGCTGAAGCTAAGAGGTTGGAGGCTGAAAGGGAGAAAGAAGAAAAGAGACTTGAGTCTGCAAAAGAAGAGAAGAGATTACAGCTTGAGGCTGAGGCCAGGAATGAAGAAAAGGGATTGGAGGCTGAGAAGGAGAAAGAAGCTAAGAGGATGGAGGCTGAGAAAGAAGATAAACGGTTACAGAGGGAACATGAGTTACAACTAAGGGAGTTGGAATTACAAGGCCATGCTCCTGAAAATGGAAGTAGCTCATCCACCTCCGACTCTGCTGCAAGCCAGGTAGCCTCCACATCAGCCATGGGGTTTCATTTGAACCCCTTTGTAGATAAAGAGGATGATATTGAATCTTTCCTCTCTAGATTTGAGGCACTAGCTACCATGTATGGGCTAGAAAAAGAAAGATGGAGTATGAAGGTATCTCAGGAACTTAGGGGAACCTCTTATGAGGTATTCGCCAAACTGAGCAAAGAGGATCAAGATGACTACGACATTCTTAAACAGGCTCTGCTAGTTAGATATGAGAAGAATAGTGAATTTTACAGAAAGAAATTTAGGAATGCTAAACTGTTGACTGGAGAGACTTACCACCAGTTCTCTGCACGTCTGGAGACTTATCTGGAGAAATGGACTGCTCTGGGGAAAACCCAAGATTTAAAGGAAATGATTATGACTGAGCAGCTGAGAAAGTCCATGGCTCCAGACCTGAGAACATTTCTCACGGAACAGGGTGCTGAGAGGCTGGGGGAGATCTTAAATGTGGCTGAGCGATATCAAGCAGCCCAGTCTGAGATAGCAAGTATGAAGAAGAAGCCTATAGACCATAATAAAGCTCCACAAAACCACAACCAACCTAAATTTGAGCACAGAGATAAGTTTAATAAGGGTAAAGCCTATTATGATAAGCCCAAGTTAACCAACGTGATAGAAACTCGCAGTTCAATGATAAGAAAAATTTCCCTCAGGGAAATAATTGGTGTAAGTGGTGCAAGAAAAATATTCATGACACCACAATGTGTACTCGGAAACCTCCTAACTTTGCTGCAATGAAAACGGGGAGAAAGGGATTGAAGGTTAAACCTAGTTGACAGCAGGAACCGTATCACCCCCCAGTGTGTGAGGATGTTGTATGTAATGGTGTCACCATTAGGTGCCTTTACGATACTGGATTGGATTTTGATTCTGTTGTGAGTTCTCACCTGGTGCACGCTGATCAACACACCACAGAAACAGTGGAGATCCAAGCCACAACCAAGGACGTAGCAACCATGACACTTTCCATTGCTAGAATCTGTGTAAAAACTCGCTATGTGGAAGGAGTAATCAAGGCAGCAGTGATAAACGAACCCATCTACCCTCTGATATTGGGGTATCGATATGTATTCTTGGGGAATCCCAGGAAACCTGTGATCATGGCAACAGTGCAGACCAGGTCACAGTCACGAAAGGAGGAGGATGAACCTATAAATACTCATTCAGAGGAGATGAGGAAGGCACAGGCGGAAGATACATCACTCAAACCGTGCTTTAATAAATTATCTAGGTGCCATACACCTCCTACAAAAGGAGACTATGATATGAAGAATAAACTGTTGTATAGGAAGGCCGGAACTGGATCCAATGGTCACGGACAGCTGGTTATTTCCACTTCGTATAGGAAGAAAGTGTTGGAACTAGGGCACGCGATTCCTTTCAGTGGTTATATGGGGATCAGTGCAACAGGACAGCATATAGCTTGTCATTACTTCTGGCCAGGGATAACCGAAGATATAAAAAGATATGTAAAATCCTGTCCAGAGTGTCAAAGGGTAGCTCCAAAGCATTGGACTGCTCCTGCAACTCTAGGGGAGATGCCCATAGTGGGAACCCCTTTTGAGAGGGTTGCAGTGGATATTGTGGGACCTCTCACTCGAACCAAGAGGAGGAACAGTTATATTCTCACTCTGGTGGACACTTGTTCGATGTTTGGAGAGGTGGTAGCCCTGTCATCCATAGATTCAAAGCATGGCAGAGGCATTACTCACCGTATTCACAAGGTTGTTTCCCACACCAAATCTTGACTGATAACGGCTCTCAGTTCAAGGGGAGACTAACGGAAGCAGTTTTCAGGCTCTTCCAGGCCAAGCACTTTCATTGTAGCCCATATCATCCCCAAGGGAACGGCCAGGTAGAGAGGTTCAATGGGACTCTCATTTCTATCCTGAGAAAGCTGGCACATGATAAACCTGATACATGGGACCAATTTTTGCCCGCTGCGTTGTTTGCGTATCGGGAAGTTCCACATAATTCAACCGGGATGGCACCCGCAACCCTGTTATTTGGGAGGCCAATAAAAGGTCCATTGGAAGCCTTGTTAAGGACATGGACTGATGAGAAGGCAGAGGAAACTGTTACCTCATCATATAACTATGTGAACGAGCTGACCGCTCATCTTAAAACTGGCTGGAAACTGGCAAATGACAATCTCAGACAAGCCAGAAAGAAACATGCTGCTTATTTTAACAAGAAAGCTAAGGATAGAGAGCTAAATGTGGGAGAGAAGGTGCTCCTTCTTCTACCTGGCAGCAGTAACAAGTTACAAATTGGATGGCAAGGGCCATACACGGTTCTAGAAAAATATATTTAGAACTAAATTATAAAATCGATTCAAAAAATAACCCTCCACTCCCCAAAGGAGAAAATAGTGCCTTCCAACAAACACATACCTGGAAAGTCCTCCTGTCACGTGCCATCATCTCCAGTTCTTTTCATGTTCTCCTCATCGGTTTCGCCTCTGTTTCCATACTCCACTGGAATGTAAAAAGAAACCTCTGCCTCTCTTGCCCTGGGGTATTCCAAACAAGGACACAGGCGGGTTTTGTGAAGAGCTGGTAAGCACCTGACTAAGATCCCCAGAAATATTCTGCACCTCTTCAAAAGGTTCTGATGGTTGTAAACATACTGAGCGTGTTCAAACAGATTCTTGCTTTTATGAGGCATACTTGTTTGCTTGTATTTTTGATGTTAACCCTTATTGTTGCTGCTATACACCGATCTGTCTCTCATATACAATTCCGTTTGGCAAAGGCAGAAATCTTGAGAGCCTCTCTTGCCAATTTGTTCAAAGAACTTCCTCTTGTCTCTTTTGATACTTCTTTTTACTTCTTTGTTTGCTTCTGTGTACACTTCTTGAGCCTTGGCTTTGGAACTTCTGGTTTTGCTTGTGTTTAACTCTGCTTTCTTGTTTTTTCTGTCTTTTATCTTATTGATGGTTTCTGTTGTTATCCATGCTTTTTGTTGTCTTTCCTTTTTCCCCAGTATTCCTAGGAAATAGTACTTATTGTCGCTAAATTGTCTCACAGATAATAACCTGCAATGATTGCATGTTTTAGGAAGGGAGGTATGTAGTAATATCTGTGAAACAAACGCTAATTTCCATAGAATTGTACTCCCAAATGCTAGTAAATAAAACAGCCTGTGTGTTAGTGACTGACAGCTTCTTCTAGGCCAGTCGGGAATCAAATGTATGCAGTAGAAATGCTAGTTAATTATCTTGCTAGCAAAGCCACTAGATTTTATTACCGCTTGCTTGAAACTAACGTCACAGTTCAAGCCTAGCCTTCAAAGCAAGAGAGTACAAATAAAAACGTGTAAAAAAATAAAGGACGCATAAAAGTGAGAGAGAGAAAATGCTACCCTTTGACACGCTTTTGGTTCTGCTCTGTGTCACCCGCTGGCAGAAGTGCAAAGCGATATCGCAGCTTAGTTTCAAAATACGATAGAAAACCCCCTTTTTTTTATCGACATGCGTTCTTAGCATATTACCACAATGATCAGATGCGAGACAGCCCAAAACACGTATACACGCGTATCTCTAATGTAAAAGTAGTTCTAAAGTAGTAGACAGACAGCATTTTGACGCTTTTTGTGAAGTATTGCTACAGGCGTTGTCTCGTACTGCATGAGAGCGATAGTTAAAAATAAAAGGAAAAAAATTTACGATTAACGTTAGATGTTTTTTTAAATACACAGTGCTGAACGGGGCAGAAACGGAGTATAGCCTGGCGTCATTAGATCGTGTTTACATGTTTGAATAGGAGGATAGGAAATATATTTTTTTGAAGCATTGTAGAAATAAAACGATACTAGGCATTAGAAATAAATACAAGAATAAAATAATGTAATGACGGTGCAATAGATAACAACAGGATCAATCAGTATGTATCAGAATTTAAAACTATTAAGAAATAAAGAAGTTGGACAGAAGACAGTTGGATGAACGGACTTGAAAATCTTTCTCAGTTTGCCCGTAGTGGGAGTAGAGGGGAAGGAGTCTAGATTTGAATATTTAAGGTCAATTTTGAAAAAGAACGCTAAAGGCAAAACAGTCCCTGATTGACTGTGGTGTAATATACTAAAGGGTGCATAAAACCAATTAGTAGTTAGTATTAGGTGCCACTTGTTATAAAGATTTTGATCACCAACAGTGTGTTAAAGACAAGAAGGAGTACATTCTTGTTTGCTATTCTGCACTAGCAGCGATCTGGACTGTTACCATATATCACAATATTCAACTGTTTAGTGATTATATTTCTTTGATGCGGTAAGAATGAAAACCTTTATCTTATCGTTTATTATTCATATATTAAAATGTATGCAATATTGAATTTGTATGAAAATTAGAGAAAGGGGCCAAACGTCTAGATCTAGAGGGAATTCAACATCAAAAATGTGTTTGTTTCACAGCGTTTGTTAGGAACTTGGTATTACACTGTTGTGGAAAAGCCAGACAGGCTTTCTTCTTCATATTAAGAGGAAAATGAAAAATTAAAATGGGATTACTGAAAAAATGTTGTATTTTAGACGGTGTAATCTCCATAGAAAAAAACAAAGCGAGTTGCATGATACTGTGGTTTCCGGTGCGCCTTATGGCCCAGTATCTACGACTTTAGCACCTGTTCAACGGGAGAGTGGGCTCATCCCTATCTGTTTATGTTCCCAGTAGTAGACTATTCGCAAGCAGCCTGGGGGTGTCACTGCTCTGCGCGGACCTTGTTTACCGAGGCGGCGTCCGAGCTCGTATGGTGAAAATATGGTTGCGTTATCTTCAAAATAGCCCTGTCTTCCCCGTGGCTTTTCTGCCATCCTGCAACTTTGAGTTAGGGAGTTCTGAGCTCCAGTCTCTTTCCCAGGCATTTTATCCTGGCCTGGCACGCATACAGAGGACCCCACTTCTGGTTCTAAGTTAGCAGTTGGGGATAGGTGGGGTAGCACACTGTGCATTCCCTGTCATCCAGGGGGCTCTCCAACTATGCAGAGCTTGCACAATGCTGTGCTCTGGTTAGGGGCTCTCCAAGGAATCCTCACGTCCTGCACAGAGCCACTTCCCGATACCCACCACCTGCCAACCCTCCATTGTAGAAATCTCCTGCATGCGGCCATCCAGTCAAGAGCCAGTATTAAGTCTGGTGCCCAAGTGATCCCCCCAAGCTCAGTGTGCAATGCTGGGTTCTCATCATGCTGCAACACAGGAGGGATTGTGATGCTCAGCCATCTCTCTCAATTCTGCACCGATAAGTGACATCGGGGACTTAACTTTGCCTCAGTACTGGGAGGCCCCGTTTCCGGGTACACCACACACAGCCAATTGAGGCAACGGTCGCCATGGGCGTGATAGACGACAAACAGTGAAGAATGAGGCAAGAAAGCATTTAACCCATGAAGTGGGGGTGGATTGGTGCAGACCAGAGCATGTACCCCTCGCCGGTGGGTTCTGCATCTACACCTATAGGGTTCCACCCACTCCTCAGCCCATTTAGTCTGGCCCCTCACCCAGGACCTGTCCGGCTTGGGTGACCCTGCCAGGAGTAAAACTCCCGCCGGCATAGCTCCCGGGATCATTGAGGCGCTCAAGCTCTCCAACCACGGCAAGGTAGGCTTACATGTGGAGAGTATTATGACATAAGTCCAGGAAGATCACTGGCCGTCTTCTTCAGCAAGTCACCGTGATTGTACATGACTTGATATTATTAATGTAAAATGTTTCCTTTGTCAAGGAAAGTGTCAAACGGTGGTTTGAAAGTTATTTATCCAGGAAGGGGGTACCAACCAAATTGAGAACGTTAACTAATTGTTTAGTTACCATGCTGAGGTCTGATGATATTGCAAATGTTAGAGTAGGGAAAGAGAGAGATTATTAGATGCTGAGTTGGACAAATCATTTGTTTTGTTACACACGGGTTTCGTTCTACGATTCCAATAGTGAGGCCAGGTGATCAAATACCTGACCATAAGTTCTGCGTGAGGCCAATATCTACTGAGAATAGCCACTGCACATTAAACTATATCACAAGAAGCAGAAAACGTGACTTTTGGCAGTGGAAGCTTGTATTGTATTACTTCAGTCAGCCGGTTACCAGAAATCCCAGATAAACAATCGGTCGTCTGGGGTAATTTGATATCGCAACAATCAAACTCTCAATTTCCCAAAATATGGTATTGTGTCAGACAGTGATGAATCTAAACGTTCGCAATAACGACCCTGTACCCTTTTTTTGGAGCAAGAATAACTTGACACTTTTTCTAGCTTGGACTTATAAATTAATTGTGGGAAAAAAAAACAGACTCAAAAATATATTTGTGAATTAATTGCTGTACAATATCTGTCATTATCATTTTGAGTTGATTATTCCTGTGTCTAAAAGGAATAACAAAGATACAGGATTAATAAAATTGTAAAAAAATATGTTAAATTAATTCAAACTTTTACCAAGTTGACTTGTTTAATCATTGTTTTTATTAAGTAATTAGGTTGTAGTTGTTTGTCCTGTTTCTACATTTCAGCACCTATATGCATATACACTAGACACTTGCTAGGACAACATACACACACATTTTTACACTTCCAGTAGGGGAAAAATAAAAAAATATACAGGGGTGTCCATAAGTCTGTTTAAATTTAACAAATTTATATACATTGGCAAATTTATGTTGATATTCTTAATCAGTATTTGTTCTATATTTACTCAGTGGTTATCAAAGTTTTTAATATCACATACCTTTTATCGTATGTCAGGTACACTGTTGATAAAAGATGTTACTGTTTATGATGAACCCCTACATAAAAATGGGATACTCCTCAAGAGAAGGCACTATTGTGTATCATGATCCCAACAACCCACACATTCAGATTTGGTCTCATCTACGGTGAAGGTCTCCCTAGTCACATGGGGCGTGTTCTGATCCCCAGATTTCTCACACTTATGTGTGTTTTCTTTCAGTATTTCCATGAAAAATTGAAAGGTTGCCACCATCACTAAAACAATAACTCAGGTGAGGAACGTTTCATCATCAGATATCCATTCCAGTCTTGTTAACTGCTAAACTCTTTTCGTTCTTGGATTATCATTTGGTTTCGTGGTGCCTGTAAGAAAAGACAAATTTGTAAGAGTACAATACGCAAGTCTAGTGTAGAGTTCTTTGTGCACTGTTGAACGTGGTAGCTCTAACTGTCTGGCAGCAGTACGGATGGACTTTGTGGGAGAATGATAAAAGGCTTGTCTTACACGCTCGATGTTTTCCTCAGATGTTCGTGGTCGTATACTCCTCCCTTTATCCAACACCATCCCCGTCTTCATAAATTTCTTGTGTTATGCACGAATTGACGAACGTGATGGTGGATCTCTTCCATACTTAGTTCTGTAGTTTCGCTGAGTCTGCCTATCCGATTTTGTTTCAATTAACCATGATACACATTGTGCCTTCTCTTGAGGAGTAGCCATTTTTGTAGGGGTTCATTAAACAGTACCTCTTTCATCAACAGGGTACCTGAAATACGATAAAGGTATGTGATTAAAAACTTTGATAACCACTGAGTACATAGAACAAATCTGATTAAGATATCTCATCAATTGCCTTTGTAATAAATTTGTTAAATTATAAAGATACTTTATGGACACCCTGTATAATCGGGTGAGGCCGTGGTGGAAGCAGACAGGTTCCCTGTAAACTTATTTGAATTTAATAAACCTCAGGGGCTTGCATAGCTGACCTCACACCTGATAGAATTAAAAGTACTAATATTTATAGAATAACACCAAATCCACTACAGGCGTACGGGCTTTCCCGTTAGAATGGTGTGTGGCCTCCTCTTGCATCGATCAGCGACTGGCACCTCCTGGGCATGGATGCGATCAGACGTCTGATGTTGGCCTGTGGGATGGCTGCCCACTCTTCCTGGAGTGCCTGGAACAGATCACGACGATTTGCTGGAGCAACGTCTCGGCGACAAACACGTCTATGCAGCTCATCCCACAGGTGCTCAATCGGACTCATGTCTGGAGACAGGGATGGCCAGGGAAGGGTGAGAATGTTGTTGGCAGTCAGGAACTCCGTGGTTAACCGTGCACAATGAGGTCTGGCGTTGTCCTGTTGAAACACATACCTTTGGGCAGCCAAAAGTGGAAGGACATGGTGTCGAAGAAATTCATTGACGTATCGTTGCGCATTCAAGCCCCCTTCACTGAGCACCAATTGACGCCTTCCGTTGTAACTGATCATTCCCCACACCATTGCACCTCCACCACAGTGCGGCGGAGCTTCATCAACGCAATTTTGGGAAAACGTTCATTTCGCCTACGGTAGACCCTACGCCGTCTATCATGACGCTGCAACAAAAAGAAAGATTCGTCACTAAACCAGACACGTCTCCATTGATTGTCAGCTGCCCAGGGACGATGCTGGTTGGCCCAAAGAAGTCGATTTTGGCGATGGCGGTGCGTATGGACAGGTCCTCGGTGAAGTCGTTGTGCCCAAAATACAGCGTCATGCAGTCTAATCCGGACAGTTTGATCAGACACATGACGTCCTGCAGGCAATGACTGGGCAGTTGAGGAAGCTGTTGTAAACCTGTCTCTGAGGTGACGAAGCCGAATAAAGCGATCCCCCGCTGCTGTTGTCACTCTGGGTCGTCCACTGCGATGCCGGTCTTCAACTGAGCCAGTGGCTTGGAACCGGTGCCAAAGTCGACTGATGTTACTCTGATGCACGTTTAGATGCCTGGCAACCTGACTTTGACTTTCGCCTGCATGCAGTCGGCCAATAGCAATGTTCCTTAAATTTATCGATAGAGACGCCATAAATGTCTGCTTGAAAATGAACTGAATGTTTGTGTGTGTAGCGTTATCCTTTTATAGGGTTTCAGTTGCGTAGTCAGTGAATAGTGTTCCCCCCAAATTTTGTTGCTTTCACGTGCGCGCAACATGAGCTGTGGTCAAAAATTGCGTCATAAACACTATTGACCACTGCGTTGTAACGATTACAAAAACGAACGCAATTCAGGTCAACACGTGCATTTGACACTGTAAAGAACATTTGAGGCTGGTTTTTATATACCCTAGCACCAAATTTTACTTACAAACTCATAAAACGCTCCCTCGGATAGCTATGCGTTTCTTTTTTTGAACAGGATATATATATATATATATATATATATATATATATATATATATATATATATATATATATATATACACACACACACACACACACATACATACCACCTTTTCACTTTTTAATACATACCTGACGTGGACACGTTAACTTGTATATGTGAGCAATCTTCAACTCCTTGACCATTTTTCACCTGTATACCAAATATGTACATGGTGCTCCCTGATAACCCAGAAATTTTATATCTCATGACATCGTTCAAATTTTCTACTGTGCCTAAGATCTTGTGTCCAGTTGCTGAGGAAGATGGCATACTGGGAACGCCATACTGTAAGACTGTAAAAGTTTGTGGTAGACCTCCATCAAAGCCAGGTTTCCATGACAAAGTGACAGAATTGGGATTTGTTTCAACTACTATAAAATTTTCGGGGCAACTTGGAGGACCTTTGTTGAAAGAATGATATAACATTAGGCAACAAAATCACTTGATTATTGATATTTTAATAATGCTACAAAATAAAAAATACTATTTTAAATCAAGGTAAATAAAAACAAATGTTGATAAATTGTAGTATGTGTAACATGGAAAACCAACAGTAGACTGTGTTACATGGACAACTAATAGTAGAATGTGTTACATGGACAACTAATAGTAGAATGTGTTACATGGACAACTAAAAGTAGAATGTGTTACATAAACTAATAGTGGACTGTGTTACATGGACAACTAAAAGTAGAATGTGTTACATGGACAACTAATAGTAGACTGTGTTACATGGACAACTAAAAGTAGAATGTGTTACATGGACAACTAATAGTAGACTGTGTTACATGGACAACTAAAAGTAGAATGTGTTACATGGACAACTAATAGTAGACTGTGTTACATGGACAACTAAAAGTAGAATGTGTTACATGGACAACTAATAGTGGACTGTGTTACATGGACAACTAAAAGTAGAATGTGTTACATGGACAACTAATAATAGAATGTGTTACATGGACAACTAATAGTAGAATGTGTTACATGGACAACAAAAAGTAGAATGTGTTACATGGACAACTAATAGTAGAATGTGTTACATGGACAACTAAAAGTAGAATGTGTTTCATGGACAACTAATGGTAGACTGTGTTACATGGACAACTAATGGTAGACTGTGTTACATGTACAACTAAAAGTAGAATGTGTTACATGAACTAATAGTGGACTGTGTTACATGGTCAACTAATAGTAGACTGTGTTACATGGACAACTAATAGTAGATTGTGTTTGATACAGAGTAAATATTAGCAAAGGGAGGTGATCTTGAAAATGTTAAGCGAATAGATTCGATTGCGGGTTACGTTGCTTGGTTAAGCTGATGTTAAGTTAAAATTTTATTAGGGGAATTCCCTCGTATGATCGAGAAGTTTCCAAATCGGTAAGCGTGGCGAACACTGGTCAGTTCAAATTGCGGAGATGTGTTTTCTCTGAACTGTCTTGAGCTGTGAGTAAGCTCGTGTGACTAGCCCATGCAAGTATTGAGACTGAGTTGTGTTTTTTAAACAGCTGAGTCTCGTGTCTTTTTTGGCGGGACTAGTGTGTGAACTAATTGCAGTCTGTTTTTGGGCACCGACGGGAGAGGTCGGCCCTACAGTGTGTTTTGAGTATGCCTGCGCAGTGCAAAAGTTATAGAGGCCATTATTTGTATAGGCCAGTAATTCCTGAGTTTATTGGAGAATTGTGTTTGTGAGTATTTTTGAAGAGGTAAGGATCCATGAGGGCGAGATTACTGCAAACTGCCAGGGAGTGCCGTCTTGCGAGAAATTGCCACGAGTATTCACTATTTTTGTTGTTAGCACGGCGAGGATGATGTCCGTTTGCTAACCGGATCCATTGTTATTATTGAGAGGATCCATATTTACATTAGAGCGCCAATGTTGAGAGCGTCTTTGATGAGGCATATTTGAGGAGGCCATTATTTATTATATTAGCACGGTGATGCCGACCGTTGCTAAAAGGATCCATGAGAATATTATAGCGCATATCTGAGGAGGCCATTTAAGTAGTTAGCACGGCGAGGATGATGTCCGTTTGCTAACCGGATCCATTGTTATTATTGAGAGGATCCATATTTACATTAGAGCGCCAATGTTGAGAGCGTCTTTGATGAGGCATATTTGAGGAGGCCATTATTTATTATATTAGCACGGTGATGCCGACCGTTGCTGAGAGGATCCAGTATTGATATTGTATAGCGCTAATGATTCTGAGAAGTGGAGATGTGACTGGAGTACTGTATTATTGTATTACATTGACTTGTAATTTGATTATGACTGTGTATTCTATATTAACGTAACGTGTTGTGGTGTAATAAAGGTCATTAACTTTCACCTGCCGTTACACAATTCCATGCCTCTGATGCGTGTACCTGTAGTGTGTGAATGTACCCACGCACACTCACTGCAACATTTAACACGGTAGGAAAACAGTAGTCGTGACAGTAGTAACGCATGACCATGAATAGCCTGTGTGGCGGAATCTATGTCAACAAACAGATTGAATTCACTAACAGTATCTCGTGTGTAGCAGTGGTATGTTAGTCTTAGAGAATTTGATATTTCGACATTCGCGTGATATAAGAATTATGTTCTGCTCTGTGTGGGCGCATTGAACGTTTGACCATTAAAGTAACACCCATCACCATTTATTCAATCTCCAAGACCAGTCATCAGTTATAATATTTAATAATTCATCGGTAACTTTCAAAGTAATCTTCAACATCCTAAAACCGTACGGTTACATATTGGTGGGCCAGTTTATTTAACGGAATGAAACCCACGGAGTTCGCGTGATAGGAGAGCCCTGTGTGGGCGTGTCTTATGTATCCTCGCATTGCTTCATAGTCCTCGACCTAGTTGGTTAACTGTGTCCAACACGCTAGAATATAAGAGTAGGAAGTTGACAGGTTGTTGGTAGACAGTCAAGTTTAACTAAATGTGAAGTGTTTTTGAGGAGTCGTTTGCAGATTATCTCAAGTCAAAAGTCACGGAGGTTGCTTTGCTGCGTTTCCTGTGTGCTGATGCTGTGTTGAGCGCATTCTACACTTTGGCAAGAACATGAAGAGAAGAAAGTCTATTTCGTGCACCTTTCTGCGGTGGAACGGTTTTATCTGCAGAACTTTGTGATATCTGGTGTGTTGGCGGGAGGGACGGAAGTATATTAAGATAAGTGATTTTGTTCTGTGTAGATTGTGCCACTTTTCTGCATTTCAGCAAGTCTGCCTATACTATCCATCACTTATTCTGTTGATAATTGTCGTTGTGTTGTCGATAAATATATCGATTGATGTAGAATATGTTGATGCATAGATAATGTATGCTATATATAGGTACTATAACAGAAGCTGGTGTACAGTAGTTGATTAAGTCAGTTGAAACTCTTATAAAATGAGTGAGGATGACAAATACCGTGAACTATTAGGATTTGGAGACCGTGAGCTGACTGAGTCTGAAATAACAAGACTGATATATGAAAAGCTAATTCATGAAAGTGATGAGAGGATTCAGAAAAGGGGGCTAGAAGAGAAGAAGCAATTGGACATAAAACAGAGTACCCTAGAGTAAAGGGAAAGTATCATAGAATGTACTGCTGAAAAGAGTAAACTTCAGGAGAAATTGTCTAAACTAACAAGTGATTTATGTAAATCAAACTCAGAACTTGCTAGTACTCAAACAGCATTGTGTGTAGCATTGTGTAAAATCAAAGAGTTGGAAACTCAGATTAAAGATAAGGATAGTGAAGTTAGAAATCTAACTCAGGAACTTCAAGAAAGGAGAGAGATATATGACAAATTGAAACTTGAGACGGATGAACATTATAGGACGTATACAGATACGCTCCTTGGTTTATTAGATGATATTGCAAATCTCGGTGGCAAACATGAAGAGAAAAAGATTCATAAGCTTAATAAGAGCAGTGATGATATTAAGATTCAGTCACTACAATTAGAGTTGACTCATTTGAGAGCAAATAAAGAACAGTATGAGAAAGAGACATTAGTAGAGTTGATGGTTGAGAAAGAGAAGGTCACTAAGATTAAAGATTTACTAGCAGAGGAAAGCTGTAAAGTTTTAAGAGCTGAGAGTTTAAACAAGAAATTAAGTGCAGAGATTTCACTTAGAGATAAGGAAATTGCAGATGCAAGGAGAAGAATGGACGGTCTACTCGACATTCTCTTGCAGAAAAAAATGTGGTCTTCTGTCAGTGTTGACAGTAATAGACAAAAAGCAAAAAGTCAGTCCTATACACTTTTTGCTGATTCTAAAGTCAAGAATAGTGGAAGCAGGTCTTTTCGTGGGAAATATAACTTTCAACGCAATGCCGATGATTCTAGCGATATTGGTTCCTGGCGGCAAGCTAGCAAAGGAAAATCTACAGTATTAGACAACCCTGTAGATAACAAAAGAAACAATAATAAATTGCAAGTCAGGATGTTAAAAGCCAACAAGGTATTAAGTGAGAACTCTGATGGCTTGATAACAGGGAAGAAAAATAGCACTCCTTGTTCCAGGAAGGAAACATATTTTGTGAAAAACAATAAAGAGATTGTCAAACCGTCTGGTCATACCCAGTCAAGTCAGTGTGACCCATTTCTTAAACACATTGCCACAGGCAAAGATAAAAACAGTTTTGATAGGAGAAATAACCCTGAGGTTAGAATGTACCAAGGGAGTTCTTCATATAGTAACGTTTCTTCTCCTAAAAATAAGAAACAATTTGACAGATCTCAACATCGTGATTCTAAGAGTATTAGAAATTATAGTGGAAATAATTATGTGAAAGTTTGTCAATCTGGTAATAAACTTTTTGATAAAAAACCAGTTCCATCTAGTAGATATTTTTATCTAAGAGGAAATCCTAATTGTAATTATGCTAACTGGGATGTAAAACACTACAACTGTGTCAATAGAACAAATAATAATGTTCTAAACTGCAATTATAGAAATTGTAACCAGGTTAGCTGTGCTCCACATAAGAGCAAAGTTATTAACAAGCAAAGTAATAACACTATTGATTGTCACACTGGTGGTGTCGAAAGGTCATCTCGTTCTTGGGAATGTAGTAAATTTTTTCAGCCTACAGCAGAGATGAACTTTCGTTACGGTCAAGTGATCTCTAAGCCTTCTGTGATGTTTACATCGTTTAAGGAGGACTTGTTGAGATGTGTGAAAAGGGGCCAAGACTCTACTCCACCACAAGGGGTAGGTAAACGTGAAAGTTGATTTTCCGTTTTTCCTTATTAAATCTAACAGATGATTATAAGAGATTTTCATTTGTATTATCTCGTAGCGTGCGACGTTGTGATGAGTTGGCGCCCTTGTTGACATTATTCGTGAAGAATGTGGATTATCTATCAAGCGGAACCTATGAGCGTCTCGCTATACATCTGACGAGTCACTTTTTGGAGGATCAAGAATTATTCACAGATTGACGGGAATATTTTTTTTTACAGCTGATTTATTTTTTTAGAATAGTACATGTTATTGTATTCTGTGGATAATATATCATATGATGTTTTATTAAAATATTTGTAATTTCTTTGAAACATTATGATGTTCATCTTTATGCATCATTTGATTGCTACATATATATTTTTTGTAGAACATATATGATTGTTTCGATAATGTAACAGTCCAATTTTTTATGCATTTGTATACTATTCTGTTTTGATTGTGTGTAACATATGTGTTGGTAATAATTTGTGTGTAATTTTTGATAAATGCAGTGAGCGGTGTCAAACCTGTGCTCATTTAGATCATAATTATTGATCTGTATATTTTTCGGGTTGTAGCTGTAATTGTTAGGATAATTATATGAATTTATTGTTATGTTATGTTTATATATGTGAAAGTTGGTATACAGATGACAGTGTGGTTTTACCAATTTTTTGTGTGACGTAATCTGTTTGAAAAAAAAAACTTACATGTTTTGATTTAAGTGTTTGTCTAGAGATAAGATATTTTATGCTTCTCTCATTTTGTTAAAAGTTAATTTCATTGTTAGTTTATTAGTTATGACTTAGAATTACTTAAATAATAATTTTTTTTTTGATAACTTATCGTTCTGAAATATTTTGTATGGTAATTTTGAGAAAAAAATTGTTTTTTGGCATTGTAGTTTATTTTTGTGTGCCCTATGATTGAAAGGGATATTACTTCTTTGGAAACTTGTCTTATCTGATATTATGATGTATTTTTATTATTTAGCGGTTATTGTGCGTTAGGTCAAAACTTAGTTATCGCAAATGCTATTATTTGTTTGTGTAAGGTTTATAATTTATTTTCAGTTAAGTATAACTTTTGTAACTTAGTTAAATTACTTATTAGACTTTGTTTAGTTATGAATTATTCGTTTTGTGCTGTTAGTATGGATATACTTTGACATTTTGTTTTGTGCCTTGTAATCATGATTGTATTTAATTTTTGAAAGATATTGTCTGATCTAAACATTTATTAGTATGTATTGTTATTGACTTTCTATGCGTTCATACTTTTGCTTTCCATTCGTCTTTGTTGACTATCCTTCATTTCATTCTATCTTTTGTTGTCTTTTAGATATATGTTCATATCTTGTTATATTTCCGTATCACATCTTCGTTTCTCTTCATTCTACTTGTATTCTTCTTGTTCTTTCGATACTTATACTTTCGTTCGTTGTATTCTTGAGTTAATTATATAACTTAATATAATGTAACTAGTATTTTGGTAAATTTGTATTTATTTTTCATGAAATCGTTTTACTTATTGGTTATTATGTGGTATTGTTGATTGTTCCTCATTTTCCGATTTCTCACTTTCCTTTACTACAGATCATTCTTCTGTTGCTTGATCTTGTTCTTTAACTTTCTATTGGTTGTTGCTTGTACTAAATGTACTTAGCTTGGTATCGTATTAAGATTAATTTTGGTATGCTTGTATTATGATTGATGTTTTTGTTGTAATATTACATTTATTGCTGATATTTCTGGTAGATGTACTATTTTCATTTTTTGATAGGTACATTTTTGTGAATATACATTTTTTGGTAGCCATATAATATAATTTCATTTATCTCTAAATGTTTGGGACTTAAATTTTCAAAAAAAAAAAAAAAATGATAAATCATTTTTTTCCCGGGCGGTGTGGCAACTGATACAGAGTAAATATTAGCAAAGGGAGGTGATCTTGAAAATGTTAAGCGAATAGATTCGATTGCGGGTTACGTTGCTTGGTTAAGCTGATGTTAAGTTAAAATTGTATTAGGGGAATTCCCTCGTATGATCGAGAAGTTTCCAAGTCGGTATGCGTGGCGAACACTGGTCAGTTCAAATTGCGGAGATGTGTTTTCTCTGAACTGTCTTGAGCTGTGAGTAAGCTCGTGTGACTAGCCCATGCAAGTATTGAGACTGAGTTGTGTTTTTTAAACAGCCGAGTCTCGTGTCTTTTTTGGCGGGACTAGTGTGTGAACTAATTGCAGTCTGTTTTTGGGCACCGACGGGAGAGGTCGGCCCTACAGTGTGTGTTTTGAGTATGCCTGCGCAGTGCAAAAGTTATAGAGGTCATTATTTGTGTAGGCCAGTAATTCCTGAGTTTATTGTAGAATTGTGTTTGTGAGTATTTTTGAAGAGGTAAGGATCCATGAGGGCGAGATTACTGCAAACTGCCAGGGAGTGCCGTCTTGCGAGAAATTGCCACGAGTATTCACTATTTTTGTTGTTAGCACGGCGAGGATGATGTCCGTTTGCTAACCGGATCCATTGTTATTATTGAGAGGATCCATATTTACATTAGAGCGCCAATGTTGAGAGCGTCTTTGATGAGGCATATTTGAGGAGGCCATTATTTATTATATTAGCACGGTGATGCCGACCGTTGCTGAGAGGATCCAGTATTGATATTGTATAGCGCTAATGATTCTGAGAAGTGGAGATGTGACTGGAGTACTGTATTATTGTATTACTATGACTTGTAATTTGATTATGACTGTGTATTCTATATTAACGTAACGTGTTGTGGTGTAATAAACGTCATTAACTTTCACCTGCCGTTACACCATTCCATGCCTCTGATGCGTGTACCTGTAGTGTGTGAATGTACCCACGCACACTCACTGCAACATTTAACACGGTAGGAAAACAGTAGTCGTGACAGTAGTAACGCATGACCATGAATAGCCTGTGTGGCGGAATCTATGTCAACAAACAGATTGAATTCACTAACAGTATCTCGTGTGTAGCAGTGGTATGTTAGTCTTAGAGAATTTGATATTTCGACATTCGCGTGATATAAGAATTTTGACGGGTTCTTCAGTACTGGGTGGGATGATTATGGCCCCGTATCCAGCATTTATGATTGCTTTAAAAGCTGACCCGTCTGTATAGGCATGGATAATGTCTTCATCGTACTGACAGATGGTTTCCATTGCAAGTGTTTTCAGCAGCGTCAGTATGAGGCTTTTATTCGCGGGTTGTAGAAGGTTTGTACGTATTATTGGTCTTGTTAGTTCTACGTGAGGTTGTAGGTCAGGTACAGCTTGAGTAGGTAGTCTAGTCTCTGGTATGTAGTGCTTCCCTGAAAGCTCTTGGTACTTTCTAGTGAAAGATGTCTTTTTAATTCGGTACTTGGAGCTATGGTCACCGATAACGTTTTTGCAGGGGTCATCTTTGTCAGCTCGCAAGAATCTTTCTGCCGTGATAATGACTGATTTCTCTCTCCTTAGTTCTAGGGGTTCCACATTGGCGGAAATCTCACATGCGCTGGTCGGAGTAGTTCGCAAGCCTCCACAGATGAATCTGAGTGCCTGGTTTTGTATGCGATCTAGTTTCAGTCTGAGTGTTGGGCTAGCAGTGGCTTGCAGGGGTAGAGAGTAATCCATAACTGAGCGCACATATCCCAAGTACAGTTATCGTAGGGTGCTCTGATTGAATCCCCAATCAGTGCTTGCCAAACGCTTTTTGAGGTTTAGCCTTCTAGAGGCCTTAGCAGTTAGGGACTCAACATGTGTTTTGTATGTGAGTCTGGTATCTAGCTGTATCCCTAGATAAGTCGGATTGTTCTCTTTAGCTAGCTTTGCATCATCAAGTTTTAAATCCAGTTCTTTCTTTACTGTTTTGTTGCTGAGTGTGAATATAGTGTAGACTGTCTTACTCGCGTTGATCACCATTTTCCAGAAGCTGCAGTAGGTTGTTAGAGCAGCCAGTGCACGGTTAAGTTTCTTTTGCAGTTGCAAGTTGGACTTCTCTTCTGCCCAAAAGACTAGGTCATCAGCAAACAAGGCGCTGGGTAATTCAAGGTAGTCTGCCAGATCGTTTATGTATATGAGGAAGAGGGTGCAGCTTAGGGCCGAGCCTTGTGGGAGGCCTTCTTGGATGGTTCTTTTTCCTGATGTTGCTCCGTTGACCGTTGTGGAGATGGTTCTATTTGTGAGAAAATCTTTTATCCAACGAAACATTCTTCCTTCTATGCCCATCTTCTGCATCTTGAAAAATAGACCGTGTCTCCATACTCTGTCATATGCCTGCTTGAGGTCTACGAAAACTGCGGCCACATGATTTTTATCCTGGAAAGCATCGGCAATATGTTGTACCAATCGGATTACCTGGTCAACAGTCTGTCTTCCTCTTCTAAATCCTGCTTGGTTAGGATGGAGGGTTTTTCCTTTCTCTAACCACCAGTAGAGGCGTGCATTTATCATACGTTCTGCCATTTTCCCAACGCACGAAGTCAGGGAAATGGGCCGGTAGCTACTGACTTCGCTTGGTGGTTTATTTTTTTGAGTATTGGGATAATGTTAGCCGTTTTCCATCCTGTAGGTACAGTACTGCTTCTCCACGTCTTGTTTATGAATTCCAGGATCGTCAGCAAGCCTTGTCCCCCAAGTTTGACTATCATGTCGTTGGTAACCTGGTCTGGCCCTGGTGCTTTTTGGGGTTTGGTCTTTAGGAGACTGGATTGCAGTTCAGCTAGTGTAAATTCCTGATCAAAGATGCTGTCCACAGCCTTGTGTGCTTTTAGCATGCGTTTTGTAAGTGTCTTGATGGCTTTATCTAGACTGGCTCTTTTGTATGTTTTATTGACTTCAGCAAAGAATCGATTTAAGACTCGTGCTTTCCCTCTGTTGGAGGTAGCTGTGTTACTGTTTGGAAGTTTTATAGGGATTGAGTTTCTCTTCTGGGATGTCCCTGCCATGTTGTCAATGAGTTTCCATGCGTTCTTCCCTTCTTTATTTAGGTCTAGGTTTTGGCAATTTTTCTTTCCAGGTTTCCATTTGGGCTTTTCTGCTCGCTAGCTTAACCTGTGCAGTGAGTCTGTTGTATGTGGTTTTGTTTTCACGGCTAGAATTTTTCAGAGCGATTTTCCGTGCCTTGCGTCTTAGTTGTACTAGGTGTTCTAATTCCTCATTCCAGAAGATGCTGTATTTTATACGACTGCCTTTGAGGATTGCCTGTTTGGCTGCCTGCAGTATGGTTGTAGAGATCTGATCGTTCAAGGTATTAATGTCTTGGTTCATGTCTATTTCAGTTGGGAGCCGCGCTAGCGTAGTGGTTACCACACCGCTCTGGCGACCGGGTGATCCAGGATCAAACCCGGGTGACGGCATTTGAGGATTTTTCGTCGACCGGGATTTGGACTGGATTAACTCGAGACCTGGCGAGGACATTTGAAGGAGTGTCGTCGACCAGGGATTGGCGGCTCCTGAGCCGACCCAGCTGTAATGGGTACCTCCGAAATCGGAGAGTATTTGCCTGAATGGCGAGGAACACCTGTACAAGAAAAAAGGGATACTCACGTAAAATCAATGTCAGGTTAGACATAAATAATAACCTGAGATTTCGCCTCGAGTATTAGCGGGCGTACCAAAAAAAAAAAAAAAAAAAAAAAAATGTCTATTTCAGTGAGGAGCTGGTCTGATATGAGTTTGTAGTGTTCCCAGTTTGCTCAGCATAGTTCCATTTCGGCTGTCTTTTGGTTTCCGTTTTTGTTTTACCCTGCGAGATGGTGGTGAGGATGGGTAGGTGGTCGCTTCCTATGTCCTCCAATATATATAGGGTTGGAAGTGTTACATAGCTCTTCTACTGCCTGGCCTGAGGTGTTGGTGTCCTGGTATCCCCAGAGTGGGGAGTGGGCGTTGAAATCCCCTGCTATTAATTTTCTCTTATATTCGATATCATCAAAGTAGATTCCATTAGTTTCTCTGGGGGATTTGTAGACATTAAAGATTTGGAAATGTCCGTCACTTCCCCAGACTGTCACTCGTTGTATGTCAGTTTCATCATCGGTTCGAAGACTTTCGACCTCTGCCTGTACATCATTCCTTACCAAGGTTAGGATTCCTCGACAACTATTATGGCAATGACATTTGTACATTGTGTAGCCTGGGAAGTTGATGGATTTGTCCTTAAGAACGGTTTCTTGAATCAGTGCAATGTGAACTTTCTGGTCCTTCAGTAGTTTCTTTAATTCTAACGATTTAGTTCTTATTCCATCTACATTTAACTGTAGAATGTTAATATGCTCCTCAGTAGCACACTTTTTCGCCGGGAGCAGCCGAGGGGCGACCTGCTTGGCGCGGCCCTTTTGCGAGGCGACGTCCGAGCTCGTATATCTTAGGTTGTATTAGTGTCATGGCATCATGAGTAGTGGGGGGTTGTGATGACTTTCTTTCATCCCGGTAGTTATCCTTCTTTTTCAATGCGGGGTGTGCAAGGCATAGTGGGCACTGTACCATCATCGGTGGGGAAGTATTACTTAAACAACTTATTGTAAACTGTGTTACATGAACATCTTATAGTAGACTGTTTAACATGAATAAATTATTTTAGACTATGTTACAGGAACAACGTATAGTAGATTTTATTACATGACCAACTTTTATGAGACTGTGTTATATGAACAACATTTAGCAGAATGTGTTACAATGACAATTTATAATACACTGTGTTACATGAACAACTTATTGTAGACTGTGTTACTATAAAAACCTATAGTAGACTGCGTTACATAAACAACTTATAGTAGACTGTGTTACATGAAAAACCTATAGTAGACTGTGTTACATGAACAACTTATAGTAGGCTGTGTTACATGAACAACTATTTGTTGACTGTGTTACATGAATAACCTATAGTCTTCTGTGTTACATGAACAACTTATTGTAGACTGTGATAAATGAACAACTCATGGTAGACTGTGTGACATTAACAACTTATTATAGACTGTGTTACATGAACAACCTACTGTAGTATGTGTTACATGAACAGTTTATTGTAGACTGTGTTACATGAATTACGTATTATAGATTGTGTTACATGAACAACGTAAAGTAGATAGTTTTACATGAACAACTTTTTGTGGACTGTGATAAAGAAACAACTTTTAGTAGACTGTTTTATAAGAAAATTTTTTTGTAAACTATGTTACATGAAGAACTTATTGTAGGCTGTGTTACACGAACAAAGTTTTGTAAAATGTGTTACATGAACAACCTATAGAAGTCTGGGTCATATGAACATCTTATTGTAGACTGTGATACAGAAACAACTTTCTGTAGCCTCTTTTACATGAACAACTTATTGCAGACTGGGTTATATGAACAACTTATAGTAGACTGTAGACTTCCTACGATACGCCACACTAGGGGTTCGTCTGGGATTTGAGTTATATATATATATATATATATATATATATATATATATATATATATATATATATATATATATATATATATATTTATATATATATATATATATATATATATATATATATATATATATATATATATATATTCATTCATTCATTCATTCATAACCCTCCACTCCCAAAGGAGCATAGGCCTTCAACAAACACATGCCAAGTCCTCCTGTCACGTGCCATCATCTCAAGTTCTTTCCACGTTCTCCTCATCATTTTCACCTCTGTTTCCAGCTCTCTTCTCAATGTGCTTCTTGGTCTACCTCTGCCTCTCTTGCCCTGGGGGTTCCAGAACAAGGACTGCCTTGTAATGCTATCAACAGGTTTACTCAGTGTGTGTGTCCTATCCATCGCCATCGTCTTCTTCTCATCTCTTGTTCCACTGGCACTTGTCTAGTTCTTGTCATCAGTTCCACGTTGGTAACCTTGTCATACCATTTTAATCCCTCTATTCTACGCAAGCACCCATTTATGAAAGTCTGTAGCTTTTTGGTTGTTGTCTTTGTAGTTCTCCATGTCTCAGAGCCATACAATAGGACTGACTTCCCATTTGAGTTGAAGATTCTTATTTTCGTGTTGGATCCGATTTCTTTTGATCTCCATATATTTCCCAATGCAATAAAAGCTCCTCTTGCTTTTTGTATTCTTATTTTGATATCGCTGTCTGTTCCTCCAACTTTGTCTATATTACTGCCAAGATATGTGTACGATATATATATATATATATATATATATATATATATATATATATATATATAGATATATATATATATATATATATATATATATATATATATATATATATATATATATATATATATATATATATATATATATATACTGAAGCACATTAAAAACGCACCACCTGTATAATCCAGGAACAGAGTGTTAAATGTAAATATAAGTGTGTACAAGTTTACATATTTGGAATCTTTATTCATTTTCCTATGAATCCATGCTGGTCATTATTTTATACATTTGATTGTTATGAAATTCATTGCATTCTGTGCAGGCAAGGGAGAAAACCAAAAATACAAAAAAATGCACTTGCGTTACCCTGCTGGAGAAGCTGCAAGTCTGGATAAATTGTGAACGCAGGAGCAACCAGTGCATCCAGAACCTCATCTCGATATGTCACAGCATTAACATTTCCACGGAAGACGTGAAGAGGCAAGCGATGGTGAAAACTGAATCCTCCCCAAATGTGAATACTGCCACCTCGAAATCGGTTGACACAGCTATCTGCAAAGCGCTCTTCACACCGTCGCTAAATCCGCATACGTCCATCTGCAAAGATATGTTGAATCTGTTCTCGTCTGTGAATAGGACAGCATTCCACTGCAGTCTAGTCCATCTGATATGTTGCTCTGCCCATTGCAGGCGCTGCTAACGATGTCTGTGAGTCAAGTTTGGCCCAACATAAGGTCGTCTTGCAGTAAGGCCTGTATCTCTGAGTCGTCGTATAACTGTCATTCGAGAGACTTGCACATGTCTACCCACTATTGCTCTTGCTGTTTGACTTGCCGGGAGAGTACGATTCCTTAGGTGACTCAGCACAATATGACGATCTTGCGCAGGGGTAGTAACTCGTGGTTGGCCACTCCGACGTCTATCCCGGGCACTGCCAGTGGTTCCGTAACGTTCATTGAGACGTACAATAGTGCTGTGATGGCAATTCATCCTTCTGGCAATGGCCCGCGAGCTCATTCCGGTCTCCAACATACCAATGGCTCGTCGGCGGTCGTTTTCAGATAGTCGTGGCATTTCAAGCACATGTACTGGGTGTTTTGTCTCAACGGCCTTTTTATACCGAGTATACTGCCACAACGCGTACACATTTCCAGGGTCATAGCTGTTGAGAATCGTGTTGCACGTGTAACTTTCACCGTTTTCATGTAGTCTGTACACACACCCATGGGTTGAATCTTGCACTTTCCATTCCAGCAGCCATTCGCTCTCTACCTCATGGCAAACATGGGGAAAATCCATTCCCACACTTTTTTTTGCCAGCTTCTCGGCATCAGTATATATAATAGTGGTGCGTTTTTAATGTGCTTCAGTATATATATATATATATATATATATATTATATATATATAATATATATATATATATATATATATATATATATATATATATATATATAATATATATATATATATATATATATATATATATATATATATATATATATATATATATATATATATATATATAATAAATCTGGGATAGCCTACATTCATTCATTCATTACAGTATGCCATTTGAACACACGTATTTTCACACAGTTAAACTCTAAGAAAGAGATAATTTTTTGTTCTAAGAATTTCAGACGATAGTTTTGCCATAGAAATTGGCTCAGTGCATCGATTTGGTGAATATATGTTGTGTGTTTTAATTAAGTTAGATCAATGATTCTGTATTTCTTTGATTTACATAGTCATTAAGTCTGCATAACTGTATTAATTTCATCACTAGCAGATTGATAATTAGTTAGTATTTGCTTGGTGTTAGAAATACTTTTGGAAGGTAGCACTAGCTTACTCAGTGTGGACTATAACAGCAAAGATGGCTTAAATAGTTAAGCTTAGGGCAGCACTTGGGGAGGCCGGTAGAGATCTAGGATATAGTGGGGTGGACCTTGCTAATTTTATCAGTGGCGAGACAGATAAGCATTACGCTAGAGAAACAGCGAAAGCTGAAAGAGAAGAGCGAATAAGATTAGCAGAAATAGATGAGAGGATAAAAGCTGTAGAAGCTAAGGAAAGAAGCGAGGGAGATGTACGTGATCATGCACTGCAGATGAAGCAGTTAGAGATACAATGACAGACTAAAACAGTTGAACCGGTAGCCGTTGCGACAGCATCTACATCATCCGGCAACCTATCGCCACAGTCAGATGATATGCCCTCCTTGCACATTGGAAACATAGGACCGTTGCCGTCATTCCATGTGATAAACTTAGGACCTTTGACGTTTCCATTCGAAGCTTTCTCAGAGCAAGCCGACTCGATCGATATAAATTTGGACAAAATTGAGAACTTTACCACCACGTTCGGGTTGGAGAGAAGCAAGTGGAACCTGAAACTGTCGCAAGGGCTTAGAGGAACTGCTTATGAAGTGTGTAGCAAGCTTCCTCCAGGTTTACAGGATGACTACGACTCTATGAAAAAGGCACTCCTGATACGTTATGAGCTACATGCTGACGCAATAGGAAGAAATTCCGTAACTCTAGTAGGGAAGTCGGAGAGAACTGTGCTCAGTTTGCTGCTAGACTGGATTCCTACGTGGAAAATTGGGGCGCTCTATGGAATTGTTCTCGTGATTGGAAAGGTCTGAAGGAAATGTTCATCATTGAACAACTGAAGGACACCATGACCTCCGACATGAGAAGATTCCTGACAAAGAATAGGGCCAGCAATTTAGAAGTCATAGTCCAGTTAGCGGACCGTTATTAGGCAGCGCTATCAGAGAATCACCCATCACGGTGGAACGAACCGGAAGACTTATCGAGGCTGACCCCTTAGACACACTCGGACCCCCAAACGAATCTACCTTACCATAACTTCAAAAAACATGACAAGCCAGACTATGCAAAAAAGACTACTCAGAGATCAGCTTTCCAGCAGCCGAGGGGGGAGAAAAATGGTGTTAGACTTGTAAAATGAGCAACCACAATACTGCATCCACATCATGTTGCTTGTTTGCAGGTGAGGGCTGTTGACAGGAAGGAAATGACAGTGAGTCAGGATAGCCTCCATTCCCCCAACTATACAGGAGACAGTGACCGTGAATGGCAAACAAGTTATCGAGATGTATGACACAGATTTGTCCTATGACGCTGTCGTTTCTGCATCTCTAGTGTACCCCGAACAACTCACCACAAAAACAGTGGATATCCAAGGGCCACTCAGGGAGCATTACCCCTAACTTTGCCCATAGCAAAGATTCAAGTCAGTTGTCGCTATGTGGAAGGAGAAATACATGCCTCAGTTTTATAGGATCCCTTCTACAACCCCTGATGTTAGGGCGTAGATATGTCTTTTTAGGAGTACCGGTAAAGCCTGTGGTTATGGCTGCCGTCCAGACCAGGTCTGTCTCTAAGTGCATAGAGAGGGATCCTAAATTTAAAATTCATCCGAATCATATGAAAAAGGCTCAAGCAGCGGATAGCACATTGGGGCCTTGCGTTGGCAAATTTCCAAACTCACATAACCCTCGAAGAAAGGGGGATTTCTATATGCAACATGGACTCTTGCACAGGAAAGCTGGCAGAGGGCTAAAAGGTCATGGACAGATTGTGGTGCCACCCACACATAGAAATAAAGTTATGGAATGGGGGCACGTTGCTACTTTGAGTGAACACCCGAGTAATGGTGCCACAAATCAAAGAATAACCACCCATTATTATTGACCAGACATCATGGATGACATAGCATCGATATGTGAAGTCCTGTTCAGATTGTAACCAGGTAACCTCAACACATAGGGTAGACCAGTTACAAGACCAAGGGAA
This sequence comes from Oreohelix idahoensis, assembly GCA_024509875.1. Classification (NCBI taxonomy): domain Eukaryota; kingdom Metazoa; phylum Mollusca; class Gastropoda; order Stylommatophora; family Oreohelicidae; genus Oreohelix; species Oreohelix idahoensis. The sequence continues at coordinate 102,931 of JAMPIV010005345.1, forward strand.
GCTTGCTGCAGACGTAGGCATCCAAAGAAAACCAGGAAGAAAACCAGAATACGTACCTGGGAAGAACAACATAGGGGAAGATTTTTTAGTAAACACCCTTATGCAAATGAGGAGAAATAAGAGAGAATATCGAAGGATGAAGGTGAAATGACAAGCTGTAAAGGAAGAGAGGGGCAGGACCAGAGGAGTAAGACGGAATGTCAAACTTGAGGAGGGGCTTGTATGACGACTGGCCCAATCTTCTCTTCATGTAATTTACGAGACACCATTTTTTAAAAATTCATCTTCAATGCATGATCGAAAAGCCCTTAAAAATACGCGGCAAATTTCGCTCGTTGATAAATATTAGTACTATTTTTAGATTAACGACGTCATTCTAAAACCTAATCTCAGTGGCCTGAAACCGGTTATGAAGTAGGGCAGACTGTTTAGACTTAGATAAAACCAGTTAAACCCACTCTAGGGAACCCCTCACGTGACTTTTAACGTTATTCATTGGAGCGTCTATCGGATGCCAAAGTCACATGAGGCACGCTTCATGTCACGTGCCCAAGAGGAAATAACACGCTAAAAGTTGGCGCCCAACGAGGCAACTTTAACTTGCATTGAGGCAGGCGATGGGGCCAGACCTAATCTAAGACCGCTGCTAATACACGCGTTAAAGCACTGTGAAGCCACGTGTCTAAATTGCTGACTAGAGTCTAATCTCAGAGTAGGTAAGTGAAATCTGGTTAGAAAATAGTACTGTGGTGAAATGTGTAGTACCTTGCAAAATCGACGCAGGAATTGGTACGAACTTCTTTTGCTTTATTCATTTTTACTTTACTATCGCATCTAGCCACATGGCTACGATGTGATCTGGTGTATTTTATTATCCCATGGGATGAGATTTTACAACGTGTTCATATTAATTTTAAATGTTTTCTATATGGATTCCATATTAATTCATCGTATTCGACCAGACGTTTAGACAAGAGAAAATTAATATTGATAATACTTGTAATGTTGACAGACCGTGATGACCTAATTTACATGAAGATTCAACCAGAGATGAAATGTTGGGATAAGGTCGTCAGAAAATTCTATAATACTGGTTTCCGACAATTATATGTTAATTCACCATAATTGAAATGACGGTTAGGACGAAGCACAGAACTAGAATACTGTCGCCCGACATTCCTATGATAATTCAGTGTGTTTAACTGACAGCTCCATGATAATTTGGTGGGTTTAATTGACAGTTCCATGATAATTCAGGGTGTTTAACATGACGTTAAATGGGTAAAACCTCTACACCTCACGGTAGAAGGGGAACGACTAAGTAAGTAAGTAAATGGGTAAAGAATTATAATACTGCCGCTTGGGCAGGAAAATATAATAATAAAAGGCAGAAAGGGGGGGGAAACTTGATTTCAAGATTAGGCTCTAGACATAAGAAGTTAGAGACTAAAATCTGATATAACTGGCAGACGGACGGCTTAGGGAAAGACGGCTTCCTCTAGCTAGGAAATAAATGAAGCCGTATTTGTCTTCAGTCTATGGGGGAGCCATGCACGACAGTCCAATCTCAGAGAAGAATACGGAGTCGAGCACAGTGAAAGCAGATCCAAACCATTCGAGACCTACCCGATGCAACGTTATAAGGAGACAGGACAACCAACCACGTTTCACTATCAGCCAGGGGCTGAAAAGCTAAGTTTCCTGTTTCAAAGGAACTCACCATATCAATATCTTAGCACAAGCCAGTAGATGAGGAAAATACTTGAATTGTAAGACGTATAGCAAATACAGCATACACACAATTTCCATCGACAATACCATCATTCACCATCCATTCAGTTTAATTTTAATCAACCAATTGGGTGTATATAATGTACCCTATGTCTTGTTCATTCTATTAGATGTTACATATCGTCTGATGTTTATCTTCCTATATAAGGGGGAGGGGGGGGGGGTTCGTAAAATATATAATCCCAGTAATAATTAAGGATAATAATAATAGATAACTGAGAAGGGGACTACGGTAGCGAGAGACCAAATATTTCCTAATAAATTTTAACAGACCTAGTCTAGTTAGGAGAATTTACACTCTTTGTCTCCATTCAGCCGGTGAAAATCCAACAGGACTACTTGAGCAAAATCTTCCCTTGGGTGATCCAGGCAGACCTTTCAATTCATTTCTATTATTTTTAAACCACTATAGTTTCTTATCCTTCCTACGCTACGCCACAATCATCTTGGTTTTATTTTCATTTGGATGGTCGCACCATGCAGCACCATGTTAAGGTCAAAGGGAAGTAAATCTTAGTATGTTGTGGGACAGATTGAATTTTTGAATTATGGTACTTGCTTGCCGGTTAGGAATGGATTTGTTAAAAATATCTTCCCCTAGTGTCATTAGTCAGAGTACAAGAAAAGCGTGAAGAACGCTGTTTATCTCTAGTGTTGAGATATATTTAGCCTGTAGTGTTTTGAGTCATATGTGAATAGCTCTCGGCTAGTTCGCATGTATTGAGAGCGGTGTTCAAAACAGCCGTGTCTCGTGTGTGCCCTGAGTGTGTACGGGAGAGCATTCTGTCCTGGGCGTTGACTGGGGAAAGTCAGCCCTGTGTCGAGAGTGTATGGCCGCGTAGTGCACTATGTAGATGTTTAGTGATGTTCTTTCGCAGTATGTTCATGTGGATTTATGTAGAGATTTGTAAGGCCATAATTAACATAACTGCCGTGTTGTGCAGTCTTTGAGGAGTTTGAGACATGTAGAGATTTGTAAGGCCATAATTAATATAACTGCCGTGTTGTGCAGTCTTTGAGGAGTTTGAGACATGTAGAGATTTGTAAGGCCATAATTAACATAACTGCCGTGTTGTGCAGTCTTTGACGAGTTTGAGACATGTAGAGATTTGTAAGGCCATAATTAACATAACTGCCGTGTTGTGCCGTCTTTGAGGAGTTTGAGACATGTAGAGATTTGTAAGGCCATAATTAACATAACTGCCGTGTTGTGCAGTCTTTGAGGAGTTTGAGACATGTAGAGATTTGTAAGGCCATAATTAACATAACTGCCGTGTTGTGCAGTCTTTAGAGGAGTTTGAGACTGGTAGAGGATCTGTATACCAGATGCATTTGAGTTATCATGAATTGTGTCTTTGTTGATGTCATCGTGACTTCGTCGTTGTGTGTTGTAACGTAATAAGCAGGATCGAACTGTTCCAGGCGTTTACAACCTTTATTGACATCCATGACTCGTACGTGAGCTGTATGGTGAGTGACAGTGCACACAGTATTCAACGATAACGGTAACAATCACGTTTGCAACAGTGGTGACAATAACATTCCACAATACCAATGACCCACACTCAATACAATATATATATATATATATATATATATATATATATATATATATATATATATATATATATATATATATATATATATATATATATATATATATATATATTATATATATATATATATATATATATATATATATATATATATAATATATATATATATATATATATATATATATATATATATATATATATATATATATATATATATATATATATATATATATATATATATATATATATATATATATATATATGATTTATCATTTGGTGGACCAAACCAACGGGTCGTAACATCCACATGACATTCGTGTTGAAAATTATTATTACGAGAACTCAACGAAATCATAAAATAGCCCTGTGTGGGCGTGGCCTAAATATCATGTGCTTCAGAAATCTTGACCTGGTTATCGTTTTGCCTGTGTGGTGCATTTGAGAAAGCACGCACGCCTCATCCGTGCTAGTATTTCATGCCTATAGACCAAAACAACGTCTGCAGTGGTCACGGAAGTTCAAGTACACTTTAACACTATTTCTACCAGCATTTGTACGGGTTGTGACTGATTCCTGCGATAATCGGCTTACCTGTGCCAGTTATCACCATCTCAAGTGCAAGATGTCATGATACACGGTGTGCCGTGTACATCTACGACTACAGAGGAGTCAAGACTTGCAGTGTATGCTGTATGTCGGTTCCTGTCATGTTGTGCATTGTTGGGCACACATCATATTGATGTGAGTACCTGGAGGGAAACGAGTCAAGTTCCAGTCCTTCCCGCAGTGGAGTGTTTTATCTACAATCTTTGTGATATCCAGTGTCTTGGCGGAAAGGAAGGGAGTCGTTTTCAGATAAGTGGTTTATATTAAGTGAATTGTGTTGCTTCATGTATGCCGTCGAGCCTTCCTGAATTGTACATTACTTATTCTATTGATATCTGTTGTTGTTATTGTCGATATCTATATCGATTGATTATAGGATGTGATGCATGAGTAATTTTTGGCTTTACGACATATATATATATATATATATATATATATATATATATATATATATATATATATATATATATATATATATATATATATATATATATATATATATATATATATATATATATATATATATATATATATATATATATATATATATATATATATATATATATATATATATATATATATATATATATATATATATATATATATATATATATACTTCCCTGGGAATGATATATCTTGATAAAGGTAGCATAGGAAGGAATTGATGATACAGAATTGAGAAATAATCTCATTTCTTGATAAATAGGTAACTGTGTGAGCTGGAAAGGTAATTGTCCGACCTCGTGCGACAATAATTTGTTACAAGTATAAGTGATTACATATATAGTTGACTAGGTAAGTAAGTCACGATGGCTGATGATGATATGGATCCTGAGGATATCAGGCCTTTGTTAAGATATTTATATGAAGAAGGGAAAGATTTTGAAAAATTAAAAGGCCCAGAGCTTGAAGAACATGTGATTGACAGATTTTTAGTCAATGCGTCAAGAGAGCTAAAGCATTTTGCTGAGGAGAATTTTCATTCTGTTCCTCATCTAAGGAAGGCTAAAGATTTAGCAGAGTTACTGGTTATGGATCTTCGATTGTTTTCGTACAGCTATATGGGTGTTGAACGCAGTCAGATAATGAAGAGTATACGTAAGATAGTGCGCAATGACGTGCCTGATGATCAGAAAAAGGAGTTAGAAGATAAGGAGCAAATAAGAAAAAAACAAACGGAGTGGCCTACAGGAAAGGAACAGTTGTGTAAAGAGTAATGCTGAAGTGAGTAAGGTACAAGAAACAGTGTCTAGACTTACGAATGATTTGCATAAGTCAAACTCAGAACTTGTTGATGTGCAAGCAAGTTTGAATGCTGCTTTAGTTAAGATCAAAGAGTTGGAGACTAAGATGAAAGATAAGAATGTTAAGATGGAAAATCTTACACAGGAGGTCCAACAAAATAAACAAATGTATGAAATGTTAGATGTTCAGACTAAGGAACGTGAAAAGTCCTATAATAAAACACTTGTTGGTATATTGAACTATAATATTGTCCTCGGTCGCCAACTTAAAGAAAAGAATGCGGTGTTACCAGAAAGGGTTGATGAGCTTATAAATAGCCAGGATAGTGAAACCAAGGCACTACAGATAGAGTTGACACAGAGGAGAACAAATAAAGAGGTGGACCAGGAAAAAAGATTAAAAGAGTTAAAGGCTGAGAAAGAGAAGATGGCTAGAATTGAGAATTTGAATAAGAAGCTTAGTGAAGGAATTTCACATAAACATGTTGAAATAACAAATCTTAGAAGAAGAGTAGATGGTCTTCTTGATATTTTCTTAGACAAGAACAGATGGTCTACTGTCCATGTTGACAGCGGTGGACAGAAAATTGTTTTTCAACAAGCCACTACTGCAAAAAGTCAGCCACATACACTTTTTGCTGAAAGACAGGTCAGACGAAATGGACAACGATCCTTTCGTGGGAAATATAATTTCACACGAATTTATGACAACATTGCTTGTAATACTGATTCTTGGCGTCAGGATAATCAAGATAAGTCTACAGTAACAGTTAGTTCTGTGGATCTTAAGAGCAAACATTTATCTGCTGATGGAAATTCTCATAAATTGATAGCAAAGGATAAAACTATTAGTAATTGTTCCAAAAAGGATAACTATTCTGTTCAGAGCAATAAAGATACTTTCAGTCATACTATTTGTCAAACTCAGCTCAGTCAGTTTGACACAATTAGTAAGAATATTCCAACAGAGGGAAATAAAAACAGTTTTGATAAGGGAAATAACCCTGAGGTTAAAAAGTACCAAGGGAATTCACCTAATAATAATTTCTGTCCTCAAAGACATAAGAGGCAATTTAATATATCTAAAAATAAGAAAGAAAGTAAGAATTTTGGAAACACTGAGGAGTCTTACAGTAATTTTTCTGGAAGACAACAAGGCCCATTTGATAGATATTGTTGTCAAAGGAAAGAGAGTAATAACAACAATGCTAACTTGATTTATAAAAATAACAATGATCACAATAGAGGAAAGGGCAATGTTTTCTATAAACAGAATAAAGCCCCAAATTTTACTTCACATCACCAGAAAGACTTTCCTCAACGAAAGCCTAAGATGTTTTATAAGCAGGGTAATAATAATTATTATGGTCTATTGAATGGTACTGCTTATTCTAATTTTGATGTCGAGAGAGCATCTCGTTGTGATTAAGTGTAAAACTTTATTACAGAATACAGCAGGAACGACCTTCAGTTATTGTCAGGTTGTGCATAAGCATCCCTTGTTGTGTACTATGTAATGATGGAAGAGTTGAGGGCATCGTGAAGACACCAGATGTTCACAGCCACAAAGTTGGGTAATCGTGTGATTGAATTTGCGTTTCCCCTAATTAAATCTCACAAGTGATTAAAATGGATATTTTCATTTGTATTTATTCACAGCTTTACGATAAAAGTCAGCGCTCCCCATTTTTACGGTAGCTGTCAAGAAAGTAGGTCGCCTTCGCGCCCAGGTGTATCTGTTCAAGCGGAACCTGTCGCCGTGCTTACTACGCAAGGGATATGTTACCTGTTGGTGTGATCACATGTTTACAAGTCCACTGGAGATTTTTTTTTGGTGTTTGATTTTAATTTTTAGAACAGTAAATATTATTGTATTGTATAGCATAGTATTTTATGCGGTTGTATTCGAATATCATGTGTTTTCTTATGAAGATGTTCTGATGTCTTATTATTAGATTTTTCTTGTGATTCTTATATTATTGTATTTTGATGAATATTGTACGTGTTATGATTGAAATAATGTGTAACATAACAGTTTGTACCGACTTATTCTTAACCTGATGATGAAAACGGTGGATTATGATATCTTCACATTTAAGTCATAAGACTATGTCTATTTAGTACATATTATTTATTTTTGTACTACTGTGTTGAACTTGGAATTTTCGCAGCTGTGTTTTTTGAGATAATTTTTTTTTTATGCATGATGAGATTGCCAGCCAATGCACAAATTCATTAGTTAATATGGTGCGGTGGTCACCTTCAGAAAAGTCTTTGATTAACTTTACTTACTTTATTTAAATTTTTTCTCGAGTGTTGTTCCCATAATTGGTTAATATATTAGTACACTGATGATAGACAGTAAATATTTCAAGTAAATGTAATTTTGGAAAGGTAATTTGAATGTATTAGTGAAAATTTTGTATTTGAATTTGATAATGTAGTCCGACACACTGATTGTTCTAGAACGATACCTGAATCTAGACAGATAATTATATCACATACTCTATTTAAATTATGTTCTACTTATATATTTATAACTTTGTATGTAGTCTAGTTAACAGTATGTTGTCCATGTGTTTTTTTTTCTATGACGTATTTTTAGAAAAAAAAGAGGAAAAAAGAACGTACGTGTATTGATTGGTGTTTGCATAGAGATAGAGATTTTTTTTATTTTTTTTTATTTTTATATGTCAATTAATTTTGGTGAAGATAATTTCTTTATTAGTTTATTAATTATAGCTCTAATTTACTTAAATATGAAATGCTATTCTGTGTAACTTATCGTTGCGAAATATTTTTACATTGTACTTTTTTGGGAAAAATGGATTTTTTTTCAAACATTGAATAATTGTTCTGGTCCCAGCGCTTGACTGTGCGCTATGTTTGATTATGTGCAGTGACATTGGTTCTTTAATAAGTTATTTTTTTTTTTGATATTATGATGTATTCTTTATCTATCACGTGACTATACGTCAGCGAAAACTTTTGGATAGCGTTAACATTTTTTTTGTTTGCGTGATGTCTAGATCAATTTATTGTTAGTTATGAACAAGTTTAACTTAGTTAAATTACTTATTATGCTGTATTTAGTTATAGCTTTCTTCTATGTTTTGTATACATATATACATTATTTTTTTTCTTTCTTACATGCTTTTCTGTTATGATTGTATTTATTTATTACAATACCTTGGTTGATTGAGACTGTTATTAGTATGTATTGTTATTGACTTTCTCTTCGTTCGTGTCTTTGCTTTCTGTCTGTCTTTGCTGGTTATTCGTTTAAACGAAAAAATATCAGATGATGAAATTGCCCTAAATGGCTTTAAAACAGTTCGGCGAGACTCAAGTAGAAAGCTAGAAACAGGTATAGTAGTATATATTTCCACTTCTATTAGTTATCGCCACAGAAGCGATTTAGAGACAGCAGAGACCGAGTGCATATGGTTAGAAATAAAACTACCGACTCAGGGACAGTTTCTAGTCGGGTATCTTTATAGAAATCCCAGTGCAAGAGCCATCTGGTATGAAGATTTCACCACTATGATGGATAAAGTATTTACCACTGCCAAAGAAATTATTCTTCTAGGCGATTTCAACATCGACATGCACAACACAAACCAAACGTGGGAAAACATCATACTATCTTACAACTTAAAACAAATAGTCAACCAGCCTACCAGGGTAACAAATGCATCATCCACAACAATTGACCACATCTACGTCACCTGTGCAGAAAACATTATAGAATGCTCTGTTCCTACTGTCGCGATGAGTGACCACTATCCTATATGTTGCACGTGGTCAAAGAATAAATATAAAGCTCCAAGAAATAAACATATCAGTATTAAATTTAGAAGTTTTAAAAATTTCAACCGTGAACTATTTTTACATGATTTGCGAACCGCACCTCTTGCCAGTGTTTACCAGCTTTCTGATCCCGATGACGCCATTGACCATTGGATTAGTATCTTTCTTTGTGTCTTTGATAACCACGCACCAACTAAAGAAGTTCGTGTGAAACGACAGGTCAAATCTCCTTGGATCACACAAGCAGTGCTAGACGCCATGAGGCAGAGAGATCAAGCTCACAAAAACAAGGACTTTAACATATACAGAGCACAGAGGAACAACGTGCAATATTTAATTCGTAGAGAAAAAAAAATTACTTTAAAAATTTGGTTCAGAACAAAACAAACAGTAAAGATATATGGAAAGCAATCAATACCTTAGCGAACAAGCGAAATCTGTCAGTCTCGTCAACTCCTAATACTTCATTTACTTCCACAGACTTCAGCAATTACCTTCAGGCAGAAATAAACAGTCTTAAATCTACAATACCAAATTCACCTTGTGACTTAGGCAGGCTGTCAGTATTTTGTGAGAACAAATGTACCAACACTGTAGTGAAATTGACAGAGATACAACGGTAAAATACCTCCAAAGATAACATGTAAGGATAAAAACATAATGCGTAGGCTGCTGATAGTACATGATCGCCCAGACCGCGGGTCATCACCCTCCATAAAAATTGACTTGCTAGACAGGAGGGGAACGGCGGATAAAAAGGAAAAAATATGACTGGAAAGATTGCGTGAGACTAGAAAGGCAAAGGAGACGCAATTGGGGGGGGGGAAACGGAGAAAAGTCACGTTTCCCAAGTTGACATAAAGTAAGGAACTCGACAGAAGGGACCTTGGATATGTTACGCCACAGTCATTTATTGGTCGCTTTTGCGATACCAAGCCTTTGATTTGAATTCAGCGGCAGAACGCAGATGTTTGGAATATTACAAAAATTAAAAAGTAACTTTTTCGTAATATTAATGTTAGGAATATAAAAATTAGCTGGCCGGATGGCCCATTCTGAGCAGTGAACTAATATGTTCTTAATTTTACAGACGGATAGATAATATTGAAGATAATGACAAAAGACAGTGTTGTTCACATCAGCGACAGACTGTATGGAATAAAAAGTGTCGCTATTTGCACAAAAAAACACGACCATGAGACGCAGGTGTTCAAATCTACTTAGTAGGGAAGCGAAGGGACATTGGTGGGAGCTGTGTCTAAATATAACTTTTAACGACAAAATTTTGGAGGGGAGAGAGAAAGGTTGGTTCAAAAATCAAGTACGTTTTTGAAAAAAAACAAGTAGAGACGGACAGACTAACAGATAAACATCCATACTTGACTGAAGCATGACTGAAATGACTTTAGGGTAGGAAATTTGAATTTGAAATAAACCTAGGCAGTGATTGGCCACAGACAATCATTTTATCGGCGCTCAGACGCGCAAGTGGGGCCATTCCTCAATAGTTGTTCGATGATAGACACAGTATTTTAAAGTGTGGTGATTTCCAAATGAAAGAAAGTGAAATAAGTTCAGGGACGCCATACTATAGCCAGCAGCTCAGCTGAGTTTTGCTAGCATTTCTGTGTTCTTTATTCATAATCTGGTAAGATTGAAATTATTTCTTTGTATATTTTGAATATTGTTTAATGTTCGAGTGATTTGATACTGCCATATCATAATCTAGCCTTACAAACAAGTAGGGATTTGCTCTAGACCCCCCGCCCAAGTCAGGGTCTAGGGACCAACAATATACATAAACTCCAGCAAGGGTTAGGAAAGACAGATCAAGTGTTGAGAATAATGAAACATATTACCTATCCACTTTTAGGGAAGGAAACTAATAAATATTTTTCAGAATCTATAGTCTGGGAGGACCTATCTGATGTAAAACCACCATGGTAAATGTGCTGTTTGGTCAGAGAGATCTGACCTGTCTGTATGATGTGGTTGTTGTGTCCGTGTTGGGTCCAGACGTGGGTAGAGAATAGAATTTTGACACATAGCCAATACTTTGATTGCAGAGCTGTGAGTTTCAGTTGTCAACAAGGCGGTGTCCATTCAGTTGGTGATTTTACTCGAGTGTATCTGTGCAGTACGTTGTGACAGAGACCACTATTATTGCCCGCCAGCACGGAGAGGTGGGACCACCAGATTTCAGCACCAGAGCTACATATGCAAGTTGAGTGAGCCTCTGGTCTGCTGGAAGTTCACCAACGCCTTTTAGTTACTAATACCCCATAAAATTCCTGTAATTTACTGGACACTGTGTAGTCAATATAGACAGGTGTGATGAGGCCACCCCAACAGCACAAGCATTAACTATCCTCCCAAGTAGATGACTACTAGAACATTTTAATAAAACTAACTAGTCTAGTACTTATATATGTACACTCTTGCATTTATTATGTAACATTCCATGCATTTCTTTCATAATTTTTAAATCCTTTTTTTAAAAAAAAGTTCTGGTCAACATAAAACTTGATCCAGAACAAATAAATGTAATATAATTCTATCAAAAATTTTACACTCTTGAGTTAGTTCAGTGTATTATAATATTTGTTAAATATTATTAGTCTGCTTAAATATCTGTGGGTGTATCTATAACTATCACACCACATTACATATCATTACCCTAGACATTTTACATAGATACATTCATTAAGAAAAAAAAATTGAGTGTGAGGTCGTAGTGGTAGCAAGAAAGGCCTTCTGACAATTCACAACTACATTTTATCTCAGGAGCCTTCACAGCTGGCCTCATACATTACATTTAGTAATATCACCATCATACAATACCATCAAACCCACTACATACATTGGGGTCTTGTCCAGGGATAATTAGCCCAACAGTAATATTAGGATCTCCTGGTTGGAGAAATAAAATTAGGGAAAAAAAAATTGTGAAATTCCCTTTAAAATTAAAAGTGTCCCTGCAGATAAAAGTTGGTGAATCTTCACAGCCAGTGATAATTAATTAGTTAACTGGTTAGTTAGAATTAGTTAGACTATAGTCATAAGAAGTACTTAGTGTATTTACTGGTTAGAGATTTAGCTTGTATATTATTATATTGTCTGAAAAGTATGGCGGAGCTAGCAAAATTCCGATCAGCTGCTGTGCTGACCGCAAAGGAGATGGGAATGGATGGTCAGATTTTAATTCAATATGTAACGGCTGAATGTGATAAATATATTGAAAGGGAAGATAGAAAGGTAGCTGAAGAGAAGAGGTTACAAATTGAGGCTGATAGAGAAATTAAGAGGCTGCAGATTGAGGCAGAAGAAAAACGACAGCAAAGGGAGGCAGAAGAAAAACGACAGCAAAGGGAGGCAGAAGAAAAAAAGGTTGACTGCCGAAAGGGAGGCAGAAGAAAAAAGGTTGACTGCCGAAAGGGAGGCAGAAGATAGAAGGTTGCAAAGGGAGCACGAATTACGACTAAGGGAGCTGGAATTACAAGGCCCGGCTCCTGAAAATGGTGCCAGCCCTTTTGCCTCAGATGCTACGCCCAGTCTGGGAGCCTCAAACTCAGCTATGGGGTTTCATTTAGACCATTTTGTTGAAAAAGACGATGACATAGAGGGGTACCTAGGACGTTTTGAGTTATTAGCTACTACATATGGGTTAGAGAGAGAGAGGTGGAGTTTAAAGCTATCACAGGGATTGAGAGGTACTTCTTATGAAGTATTTGCCAAAATGAACAGGGAAGACCAAGACAATTATGACATGTTAAAGCAGGCTTTGTTATTAAGGTACGAGAAGAATGGTGAATTTTATCGTAAGAAATTTAGAAATGCCAAACTGTTGTCTGGGGAGACATACCACCAATTCTCTGCTAGACTAGAAACCTATTTGGAGAAATGGACGGCTCTGGGGAAGACCCAAGATCTTAAAGAAATGATCATGATTGAGCAATTGAGAGAGTCCATGGCTCCAGACATGAGAAAATTTCTCATGGAACAAGGTGCAGAGAAGTTGGGGGAAATTTTAAATGTTGCTGAGAGGTATCAGGCAGCTCAGGCAGAGGTAAGTGGTGCTAAAAAGAAGCACATAGACAATTTTAAAGCTCCACAGCAATTTAATAAATTTGATAATAGAGAGCAGGGAAATAAAGGTAGGACAAACTTTGAGCGGCCAAGAAATGACTATCGCGACAGAAACTCACAGTTCAATGACCAAAAGTTCAATGAAAGAAAACCGTTGAACCAAGGAAAAAGATGGTGTAAATGGTGCAAGAAGGATAACCATAACACCGAATTTTGTAGAAGGAAACCTTCAAACATTGCTGCAATGAAGTCGGGGACGCGAAGATTAAAGGTTAATCCTAATGGACAACAGGAACCTTATCACCCCCCAGTTTGTGAGGATGTTATTTGTAATGGGGTCACCATAAGGTGCCTTTATGATACAGGTTTGGATTATGATTCAGTTGTGAAGTCTAGCCTAGTGGACCCAAGTCAGTATACCACAGAAACAGTGGAAATACAAGGGGCGACTAAGGACATACCACTCATGACACTTCCCATCGCAAGGATAACGGTGAAAACTCGCTATGTGGAAGGAGAAATCAGAGCAGCAGTGATAGATGAACCAATCTACCCTCTGATATTGGGGTGTAGATACGTCTTCTTGGGGAATCCCGAGAAACCTGTGATCATGGCGACAGTGCAGACCAGGTCACAGAAGAAGGAGGAAGAAGGTGAACCTATAAATGCTCATCCAGAGGAGATGAGGAAGGCGCAGGCTGAGGATAGGACACTCAAGCCCTGTTTTAAAAAAATTGCCCAAATGCCACACACCTCCGAGCAAGGGGGAATATTTCATGAAGAACAAACTCTTATACAGGAAGGCCGGAACTGGAACAAATGGTCACAACCAGCTGGTTCTTCCCACTTCATATAGAGATAAAGTGATGGAACTCGGGCATGCGATTCCCTTCAGTGGTCACATGGGGATCAGCGCCACAGGACAGCGTATAGCTTGTCATTACTTCTGGCCAGGGATAACGGAGGATATAAAAAGATATGTCAAATCCTGCCCAGAATGTCAAAGGGTAGCTCCAAAGCACTGGACTGCTCCTGCAACTCTAGGGGAAATGCCCATAGTGGGAACACCTTTTGAGAGGGTTGCAGTGGATATTGTAGGACCTCTCACTCGGACCAAGAGGAGGAACAGTTACATCCTTACTCTGGTGGACACTTGTTCTATGTGGGGAGAGGCGGTAGCCCTGCCATCAATTGATTCAAAACATGTAGCAGAGGCACTACTTACAATATTTACCCGATTAGGATTCCCGCATCAAATCTTGACGGATAATGGTTCTCAGTTCAAGGGGAAACTAACGGAAGAAGTTTTTAAGCTATTTCAAGCCAGACACTTTCATTGTAGTCCGTACCATCCACAAGGGAACGGCCAGGTAGAGAGGTTCAACGGGACTCTCATTTCTATCCTGAGAAAGCTGGCACACGAAAAACCGGATCTGTGGGATCAATTCCTGCCCGCCGCATTGTTTGCGTACCGGGAGGTACCACATAGTTCAACCGGGATGGCTCCCGCAACTCTGCTATTTGGGAGGCCAATAAAAGGTCCATTAGAAGCTCTATTAAGGACCTGGACAGATGAGAAGGCGGAAGAGACTGTTACCTCATCGTATCAATACGTGAACGAACTGACCACTCGTTTGAAAGCTGGATGGAAACTGGCAAATGATAATTTGAAGCAAGCCAGGAAGAAACATGCAGCATATTTTAATAGGAAGGCAAAGGACAGGGAACTGGCAGTCGGAGAGAAGGTGCTGCTTCTACTACCCGGAAGCCAGAATAAATTACAAATTGGTTGGCAAGGTCCATATACGGTTCTAGAGAAGGTGTCTAGAACAAACTATAAAATTGACAAAAAGGGGAAGGAGAAAGTTTATCATGTAAACCTGTTAAAGAAGTATCTGGACAGACCACTCCAGGAAAGCACCCCCTTATTGACCTTGGCTATTGCAACCCAGATGCAAAAAGAACCACTCACCTCACATGAATACCCATTACATCCTTGTGAAACCGCAGCACAGGTAAAAGTCAGTAAGCACCTGACTAAAAACCAGAGGGAGAGAGTTCAACAGGTTCTGGAGGAACATACAGATGTATTAACAGATAAACCAGGCCATACAAATTTGCTACAGTATGACATGAAACTGGTAGACTCAAACCCAATCTGTATGAGAGCCTATTCTATTCCGTTCGCGAAGGAGAAGGCATTGAAGGAAGAAATAGAGTATTTGTTGAAGGAGGGGATTATTTCGCACAGTGAATCATCTTTTAGTTCTAGTGTCGTTTTGTTGAGAAAACCGTCTGGGGAACACAGACTGTGCATAGATTACAGGAAACTGAATGCTGTCACAGAAGGACAAGTGGATCCATTACCAGACACAAAACAGTTATTTGCCAGACTGAACAAGGCAAAATACTTTTCAAAGGTGGATCTTAGTAAAGGCTATTACCAGATCCCAGTGAAGCCTGAAGTGAGACCTTATTTGGCTTTTAGCACTTCGGATGGACATTATGAATTCAATATGCTACCATTCGGACTGAAAAATGCTCCGAGTGTGTTTTCAAGGATGATGCGCAAATTGTTGGATCCCCTGAATAACCCATGTATCACGAATTTCATGGATGATATTCTCGTCGCCACAGAGACATTTGAAGAACACATTGAAGCTCTGGAGATGTTGTTTGATAGACTTCGGGAGGCGAACTTAACTGCTAGGCCAACAAAATGTTGTATTGGATGCAAAGAGTTGGAATTCTTGGGACACACTGTATATCAGGGTAATATGACCCCTGATCCTAAGAACTTGGAAAAACTGCAGAGAGCACCTAGGCCGCAAACAAAAAAGGACGTGCGATCATTTGTGTCGTTATGCGGATTTTATCAGAAATACATCAAGAATTTTAACGCTATTTGTGCTCCTCTGACTGATCTGACTCGCAAGGGACTTCCAGATAAAATTATTTGGACTGCACAATGTGAACTAGCGTTCCAAGAGTTAAAGGAAAAACTCACTAGCAAGCCTATTCTCAAACTGCCTGATTTGACACAGGACTTTGTCTTAAGAACCGATGCAAGTAATGTAGGACTAGGAGGGGCTTTGTTGCAAAGATCATCTTCACCTGATGGGGAACTGAAACCAGTCGCTTATGCAAGCCGTAAATTGAATAAGGCGGAACAAGGATACTCCACAAGCGAAAAAGAATGTTTAGCGTTAATCTGGGCAATAAAGAAGTTTCAAATCTATCTGTATGGTAGGACTTTTGTGGTGGAGACGGACCATCAGCCTCTCGTATTCTTATCTCAGGCTAAGCATGAAAACGCAAGATTGCTGAGGTGGTCTTTATTGCTTCAACCTTATCAGTTCAGTATCCAATATATCCCAGGCAAATTGAATGTCGGTGCAGATTTCCTCAGTCGGCACCCCTGTGATCAAAATTAGAGTAGTGGCAGACGTGAGGAGTAATTTTACCTATGTGTATCGCTGGTTTTGGAACTTGCCATAGGCATGTTTTCAAGTGGGGAGATGTGTAGTGAAATTGACAGAGATACAACGGTAAAATACCTCCAAAGATAACATGTAAGGATAAAAACATAATGCGTAGGCTGCTGATAGTACATGATCGCCCAGACCGCGGGTCATCACCCTCCATAAAAATTGACTTGCTAGACAGGAGGGGAACGGCGGATAAAAAGGAAAAAATATGACTGGAAAGATTGCGTGAGACTAGAAAGGCTAAGGAGACGCAATTGGGGGGGAAACGGAGAAAAGTCACGTTTCCCAAGTTGACATAAAGTAAGGAACTCGACAGAAGGGACCTTGGATATGTTACGCCACAGTCATTTATTGGTCGCTTTTGCGATACCAAGCCTTTGATTTGAATTCAGCGGCAGAACGCAGATGTTTGGAATATTACAAAAATTAAAAAGTAACTTTTTCGTAATATTAATGTTAGGAATATAAAAATTAGCTGGCCGGATGGCCCATTCTGAGCAGTGAACTAATATGTTCTTAATTTTACAGACGGATAGATAATATTGAAGATAATGACAAAAGACAGTGTTGTTCACATCAGCGACAGACTGTATGGAATAAAAAGTGTCGCTATTTGCACAAAAAAACACGACCTTGAGACGCAGGTGTTCAAATCTACTTAGTAGGGAAGCGAAGGGACATTGGTGGGAGCTGTGTCTAAATATAACTTTTAACGACAAAATTTTGGAGGGGAGAGAAAGGTTGGTTCAAAAATCAAGTACGTTTTTGAAAAAAACAAGTAGAGACGGACAGACTAACAGATAAACATCCATACTTGACTGAAGCATGACTGAAATGACTTTAGGGTAGGAAATTTGAATTTGAAATAAACCTAGGCAGTGATTGGCCACAGACAATCATTTTATCGGCGCTCAGACGCGCAAGTGGGGCCATTCCTCAATAGTTGTTCGATGATAGACACAGTATTTTAAAGTGTGGTGATTTCCAAATGAAAGAAAGTGAAATAAGTTCAGGGACGCCATACTATAGCCAGCAGCTCAGCTGAGTTTTGCTAGCATTTCTGTGTTCTTTATTCATAATCTGGTAAGATTGAAATTATTTCTTTGTATATTTTGAATATTGTTTAATGTTCGAGTGATTTGATACTGCCATATCATAATCTAGCCTTACAAACAAGTAGGGATTTGCTCTAGACCCCCCGCCCAAGTCAGGGTCTAGGGACCAACAATATACATAAACTCCAGCAAGGGTTAGGAAAGACAGATCAAGTGTTGAGAATAATGAAACATATTACCTATCCACTTTTAGGGAAGGAAACTAATAAATATTTTTCAGAATCTATAGTCTGGGAGGACCTATCTGATGTAAAACCACCATGGTAAATGTGCTGTTTGGTCAGAGAGATCTGACCTGTCTGTATGATGTGGTTGTTGTGTCCGTGTTGTGTCCAGACGTGGGTAGAGAATAGAATTTTGACACATAGCCAATACTTTGATTGCAGAGCTGTGAGTTTCAGTTGTCAACAAGGCGGTGTCCATTCAGTTGGTGATTTTACTCGAGTGTATCTGTGCAGTACGTTGTGACAGAGACCACTATTATTGCCCGCCAGCACGGAGAGGTGGGACCACCAGATTTCAGCACCAGAGCTACATATGCAAGTTGAGTGAGCCTCTGGTCTGCTGGAAGTTCACCAACGCCTTTTAGTTACTAATACCCCATAAAATTCCTGTAATTTACTGGACACTGTGTAGTCAATATAGACAGGTGTGATGAGGCCACCCCAACAGCACAAGCATTAACTATCCTCCCAAGTAGATGACTACTAGAACATTTTAATAAAACTAACTAGTCTAGTACTTATATATGTACACTCTTGCATTTATTATGTAACATTCCATGCATTTCTTTCATAATTTTTAAATCTTTTTTAAAAAAAAAAGTTCTGGTCAACATAAAACTTGATCCAGAACAAATAAATGTAATATAATTCTATCAAAAATTTTACACTCTTGAGTTAGTTCAGTGTATTATAATATTTGTTAAATATTATTAGTCTGCTTAAATATCTGTGGGTGTATCTATAACTATCACACCACATTACATATCATTACCCTAGACATTTTACATAGATACATTCATTAAGAAAAAAAATTGAGTGTGAGGTCGTAGTGGTAGCAAGAAAGGCCTTCTGACAATTCACAACTACATTTTATCTCAGGAGCCTTCACAGCTGGCCTCATACATTACATTTAGTAATATCCCCATCATACAATACCATCAAACCCACTACACACAATCCCATCCAACATTCCGTTTATGACAGTTAATGAAGTGTATAACTATCTTCTAGGACTTAAAGATAATAACTCATCAGGACTTGACGGAGTCAGTAATCGAATACTGCGTTATGCGGCTCCAGCTATTAGTGATTCGCTTACATACATATACAATCAATGTATCGCACGGAGTTACTTTCCGTGGCACTTTAAAGTCGCTAAGGTATATCCTCTCTTAAAACCTGGCTCTTCCGACAATAATAACCTTGGTAACTAACTATAGGCCAATCTCCTTAATATCATCGCTATCCAAACCACTAGAAAAACACATACATAAAATAACACTACAACACCTAGTTAACAATGGCTTGCTAATTGATAGTCAGTCAGGGTTTAGACCTAAACATTCATGTCACACAGCTCTAACTAAGATGATTGACAACTGGCACTTAAATATTAATAACGATAACATATGTGGGGCAGTTTTTGTAGACTTTAAAAAAGCATTTGATATGATAGATCACGCTATTTTAATTAGAAAAAATAGAAACATCAAAAGTAAACCTTCAACTAGTGACGATAATTAAATCATTCCTGTCAGACAGAAAACATGTAGTTTCTTACAATAACTCTTGCTCAAACCCAACCGTAATAAATACCGGCGTTCCTCAGGGCTCTATTCTTGGGCCTCTACTTTTTGCCATATACATTAATGACCTTCCACTACACGTCGAGCACGCATCCTGTGACCTATTTGCTGATGACTGTACTATCTACACAAGTGATACAAGTTGCAACACACTCGAACTATCGTTACAAAAAGATACAGACAATCTGATTAAGTGGAGCATCGGAAATCGCATGCTAATTAATATAATTAAAACAAAGTGCATGTTAATATCAACTAGACAAAAATTACAAAATTCTGAGAAAACAACACTTCAGATCTATATTGGTACCTCACCAATTGGAAACGTTAATGAACATAAAACTCTAGGAATAGTCGTTGACCAGCATCTAAATTGGAACTCACATGTTCATGCACTGACCAAGCAAACGGCACAGAAAGTTTACCAGTTAGCTAAAATCAAACATTTCCTAGATGAAGATGCACGAAAATTGTTCTATATATCTCACATACAAACAAACCTTGACTATTGCTCCACAATCTGGGATGGTTGTTCTATGTCCAACACAAAAAGACTCCATTCACTACAAAAGCGTGCAGTGCGTCTAGTTTCTGACAACTGCCAAACACAGTGTGTAGATCTATATAAAGATCTCAAAATACTGCCTCTAAGAAAGCGCTTTCTGTTCAACAAAGCTAAATTTGTTCACAAAATCCTGTCACAGAATGCTCCAACATATCTGTGGCCAATGTTCAAATACAATGAAAGACGCAGTCAATGCCTTAACAAAATACAAGTGCCCAAGCCTAGGCTTGACTTATTCAAGAAAAGCTTAGCGTACTCTGCTGCTCATCTTTGGAACTATCTTCCACATTATCTAAAACATAACAACCTCAGTCCCTATTCATACAATCGTAAACTTTTCGAATACTTTATGAGTTCTGATTATCATGCCCCCCCCCCCCCCCCCCCCCCCATAATGTGATTATTTTTCCGAACAAATGGTATAATATCGAGTGTAGGTTTAATGATGATGTTAGTGCTTTTCAACATATTTTGTTTCATGGTAATACTTAGTTTGTACTTTTCAACATATTTCTATTTCATGTTTATAATTAGATACTGTGAATGTGAGTATGCTATTATTTTACCTTTACAACGTTGAATTCCTTGAATTGATGGGTAAAATATATGTGAGAATAAATGAAATCAGTATAAAAGACGAGAGAAAGGAAGGGCAGAATGTCAGACGGGCCTGTGAGCCCAATTCTCAACCCTTTGAAAATAAAGTTTGTTCGTTCGTTCTCTCTTAGACGAACCTATGTTCCTATTTCTCAACACTTTGAAAACAAAGTTCGTTCGCTCTCTCGCTGGCTCTCTCTCTCTCTCTCTCTCGCTTTCTCTCTCTCTCTTTCTCTCTCTCTCTCTTAGACGGGCCTAAGTTCCTTTCTCTCAACACTTTGAAAATAAAGTTTGTTCGCTCTCTTTCAGTCCCTATTCATACAATCGTAGACTTTTCGAATACTTTATTAGTTTTGATTACATGCCCCCCTAATCAGATTATCTTTTCTTATAATATCAATTGTAGGTTCTAATGACGATGTTTGTACTTTTCTACATATTTTATGTCATGTTTATAAGTAGTTAATGTTAATATGAGTGTGCTATTTTATTTTACTTTGCAACGTTGAATTCCTTGACATTGATATGTAAAATGCATATGGGAATAAATGAATTCAGTATGAAAGGTGAGAGAAAGGAAGGGCAGAATGTCAGACGGGCCTGCGTGCCCAATTCTCAACCCTTTGAAAATAAAGTTCGTTCGTTCGTTCGTTCGTTCGTTCATTTCGTTCCATCTTTGCTGTTATCTTTTCGGGATTAGTTAATGTCTTGTTTATGCTCCTATGTGTCATATTCGCGTCACTTGTTTCTATTTGTGCATTTCTTCTTCTTTCGACACTTATACTTTCATTCTTTGTATTGTTAAGTTAATTACATGGTGTGATATAATGTATCCAGTTGTGATGGTGGTATTTATTTTATATGTGTAGAGCTGTTTGACTTAATTGTTAGCACGTGGTATTTTTTTCCCCTCATATTCTGATTTCTTACTTTACTGCATTATAGATCATTCTTCTTTTCTTTGATCTTGTCCTTTCTCTAGCTATTGATTGTTTCCTGTTTTCGTTCGTGTCCAATATACGTAACTTGCTTTTGTATTAGATTAATTCTGATGTACTTAGATGATTACGTTGGATGCTTCATTTTCTAGTTTTCCATTTAATGTTGATATTTTATGTAGGTATATTCTTTTCCCTTAACATAAAATAATTTTTGTAGGTATGTATTACAGCTTTGCTTTCCTTTGATTTTTTGTTGATGTAACTGGTTTAAAAAAAATGATAGAATCATTTTTTTTTCTCCTGGGCCGGTGTAAATGTTAAGGTCAAAGGGAAGTAAATCTTAGTATGTTGTGGGACAGATTGAATTTTTGAATTATGGTACTTGCTTGCCGGTTAGGAATGGATTTGTTAAAAATATCTTCCCCTAGTGTCATGAGTCAGAGTACAAGAAAAGCGTGAAGAACGCTGTTTATCTCTAGTGTTGAGATATATTTAGCCTGTAGTGTTTTGAGCCGTATGTGAATAGCTCTCGGCTAGTTCGCATGTATTGAGAGCGGTGTTCAAAACAGCCGTGTCTCGTGTGTGCCCTGAGTGTGTACGGGAGAGCATTCTGTCCTGGGCGTTGACTGGGGAAAGTCAGCCCTGTGTATCGAGAGTGTGTGGCCGCGTAGTGCACTATGTAGATGTTTAGCGATGTTCTTTCGCAGTATGTTCAAGTGGATTTATGTAGAGATTTGTAAGGCCATAATTAACATAACTGCCGTGTTGTGCAGTCTTTGAGGAGTTTGAGACATGTAGAGATTTGTAAGGCCATAATTAACATAACTGCCGTGTTGTGCAGTCTTTGAGGAGTTTGAGACATGTAGAGATTTGTAAGGCCATAATTAACATAACTGCCGTATTGTGCAGTCTTTGAGGAGTTTGAGACATGTAGAGATTTGTAAGGCCATAATTAACATAACTGCCGTGTTGTGCAGTCTTTAGAGGAGTTTGAGACTGGTAGAGGATCTGTATACCAGATGCATTTGAGTTATCATGAATTGTGTCTTTGTTGATGTCATCGTGACTTCGTCGTTGTGTGTTGTAACGTAATAAACAGGATCGAACTGTTCCAGGCGTTTACAACCTTTATTGACATCCATGACTCGTACGTGAGCTGTGTGGTGAGTGACAGTGCACACAGTATTCAACGATAACGGTAACAATCACGTTTGCAACAGTGGTGACAATAACATTCCACAATACCAATTACCCACACTCAATACAAGTATATATATATTTATGATTTATCACACCACAACTAGTTAGACTTCAAACGGCAAGCGTAAAGTGTTTGCTGACGCGTTAAGCCAGGTAACGGAGACAGTATTGGTGTAGCCTTTGGGCTTATAACAGTGTTTTATATAATGTGTGGCATAATCCACTAATCTATGTGTTGAGTCTTAACTCATATATTCAATCGTCAGTGTTCAGGCTTCATAGTTAATAGAATAAGATATAAATAAGAACTTTCGAGTCCCAGAGATATGTTGGAGCATTTTTGTGAAAACTCAGATCTACACGCGATAGTCTGGATAGAACGCGGTGTAGTGTAAAACGCTATTGACAGCGATAATGGTAGATTATAGCATGTACAGCCAAACTGAGAATATTTGATTTAACCTAAGATTTTTTTTAATAGACAGTATGTCTTAATACGAATGCAAAGCTAAAGATTTAGCAAAGTTGTGACGTGATAATGTAGAGACAGTTTGAATAGAGAAGTATTCAACTGATATATCTGAACTTAGAAGATTATAAGAATGTCGACGGTTAATATGACCGCTCAGGGTCAAATAGATGATAATTGAACATACTGTGATGTCATTACTTACTTTGAAATGGGAACCACGTATTTCGTTCATGTTTCTATACTATGGTGTGTTCTTCGGATAATTAAATAGAAAAGTCGTCCTCAGAAGACTTTGTGTTGGTTGACAAGTTTGATGAAATTTATTTCAAGAAGTTTCCACAGTTCTGTGAGTTCGACAATCAAGTTGTTACTATTCAACCTTTTGAATGAACTAATCACCAATACATCAGTATGAATACAAGGTATAAAATGAATTAAAACGTCACAAACGACTGAATATAAAGGAAGATAGTAAAAACATTCGTTCACACAAAATATATGAAAACAATAACAAACCCACGGTTGCAGCAAAATTAAATAGAGATAATCGAAGCCAGAATAAATCCACAAACGATAAAGATATATTTATAAAACTCCGTAACAAACGGCAGAGTTTTCGAAATTGTGGCGCGTAAGTTTTCCCAACCGCATAGCCTGTGTCTTCTTCTTTGATCCTTAGCCGCTGACCGTCAAAGCAGTCAGTGGCCATCACGCCTAGTGGCGTCTTGTAGGGCAACAACAAAATGATTCCACCTTGCTCGGTCGGCGGCCATCCTTCGTACAGTGCCCCAACTCTGGTTCACTCTTTGCATCTCAGCCTCCACAGTCCTCCGCCAGGTTGTTTTTGGTCGGCCTCTCTTTCGTTTTCCTTCAGGGGTCCAAAGCATAGCTGTTCTTGTGATGGCATCGGGGTCTCTTCTGAGGACATGACAAACCCAGTTCCAGCGTCTGCCAGCTATGATGGTGTGCAATAGCCTGTGTACAGCAGTTCTAATAGTTCATTCCTGTGTTGATATTTGATTCATATATGTGGAGTTTTATTTTATAGTTCTCTTAAGGAATTTGCGAAGGGAAAAGGAGGCTAGTAAATATTTTTAAGATTATTAAAAATTCAGCAATTAAGACTTATTTTTTTCACTTATCGTCATAGTAAAATGTTAGACAGTTTGTTTCATTACCTCTATTCGTAAATGACTGAGCAAATCAAAGATATTTCCTGTAGGATAATATGAAGTAGTTCATAGCTATATACTTCACCTTCATCTAGATTGTTAGATCATCATTACAGACTTACATAAGCACACACTTTCATGCCCAATATGTTTAACGCTTATCACATGCGCCTCATGTCATACATCATTACCAGAGAATTAAAAACAGAGTGATCAGTAGTGAGGAATAAGATAAATGAAAGTCAACCATTGATAATACATGTGAAACGTATAAAGCCCCTTTGTGGCTTCAGTCCAGCAGAAGTCTGAGTCTATACAGTACGTGTTTGGCGTCTAACCCGAAAGAAGCTAGCAAAGCGTACGTCTGGATAGGAGAATTCCCAAGATATAACATCTTACACTTTCTAAGTTACAAGGAAGATTTTTCTCGCCTGCGTTTGTAAACGTTGTTGGCGCAGCAGCATTTTATTCACCTGCTTATCAAGTGCTCACAAGTTGATTCCATATACATATATCAAGTTCAACTCACTCGAAAGCTTACTGCCTGAGTCAAACTAAAGCACGCACATGTTGATCCTCATATTTATACCAAGTTCAACTCACTCAAAGTTGTATGAATCAAGAGCGCATATTCACAAGTTGATGAGCCATATACGAAGATCACTTAGCCACAAGTTGATTTGCCAGATATCAAGCGCAAATCACTAAGTTCAGCTAGTCTCTACGTCAGTTCATGAAGTGAATTCATCTACTTCCATTGTATATTGCTCTTTCTTTATCAAGATCTAAGGGCAGAAGCTAAGGTTGCGGGAAAATAGAATACTTTCCATAATTTATTAGAAAAACTATCTATCTATGGAGAGCATTCGCATTCTCTTCTTGTTCTTATCTCGAATAGGTCTCTATCTCCCTTACGAGCCAATTTCTGGAAGCCTTCTTGATAACATTCTATAGGTCATCCCCAGCGACAACTACTATTGTAGTTGCACCAATATACACTAACGACACTTACAACGTATATAGTCTTTATTATTACGACATCTCTTATACATTAGTTTTATTCCCTTGTTTCACCAGTCCATCCATACCTACTGACCTGACTGTCTATCCATAGCTGCTTACCTGACTGTCCATCCATACCTGCTTACCTGACTGTCCATCCATACCTGCTTACCTGACTGTCTATCCATAGCTGCTTACCTGACTGTCCATCCATACCTGCTTACCTGACTGTCCATCCATACCTGCTTACCTGACTGTCTATCCATAGCTGCTTACCTGACTGTCCATCCATACCTGCTTACCTGACTGTCCATCCATACCTGCTTCCCTGACTGTCTATCCATAGCTGCTTACCTGACTATCCATCCATAACTGCTTACCTGACTGTCCATCCATACATGCTTACCTGACTGTCCATCAAATCATTTATCTAATTATCCATTCATTTAATCAAATATATGTTTGTCTATTTCTGTATGTCACTGTATTTCTGTTTTTATATTTTTTTTATATTTGCCTTTCTGACAAATCTATTCCAAACCACTAGAGCCTAGACTTTCATACATTATTTCACAAACTTTTACCAAGAAAATACCAATTACACAAACAACTAGTATATCAGTGATGTCACATACCTTGTGGAAACAGCTCAAATTTCAAATGTGGGGAACTAGAGTCGCATTTGCCTGCTGAACACAGCCAGTACAATCCTAGGTCATCATAAGTAAGTGAATACATCGTCATATTTATCTCACCCTGTCCTTTTGATTCATTTGTGAAAACGAAGGAAACGTTATATCTGGATTTGTTCACAGCGTTACCTGTACTGTTGACTGAAATTGAAGTGAACAAAGAAGGCTATCCTAAATTATTACAATAATAATAATAATACACATTTTCAAAATTCAAGTGTCAGTTGTGCTGATAAATGAATCGTAGATAAAATTATGAATATGGAAAAAAGAATAAAAATAAAGTAAGTAATGTTGAGACCACATACACACAAATGTAGAAAATAAATGTTTCAAAACATTCAATAGCATATAATAAAAATAAAGTAAGTAATGTTGAGACCAAATACACACAAATGTAGAAAATAAAATTTTCAAAAAATTCAATAGCATATAATAAAAATGAATGGCCATTTATTATTAATCAGTAAGTCATCATCTCTTTCATGAAAAAATATGAATTAGTGATCGAAATAAATAATTACTTATAAATAAGGCTATGATGTTGATGATTTTGCATGTTTCTATTTTTTGTTGGTTTGACCAAAAAGTTGGTCAGTTGAATATAAATGTGTTTCATTAAAACCGAAAAGAATAAGCCGATTTAAGAGCATTTATTAAGGCAAAACTTTATATTATTAGGCAGGGCGTTTTTGAGATTTTTCGATCATTTTTCAGCATTTTTTTCCAGTCATTATTTTGCACACTTTTGCATTTTCAATACAAAATAGGCATTTTTTAGTGGTTCACATAGATGTGATGAAGAAAATAGTGAGTGACATAGACAGTGTGAATGGAGACGTGGTAAAGACTGTGTAAAAGTTAATTGAGCAAGTTTTGAAACAAAAATGGGGGGTATGAAAAGCTATGATTTTCTCTTGGTGAATTTTTAGCGGACTTAGAAACAACTGACGTAGCTTACTTCAAGTGTGCTGCTGCTGTGTCAGTAGTTGTGGTAATGAGCTTTTCAGTGTTTAAAGCTTTATTAGCAGACAATAGAAAGTTGTTGTTATCTTTTGAGAATCTATTAACCAGACCACAAGGTCTTTTATAGTTGGACATGCGCCCTAATATAGCCGATGGACCTTGTGTCTAGGTTCAACCGTGTTCGCCTCGCCAAAACAAAGCAATTTTTTTTTTTTTTTTTTTAGAAACTGAAGAAAATCTGCGCATAGTTTCCATTGTGCTTTGTAATACTTAATTCATTAAATAAAAAAATTCAGTTTGCCATAGAAACTAAAAGTATTCATTTGTTATTTCTTGCCTTTTGTGTATGTGCGTGTGTTTAAAAAAAAATTTAAATAAAGACATTATTTTGCAAATAACAATAAAACTTTAAGTTTGGCACAGAAACGGTGGGTGGGGGTGGGTGTGTGTGTGTGTGTGTGTGCGTGCGTGCGTGTGTGTGTGTGTTAGACTGCATGTTTTTGGTTTATAAACAAACTTTTCAGTTTGGCACAGAAACGGTGGGTGAGGTGGTTGGGTGTGTTTGTGTGTGTGTGTGTGTGTGCGTGTGTGTGTGTGTGCGTGTGTGCGTGTGCGTGTGTTAGACTGCATGTTGTTGGTTTATAAACAAACTTTTCAGTTTGACACAGAAAATGTAAAAAAAAAAAATTTATTTGTATTTTGATGTCTTCTCCATGTTTTATTTTATTGATCATGTTTTTGGGTTAGTAACATCAATAATTTCAGTTTGGCAACAGTAGCAGCAAGAAACTAAATTATATTTGTTAAGTTCTATTTGTTTTGTTTTATGCCCTTCATTTTCATCTTTTAATAATTCAATAATTTTAGTTCGGCTCGGAAACTGAAAACGAAAGTTGTATTTTTTAGCTCATTTTTGGGTAATGTTCACCCTTAGCCCCACCGATGTCCTATTGTAACTTTTCGTTTACTTTGTACATCGACTTTAAGCGAACATTCGTACGACTTTAGCAAACATTCGTACGATATCCATATCGACTTTTTAATCAAGATTTAACGCGGGAAACGCTATGACTTTTGCGTTTCTGTCGCTGCAGCATACTTGTTTGTGCCGCGTACTTGTTGTTCAGTTATATACAACTAATATTTCGCACAGCACTAAAGCTAAATATTTCGCAACACCATAAATTAGTAAGTACAGTATCATAAGATTATGATCGTTATTGTACTTTCAATAATTATTTATTGCGACTTGTTAACACAGTGACGTGATAATTAGGCTATGTCATATTTCACAAAGATGGGTTAGGGCCTGCATGACAAAATACAAGATAAATTATATATGTGCTTCTGTTTCATTTATTTTTTGACAATAGAGATTGAATGTATGCTTTATTTCTGTATTATACAGCTCTTGCTGTCGCTTGGTTTAACTGCCAGCTCTGTCACTGCCGCGTTACCGGCTGAGAGTATTCATTACATATTACCAAACGTCATAAATTAGTAAGTACCTACCGCATCATAATATTGTAATCATTAATGTGCCGTTATTAATTATTGATGCTGTTTATTGCGAGTGTATTGTACTTTTACTTGTTAAAACAGCCTTCCTCTTCTTTGTACACTCTCATACGTCTGCTTGATCTTTGTACACTCTCATACGTCTGCTTGATCTTTGTACACTCTCATACGTCTGCTTGAATGTGTCCTCGAAAGTTATGCTTGCATCAGGCAGAGGTAGCTTTCCACCTTCCTTTGCCAATCTGTCAGCCTCTTCATTGCCGGTGATGGTACAATGAGATGGGGGTTTACCGAGATGGAATCCATTAGATCACAACTCTCTTCAATCGTTGACATAGTTTGTGCAGCACCACTCTTAGGTCATGTAGGTCTGCATTATCTTGACATTTAAAAGTTGCAATTACTAACAGTGCTTAAGCTAAGACAGCAACTTGTCTGTCTTTGCTTTCTTCTGTCATTATCACCTCAACTGCAGTTTTCAAGGTATCTGCCTCTGCTGTGACAGTGACTTTTGAACATTGTGTTACAATTCACAATTTAAAGAACGAATGAACATTGACACACACACACACACACACTAATTTGTGAGAGCAGTGAGTTAAGAGTAAGGGCAAGTAAAGCTGATTGCATCCATATATATAATTATAAAGAAGATGACAATTCTGATAAATGATATATGTGCTTTTATTTCATTTATTTATTGAAAATTCTGTTATCTTGAATGTATGCTTTATTTCTATATTCTACAGGTCTTTTTATGTGCTATGGCTGCACAAACAGAAATTGTTGGTGCAAACACTGTTTTAAATGATGACCAAATACAGGCGGAACGATGGAATATGCTTAGCCTTTATGAAGAAATAAGAGACACAGGGAGCTGCCTAAAATGGCTGGCAAGCAGGCATATGATAAGAAATTCAGTGCAGTGTAATAGCTGTTCCCAACCAGCAGTTCTGAGTAACTATGCGAGAGGCATTGATGGAAAATGCTGGAGGTGCAGGCGATGCAATAAATCTTTCAGTGTCCGGAGTGACTCATTTTTTGCCAGGAGTCATCTCAAATTGCAACAGATAGTGCTAATTATATATTTGTGGGCATTTAAAACCCCCAGCAAACGGATATCGCAGGAAGTGAATGTGAGCAAACAGAATATAGTGGACTGGTGCAATTTTTTTCGAGAGGAATGTGGAAAGTGGCTAGCACAAAGACCACCTGAGATTGGGGGTATCTCAGATAGTGGTGAACCCATAGTAGTGGAAATTGATGAATCCAAATTCTTCCACAGAAAATATCACAGAGGTCGGTGGTACGAGGGCCACTGGGTGTTTGGTGGTATTGAGAGGGTGTCAAAGAAATGTATCCTGTTTGAAGTTCCTGACCGCACATCAGGAACGCTAGAAGGTCTTATAGAACGATACATTGTACCAGGAAGTCATATTGTATCAGACGGATTTGGGTCATACAATAACATAGCTATGTTAAATGGTGGAGTTTATTTGCATTCCGTGGTGGTGCATGCGCACAATTTTGTGAACCCTCAAGACCCCGGAGTGCACACACAGACTATTGAAAACATGTGGATGCGTGCAAAAAGGAAATTTAAACGACAGTTTGGAACGAGCAGGGTATTGTTTGCCTCATATATTGACGAATTTATGTGGCGAAGTTCATGTAGAAATGAAGACCCTTTCAGTTCCTTTCTTCTTTGCCTGTCTCAAAATTATACTCTGTAATGGGAGCATACTAATGTGACAAAAGGCAAACAATTGTCCTTAGACCTCATCATCGAGCATGGTGAACCCACTGAAGCTGGCCTCTTTGCAGGAATAGTGCATGCAAGCATTCATGTGCTACTGCAGCGCCAGTATTTTGTAGCAATTTATTTGTACAAAATGATGTTTGCTAGCTTCAAGCACAAACTCTTATTAGTTTCTACTTATGACATGCTAACATTTTTTTTCTGTGCAACCAAATCAATCAGCATTGTGCCAGAGAAGTATTTGCTAGACAACACAACCTTTCCACACTCCTCGTGGCTGATGTAAATTGTATTGTCAACTTTAGTCTTATTTGCTTTATGTTTTTATCAACTTCAATGCAAGCATTCATCTGCTGTTGCCGCGCCGGTTTCTTGTAGCAATTTATTTTTACAAGATGATGTTGCTCCAAGCACAAAGTCATATTACTTTCCTCTTACGACATGCTTAACGTTTGTCTGTGGAACCGCTCGAACATCGATTACACTGCGTTGTGTTTCTTTTCATACGTATACTTGCCAGCCATTTAAGTGAAATACACAAGACAGCACGAAATGGAGCATTTAAATAATATTCAAGTTCACCTATTTGTATCTGTTAAACATCAATTACGGATACAGAAATACAAGTGCTAAACGTGATTGTTTCAAAGCATACAATTGTTTATTGTTTCTTTTGTGTGGAAAACTACAGTTAATTGTTTGACATGTGATATTTGTGTCTTTTGCATTGAGTTGTTATGTTTTGTAAGGACAACTTTACATGAAATTAACTGACAATATACTTTGTATATTTGTGAAACATTCATGTGGGTTTGATAAATGCAAATGCTAAATTAAAATGCTTCATAATATACTATTGCTTCCTTTTTTTATGTAGGAATATTTTTGTGAGGGAAATTTGTACACCTGGCCCTTTTATGTGGTAAATAGTCATTATGTCTTGGAAGAACAATTGTGTATTACAATAATTCACAACTTCATCTGCGCATCGAATGTTGGCTGAAATGGATCTCCAACTTTATCTGTCTCTTGTCTTGATGGTGGACCCTTGTACTGTATAACGAGATCTGTCAATGTCTTGATATCTACATTTTTAGGACTTCTTTGAGCCGCGCTAGCGTAGTGGTTACAACACCGCTCTGGCGACCGGGTGATTCAGGATCAAACCCGGGCGACGGCATTTGAGGATTTTTCGTCGACCGGGATTTGCACTGGATTAACTCGAGACCTGGCGAGGACATTTCTTCTTCTGCGTTCGGTTTGTAGTCATGCTAAATCTGCAGACCTGTCGCCAGGACGAAGTCCACAGTCTTTTCCAGGTCGGCGCGGCAGCCCCATAGCTTCTGCTGGAGCTCATCACCTTTTGGCCAGGTCGCACGTCGCAATTTATCATGGGTTGGACAGTTCTGGAGAATGTGTTCTGGAGTCTGGATATCAGTTCCACATGGGCATTCATTCGTGTAAGATATCTTGAGGCGATAGAGATGTCCAAGTAATCTGCAGTGACCAGTTCTCAGGCGGAAAATTGTCGTCTGTTGGTGTCTGTTTAGGTGGTGGATTGGGTCATCTCTGCTGTATATATTCCCTTCCTCCTTCCACTGATTTTTGTACTTGTTGTGGATGATGGTTTTTGCTTCCCGATAGGGCAATGGGTGGCTGTATTGTTCCATTTTACTGCCACTTCTTGATAGAGCATCTGCTTTCTCATTACCAGCGATTCCACAATGGGCAGGTAACCACTGAAGGGCAATGGTTGATGACCTTTGGATGATGTTAAGCTCAGATCTGATCTCATTCATCATGTTATCATTTCTGGTGTTTTGTATTGATTCAAGTAATGATCTGCAGTCAGTGAAGATTACTATCTTAGCTGGTGGTTGTTGTTCGGGTCTGGTGAGGATTTTCAGGGCTTGCAGTAGTGCCATAGCTTCTGCCCTAAAATTGGAGGAGATCTTTCCAGTTGGGAAGGCCTTTCGGATGATCTTTCCATTTAGGAGTCTTATAAAAATGCCTCCTCCACCGTTCTTTACTGCCCCCTCAGCAGATCCATCTGTGTATACATGTGTCCACTCCTTCGGGTTGTACTTTTCTTCAATCATTTCTTGAGCCAAAGTTTTTAGTTGTTGAGGGGTCAGGTGGCCTTTCTTTTTTATTTCAGGGACTTCTGTGATGATAGATATATTTCCATGGCAGTCGTCTGGCTCCTCGTAATCAATTAACATTTCAATCTCAGTAGATCGATTTGGGAGGAGGTCTTCATGGCATCGATGCAGATGTTTGGAGATGTTTAGGAAGCTGGTTCTTTTCAGCCTGTTCTTTGTCACACTATGGAGTTTGGCATGCATTGGATGACTTGGCATTCGTAGAAGCTTCTCACTGTGAGTGAATACCTTTTCCTCACGTCTGTCATCAAGAGAGCGGATGTTGGTGTATCGCTCCATTGCCTGGATTGGAGAAGTCTTCATCCCTCCAGTGATTAGTCTAAGGCCTGAATTTTGCACTTTCCCTAGACATTCTGTGTTTGTTTTAGATGCTGTGGCCCAGGCTGACATGCCATATTCAAGTACAGGTCTGACTGTGCCTGTATAGACTTTTTTTAAGTATG
Organism: Oreohelix idahoensis; assembly: GCA_024509875.1. NCBI lineage: Eukaryota > Metazoa > Mollusca > Gastropoda > Stylommatophora > Oreohelicidae > Oreohelix > Oreohelix idahoensis. The sequence continues at coordinate 135,926 of JAMPIV010005345.1, forward strand.
TTGGTATTTGCCCCCCAACTTGTGCCAGCCAGTTTCTTCATAATAGAGAGCTTTCGTATTGCTCTCTGTTCTACTGCTTTTATGTGCGGCTTCCAGGTGAGTTTCTTATCCAACTTGACTCCTAGGTATGTTGGGTTTTCCTCGATTGGAAGTTCACTTCCATTTAGCTGCAGTTTGATCGTTTCTCGGCGATTTGACAGAGAGAAGCAGGTTGCTACTGTCTTGGAGAGGTTTATCTGTACTCCCCAATCTGATGCCCATTTACCGATGGTATTTAGCGCTGCTTGCATCCTGAACTTCGCAGTAGGCAAATGTTCAGCAGCACACCAGGCAGCAAAATCGTCAGCATGAAGAGCCCTGGAGATATGCCCGGACAGTTTCTCTGCAATATCATTTATATATATGATAAAAAGTGTGGGGGAGATAACTCCTCCTTGTGGCACACCCTGTTGTAGAGTGACGCGATGGCTCAGTTTCCCGTCAAGTTTTACTCTTGCTGTGCGGTATCGAAGAAAGTCCCGTATCCAGTTGAACATTCTCCCTTCAATTTTGCTGTTGAGCATCTTAAGGAGGAGTCCTTCTTTCCATACCTTATCAAAGGCTTTTGTCAAGTCTACAAAAACCGCCAGTACTTTCTTTTTCTCCTGAAAGGCATTTTCTACTTCCTGGGCTAGATATACTAGTTGGTCTTCGGTGCTGCGATTTTTCCTAAATGCTGACTGTGTGTTATCAAGCAGATGGTTTTTTTCCAGATGTTTCAGTAATCTTGAGTTCACCATTCTTTCCATTACCTTACTCAGACAGCTCAGTAGGCTAACTGGTCGGTAGCTGGACTTGCTTGTTTTCTCCTTTTGTTTCTTTCTGATGGGAACAATGGTTGCTTCTCGCCATTGATCTGGAAATTTTCCAGTACTCCATGACTGATTGAAGATTAGGAGGAGCTTGTGCCTGGCTACAGGTCCAAGGTTCTTGATCATATCATTTGTGATGCCATCTTTTCCTGGAACTTTTCTGTTCTTTAGTTTTGTTATGGCAGCACTGAGTTCTCTCATAGTAAGGGGTGACTTCATGCAGATATCTGGGTTTTGGTGCTTCAGTTTTTCTTTTACTTCCTTACGTACTTCTTCGATCCGTGCATGTGAAAGTGATGTGGTGCTTTCTTCCTTGTAGAAATCTGCCAGGATGTTTGCTGCCATCTTTCCTGTGTGGTATTTTTCATTTTCCTTGATGACAGTCTTACAGTAGCTGGTTGTTGTTTCTTCATTTAGCACTCTTGTCAGATTCCATAGCTTGCTTGAGTCCTTTTCCATGTTGAGACTGCTGGTCTTCTGGTGCCAACTCCTTTGGATTTCAGCTTTCTTTTGTTCATTGAAAGCTTGTTTTATGCTGTTGTGCCTCTGTGTGTTCTCTAATGTGGGATTTTGCTCCATAGTTTCCCGTGCTTTATTTAATTCACTATGGAGTTTTCCCAGGTTGTCACTCCAGTATGGTTTGTAGTCTCGTCGTTTACCTCGTGGAATTGACTTCTTTGCTGCTTGGATGATTGCCTCACTGATGATGGAGATGTTTTTATTGATGTTATTTGAGTGGGCAATGTTCTGACAGAAATTGTCGGCTTGTTCTTTAAAAAATCCCCATTTTGCTTTTTTGAAATTCCAGCTAGGAGACATATTGATTTCTCCTGCACTTCTTATCTCAGATATCTGTAATGTGACTGGTACATGGTCACTTCCCCCAAGTTGAGTATTTACTGTTCTGGTGGTGAGTCGATGTATGTCATCTGTAGCCATAGCAAGATCTGGTGTGCTCGTTGTTTTCCATACTCTGGAATAGAAGGTGGGCTTATCCTCTGGTTGGTTTATTAGAATTAGTTTATTCTCTACCATCCAATCTTCCACCTCTTCTCCTCTTGGATCTGTTGCGTCATAGCCCCAGCTGGGTGAGTGGCTGTTGAAGTCACCCATAATGAGGTGTCTCGATGCTGCAAGCTTCACTTTGTGTAGCTCCAGAGTTGTGGTGGAGGCCTGTAGCAGTTTGTGATCATTAAGTCTCCACTGGGCAGCAGTAGTTGGACTGTTATGTATTCAAGTTCGTCCTCACCAGATCTGTGTGTCTCTACTGCTGGGATTGAGGTTTTAATCAGTGTGAGGATTCCTCCCTTAGTTCTTTTTGCCCTGTCTTGGCGGAAGGATTGGTATCCACGTACAAAGAATCGTTGGGTATCTTTTAGGTGAGTTTCTTGGATGCAGATTATTTCAATGTTATTTTCCCTGAGGAATTCTTGTAACTCCGGTTTCTTGTTCCTCACTTCTTCTGCATTCCATTGAGCCACTGTAAGATAGTGGGTTGGTTGGTCAGTTGCTCTACTTTGCCTTCCCCCGACCATTTGGTTGGCAAAGGCACCGGTTGCTTGGGTGGGCCCTTTCGAGGCTAGGGGCCCGGCTCCGCTCCTTCCCCGTGGCTAGAGCTTATAGCGGCTCTTACTCGCTTGATGCACCCGTCATAGGACATATGGGGGATTTCAGTGGGGGTATCAGTGCCACCTGTTACCCCTCCCCGTCCTGCTGGGAGGACATCGCCGTTTGGTCCGCGACTGCTTATTCGTCCAGCAATGCTGACTTAATTCGCAGCTGACACACCATATCTGGAGGTCGTTCCACTATCCACCACCCGTGGACGCGCCTGGTTGGGGTCGGTCGCCCCTTTGCCAGGCGAGGACATTTGAAGGAGTGTCGTCGACCAGGGACTGGCGGCTCCTGAGCCGACCCAGCTCCAATGGGTACCTCCGAAAACGGCGAGTATCTGCCTGAATGGCGAGGGACACTTGTCTCTGTACAAGAAAATAGGATACTCACGTAAAAATCAATGTCAGATTAGACATTAAAAATAACCTGAGATTTTGCGTCGAGTAGTAGCGGGCGTAAAAAAAAAAAGGACTTCTTTGTTAACTTCTTACATGAGTAGAATGACATTCTTCTATATATATATATCCACATCGGAGAGGCGTCAGTTCTTTCTTCTCATAGTTTGCTGTCTATGTTTCTACACCACACAATAATGAAGAATATAGCCTATATGCTGACATCTACAGACAGAAGACACACCCTTCATGGGAACATAGCTAGCATAAAAGGAGTACGAATAAAGAAAGAATGGCAGACGGAACAATAGATCAGGTGACCACAGTTACAAATATATTCAAAGGGGAAGAGTGGAGTAAGTAAGGTGAGAACTAAATAAAGTATCAGCAAGTCATCAACAGCCTTGGTAGGGAGTGCAGAGCTTGAGGTCATGGAAAAGTAAAGCTGACAATTAAACAACTAATAAATGATTATAGCAAGAATGAAAACAAATATATAATGATTAGTGAGGCATGGCAGGGGAAAATGAAGATCTTGTAAGGTACATATTGCTGATGAAATATTAAAAGCATGTTTAAAAATCTGTCCAAACACTTCAAGCCTTCCCATTACTCACCTTTGTTCCCATCCGTTTGTTTTTATTTGTTGTTGTTACACTGTGACAGGTACAAACAGACAACTTTTAGAAAATAGAAAAACACACACATGCAAACACTCTTAAAATTTAGAAATTTAAATTGATATTATTTACAGTTATTGGACAGGAAAAGCGAAACCACATCAGGTTTTGGCAACTGAAGAAATTGTGGCTGGGTTAGTTCAGTTACTTGTGCGTAGGTAAATATTTTGACGAGAGCAAATCCTTTTCATGTTTCTGTTCAAGTGGTTATAGGCCTTCCACCTGAGATGTTAATTCTTGACTGAAGTTTATTTTTCTTCCTAGGTCCGTTCTTACCCTGTTAGGTTTAGTGATAAGCAATATATTGTATAAGGGTTTTCAAAAGATCCAACTGTGACATTCCAAATAAAACACAGCAATGTAGAAAATCAATCAGAGTTTATTAACGTCATTAGACAAGTACTGCAAATTTCACAATGAATTTATCGTTTACTACGCTCAACAAAATAGTGAGTATTTCCACAAGGAAAATGTATATCCACAAGGAAAAATATATCCAACAGAATAATATAAACTGGTCAACTTAAAACAAACATGTCTTGATAATCTCAAAGACGAAGTTCACCTAACACTACAACTGCCTAGCAAAAATTTCTATCTATCTAATCCTGTCTATCTGTAAAATACTTCTTCTAAATCTAAAAACTATAAACTATCAAACTATGTCCTATCGCCCAAGTCTCTCCTATTTATACAGCTCCTGTCTTTTTTTTCCCGCCTTTTTTCACATGACTCCGTCTTTTTTCCACACGTTACAATTATCTACATTTGCACAGGTTTCGCTGTTATTCGAATTTTTCCACATGTTACTCTCTTTCTAAACAATGGAAAAAACCCAAGAATTCACAACATTCATTTCACACTTTCCATGCATACATTATTATTTTCTGAGACAGCTGTAGAATGCCGCTGACAGTCATGACTGTCAACTGAAGTTTTAGTGATCCTGCGTTTTGTGTGAAAACGACATAGCTGCTTTTATGTCTGTCATTCTTATTCTAAGTAGCATTATAACACATGAAAATGGTCGTGTATGCCAAGTGGTCACAACATTATTTGGACTTAGAGGCACCATAGGGCCTATGTTGTAATTATAACTGAGGCTAAACTCAACATTTTTATTCATACATTTACAAAAAAATAATAGAAGTTTGGATAAGGAGATTGCGTCTCTTATGTTGCCAGACTGACTATTGGTACTTACATCATAGTTAGCCTTAACCTTACCACAAGTCAATTTCAAGTTTGGTAAAACAGCTTTAACAAGCTTTAACCCACAAGTAGTACTTCATACCAATTATCTCTTTACATTTATCTGCAAGCCAAATCTTGTGTCAGAGTGATATATGTCTGAATTTGAATAGAAAATATGAAAATACCTGGACATAAGATGGTTTAAATCAATTTAATACATTGGCATAAGTGCGTCAACGTTTGGGAACGGGGGAATCAAAATTTATAAAGCTGAAATTTTATACTTCTTTATTTTCATTACTAGCCCTGCTTATCATTTGTTTATGAACAATGGCAAGAGATGCATCTTCTTATCACTGGCTATAAGCTGATCAAGAAGGCTGCTTATTTCTCAGTGAACAGAAGAGAATTATAGCGACAGTAATTTTTCAGTTAGTGATTCAGATAAAGACTTTGTCAAGACTTCATGTTAGAATATTCATGAAAGTGATTATTCTGATGGGGATACTGAGCATCTGAATAACAGGTATTAAGTACCATAACAACTGCTAAACTTTCTGCCAGTAAAGGGAAAGGAAAGGATAAAAACCCAATTCAAACAACCAGTAAAGTTAACAGTACAGGTACAAATTGAGAGGCAAGTAAAGTCTCACAAGATGTCTCAGAGTGGATAGAAATGCCGAAGGCATGACACAGAATAAATTTCATCTTTGTCAAAAGGTGTGACTAAGGGGCTTGACCTGTCAACCCCACTGAAATGATATAATGTTTTATTTACTGATAAAACTAAAGATTTCATGTGTCAGTGCATCAGTTATTATGCAAAACTTGAATGTATTCAGAATAATCATTTGAAACAATATATAATGTATGCTAGATGGATCAAACACATGCCCTGAACTGCATAACTTTACTGCTGTCCTAATAAATATTGGGATTCAGAAGAAACCATTCATTCGTGACTACTGGTCTACATCTGCAGAATAGTATACATCTTGGTTTCATCACATGCTTGCAAGAAACAGAAATGAAGCATTATTTCATGTTATACTACATGCCTCTGATGATATTCACAAGGAAAAGAAAAGACTGAACCATTTATAAACATTTTGTTACAAAAATTTCAGAATGCCTTTCACTCATTTCAAAATCTCAGTTTGGATGATACTGGCTTAGATAATACAAGCAACATAATCCACATAAACCAAGCAGATATCAAATGCTAGATTGCGTTGTTGAAATTGGCATTTCTATTTTTGCATCCATTATATATATGTATTGCTAGCCGTGTGTGGCTTCTGTGTGTGCATTATGATTAAAGGGGAAACTTGCCTGCTCAAGGTGTTATTGGTTATTTAATGTCAGCTAATGTGTGCTGTGGTCATAACTTTAGACAGTGGGCCTAAGTCTAGAATTTGAACATGTATTAATCCACAGCACGAGTAGAGTTTGATCTAACAACATCAATAGATTGTTGTTCTGACAGCTGGTTGGCTCGTATATTGCTTAAGGCCGTGGGGCCTGTATTTTGTAATATTTAATTCCCAGCTTGCTGACGTTTGTAAAGACCGTAGTGTCTATATTTGCTATATTCAGGACAGAATATTTAGATGCACACAGTAATGTTAGAAGGTTTCAGTCACATTGTTTTGACGCCTTCTGTGTGTTAAGCCACGTTAGTGAGCTATTTTCAGTTGCTAGTTGCAGGTATACGTGTTTACCAGTCAGTCAGTGTAGGGTACTGTGTACGGTCGGTTGACCTCGCTTACGGTGTCCACTGATTTTTCAGTGTTACGGCAGTGTGATTGTCAGTCTGTGTAGTGAACTGTTTGCGGTCGTTTGATCTAGATACGGTAGCTGACCTAGTTACAGCGCCTTAGGGATTATGGCTGTTTTCAGCTTGGAAAGTATGTAACAGTTATTAATTGAGTTGATCCTAGAAGGTTAATGGAGTGTTTTGGTTAGTGATTATTGATAGTAAGTAGTGTCTCAAGTGCAGTGAAAGATTGCAGCTGAGGTTTAGCACGACAGTTTGATATATTGCAAGGCGTACTTTGTGTCTTAGTTCTAGGGAAGTATTGATCCAGGTAGAGCAGCGGAGATAAAGGGTTCAGTTTTGGTATTAGATGGGCTCTGGTGCCTGACTGTGTGTGTCGGCAGAGGAGATTATCTAGGGCTCTGGTGCCTGACTGTGTGTGTCGACAGTGGAGATTAGATCGTCCATATTTGGTGGTATAGGTAGTGTCTATATGTTGGCGGCATCCCAGGGTGTGTGAATATCTACAGTAGTGCCATTTCACATACTGTTCTACCCACCTGGGAACGTTACCTATCCGGAGTTTTGCCAAGTGATGTCTGGTGCAAATCTTGCCGATGCCATTCCTCTGTCGTGACCTGTTTTTACTGATGTGCCCGGCCAGGGGTGAAGTACTATGAGGACTGAAGCTTACTGGCCTGGGCTTTTCTGCACTATTTTACCTTCAAGTCTGATGGTTTCCTGTGCGATGTGTTAGAACGAACTGTGCTTGTTGTCATATACCGAACATACGCGTGAAACTACCTGTTATCGACATTTTCACTACATTATACAGTCGATCGCCCTGGATTGCGCTGTGCTGAAGACTGTTAGATTCCTGAAGTGTCGTCGTGAAGTGAGCTTTGCTTAGACAGTGATAGAGTATTGTACCGAAGACATTGTTGTTATAAGTAGCACACAGCTCAGCAAGAGAGAGGTTGGTAAGAAAACGAAGATGGCTGTATACCGCTCCACCTATGTCCCAGTCTTGACATATGGATGCGAGTCATGGGCAATGACTACAACCCATAAAAGCCAGATCCAAACCTCAGAAATGAGGTATCTGAGGAAGGTCGTTGAAGTAACAAGAAGAGACATGGTACGCAACCAGACGATACGTCAAGGCCTAAAATCCCACCCCCTGCAGACCCAAGTAGAACAGTCCCAACTAAGATGGTTTGGCCATGTCTGCAGAATGGGAGAAGATCGGCTACCACGACAAGCATGGGAAACAAAGAGCCAGGGATCCAGACCCCGAGGACGACCCAGAGTCCGCTGGGAGGACAACATTAGACAATCTTTGAAGAACCGAGGACTAGAATGGAACCAGGCCAGGAGGAAGACAGCCGATAGGATAGTCTGGCGCTCTCTCTTCCAAACCTCTACACCTCACGGTAGAAGGGGAACGACTAAGTAAGTAAGTAAGTAAGTAAGTAAGTAGCACACATACCTGTGTAGAAGTCTGATCTTCTGGAACTTTGTTGTGACTGGACGTTTTCATGTGTGGAGTCTTGTTTGTGCTGTTTTCATTATGCATCACCAGTGTTGAGGAAGCTTCTGGATCAAGCGCCGTTGGACCTTCAAGTTAAGTTTTTGTTTGTAATTTGGTTATGCTATGTTCTATAATTGTTTCTTATTTGTTTTTGTTTTTTTCTTCCTTCCTCTTTCTCTAAATTCTAATTTTTTTTGTTCTGTCTATGAATCTGATCTTTAAGATTAGGATAGTTCTGTTTATTTATTTGCTTCTTCGAGCTTGCTTCATAGTTTGTTGTTGTTTTTCTTTCCTTTTGTTTTGTTATGTTTCTTTGTTTTCTTTGTAGGACTTAGTCTGTATATATAGATATTGATAGTTAGTTAGATCTGATCTTTCACTGTTCCTCGTTATAGTTGGAAGTATCTTAATATATATATATCTTGATACATTATAGAATAATTTTAATAATAATTTATTTAGTTTATTTTCACTGAAGTGATCGGGTAGTGCTTGGTGTGGAAGATAGCTCTCATCACTTCATTGTTAAGTGTAGTTATTGTTTAGTCTATTGTGTAATTCTATATTTGTGTGTCTAAGGGAGGAAGGGTGGTGAGTTTAATCCATTTTTGGCCTACTTGTGGGAAAAGAGTGGATTAGACCGATTCTTGATAGGTTGTGGCTGTGTGTGTTTAGTGGCGGAGTTAGGCAAAGGAATTTCCTGCAACTGCCTTACTTAACATTCCAAGCCCTGTTGGTGTTAGGTGTATTCGTGTAGTTGGTATTTACGTTGTCGTGGACATTCAGTAATTCTTTTGTGGTGTTTAAGTGGTGTATTCTCTTGTTTCATCTGGTTATCTTGTAAATACGTTTACAGGTACCCCCTTGTTTTCGTTTGTGCGCAGTCACGTAGTGTATATATTTATCTACCTCTACTTTTTGTGGTCTATCATCTTCTTCCTCGTGACTGAGATTTTGTTTTCGTAGTGTGGTGTGTGGGTTTCTTTCATCTGTGTAGTGCTCATTTTGCCAAGGGAGACACTACCATAGCATAGACTATTAAGATTAAGTACATTTTGAGTATTATCTCAGTATAGCACCAGTGTGGGTGCTAGTGTGATGGGTGTGGTAAAGTGGGATGTTATAAATATTTATAGGGGACTTAGTGTACTGACTGAGATCAGCTGTGAAGGTATCTGTATCTAATAAGTGTGGTGTATTACAGATGACCTTACTTGCTACCACATTTTTACCTCAGTCAGAATTATTCTGGAATATTGTGATGACTACGTTAAATGTCTAGGGTTATGAAAATGATGAAGTGTAAGTCACAACAACAACAGACAGATAAACAATTTATTTTATTCCACAACACTTTACAACACTGTGACACTCACACACATATAACACTCTATAAAACTATCTTAACTGAGTCAAGTGTAAGGTTTCAAATATATATATATATATATATATATATATATATATATATATATATATATATATATATATATATATATATATATATATATATATATATATATATATATATATATATATATATTAATTACTGTCAATAATAGATATCCTGATTCAACTACACAGTGAACCAGGAATCACAATCAAATGTAATTACAAGTAATAGGTACACAGTTTATAAATATAATCTTGGTATTAACATATTTTATTGTTATTATTCTATGTGTGTAATTTGTGCAGTGGTAATATGAGGTAATACTGGTTTGTTCAAGCCTGGTTGTTGTTTTTCATCACGACTTCAAGTGTTTGATTATCTTGGAAATAGTATTGGGAAAAGTTCACAGTTCCTGTCATTTGAACCAATTAATTGTCCCTCTGTGTTTAATAAAATGTCAATTTTTGGAGGGGGCACATAATGTTGAGCTACTCTGGCCACAGAAGCTTATCTTTCGCGATGACGGCAGGAAAAGACTCCTCTGCTCGATTGCTTCCTGTGTTCTGGAGACACCTCACTGGTCGCTATCTGGACCAAGGAGTATGCTGTCAGCCTCTGGATTCAGCAAAACTCAGACCAGGTGCTGCTTCAATAACTTCGGACCACGGTCCCTGAAACAAGAAGGTTGTACCTCCTATTTCAGAACTAATTTATAATCTATTTCCAGACTGAACACAATACATAACAAACACTGAGTTCAGAGCGGTAGGCCAACTGCCAGCTTCATCTGAAACAATTTACACCAGTATACTCCTCCCTAATGGTTACTACGCCTCTGCAATTCCAGCATTAGTTCTTTCTAGTCAATAAGATAGGTGTCAGTATACTGTTTGGCAATTCCATGTAGTTTTACTTTTCTCCGACACCTTCTGTTCAGGTTGGAGCAATATTTAGGCCTTGCCTCATGTTTGCCACTGAACCACACACATATATACAGACATAAATTATCAATTTACATTCAATTTTCATTAAAAAGATATTGAATATATCAAGCTTACCACAATTGATGGAAATAATACACAGATAGGTTGACTGGCAATGAATATGGCACAAACTCCGATCTGCCTCTGTCCCAGACTTTTATTTCGAAAAATATGATCTGGCTCTCAACGCACTGTTTCTGAGTAAGTTTATTTTAACATGTGGCACTGAACTGACGCTCCTAATTGCCTATATTGGCGGGTCTAACCAATCGGGCCATGTTTACACAGCTTTTCAAAAATGGTACTCCTACTCACGTTTCCCTAACAACAAAGAATTAGTATTTGTAGCCCGACTAATCGTGTTTAGCCTTACATTTACTTCTATCCAATCAAATAGGATCTTACATGGTGGCCCATTTCCCGTAAAATAGTGGTTCCAAAACATGCCACTGTGCGATTATTATTTGGTGTTATTTGACACCCTCACTATTTTCTTTTGGCTATAATTTGTTAATTCCTAGACTATTTGCGTAACACTTAACATATTCTTTGTCAGCAAGTCCTAAGGAACCCAACTATATAAATTTTATGGGGCCAAGGGGCTGCGTTCAAAATATGCATTTTCTTCTACCTCCCGTTCACTTCGATACGATGTGGTGTCTGGGTACTGTCAGGCTTTCAAACGTAAACCAGTATAATGTCATGTTTCCTAATAAGCGTTTTTCAGGTTTTTTTAAACCTAACTATCGTATGGGTAGTGTTTTTTATCACTGTCCATTTGAAAAAAGTTAGTGCTTCTGGCCTTACGCGGGGAGGGTGGCACCAATTGCATATCGCGAGACGCGTGTTAGCGCTGCATGCGTTCCTGCTTTCAGCCCTACCTCTCTCTATCCTAATTCCATCTGTCTTTTCATCACGCAGTGTATAAAATGAAATTAATGGAAGTATTAATTTAGGTCATTACGCCTTGCGTATCTCAAGGTTTTCTTAGAAATGCAGTACACGTTTTATTGTAGAAAGCGTGTATTGATGCAGCAGGCTTTACTATCAACGTGAAAGCGTGAGAATATGCAGACGAAGCATAAAAATGGGTTTTTATTGTTCAACTAGCATGACGTTCTATTAACACAGGCGTACGCTATTGGAAAGCACGGGTCTTTAACCATTTCTCTATCCTTTTATTGAATTTATGTGTTAGGCTTTACATGTACCTTTTAATTTATATATGTGTATTTAGAATGTCTCACGACAAAATCTCCCCTTGTAAAACAGACGTTATATGTCAGTCTATAATTCTATATACACATAGAGAAATTTATTATTGTTTCTGGGGCTTACGGTGATTCTCATCACACGGATGGCGGCTTAAAAAATCCGCTCCCAGATTTGTCTTTCCAGATATATACTCTATGCTAAACTCAAATGGCTGCATCAGTAATGACCAACGGAGTAATCTAGAATTTTCATGTCTAGCCTGCGCTAAAAACGACAAGGGTTTGTGATCCGTTTGCAACTTAAATGCCTTCCCATACAGATAAATATTGAATTTCTTTATCGCCCATATTACTGCAAGACATTCTTTTTCGCTAGTTGAGTAATTGGTTTCAGCTTTATTCAACTTTCTGCTAGCATATGCCACTGGGCTTAATTCCCCATCAAATGCATCTGATTTCTGTAGCAGAGTCGCACCTAACCCAATATTAATGGCATCCGTCCTTACAATGAATTCTTGACTTAAGTCAGGTAATTTCAAAATAGGTTTGCTTGTGAGCTTTTCCTTCAATTCCTGGTAAGCTAATTCACATTGTGGTGTCCACGTAATTCGATCTGGATTTCCTTTACGTGTCAAATCAGTTAACGGTGCACATATGGAATTAAAGTTTTTGATATACTTTTGGTAGAAACCACATAATGAGACAAAGGATCTCACGTCTTTCTTGGTTTGTGGTCTCGGGGCTTTCTTTCGTTTCTCTAAATTCTTTGGGTCAGGGGTCATGTTTCCCTGATAAACTGTGTGTCCCAAAAATTCTAATTCTTTACATCCAACGCAACATTTGGTTGGTCGGGCTGTTAAATTCGCATCTCTAAGTCGATTAAACAGCATGTTCAGAGAGTCAATGTGTTCCTCAAATGTTTCTGTTGCTATAAGGATATCATCCATGAAATTTGTGATACATGGATTATTCAGAGGGTCCAATAATTTTCTCATCATTCTAGAGAAGACACTAGGTGCATTCTTCAATCCAAATGGCAGTCTGTTGAACTCATAGTGTCCCTCTGAGGTACTAAACGCTAGGTATGGTCTAACCTCAGGCTTTACTGGAATCTGATAGTATCCTTTACTCAGATCCACTTTTGAGAAATATTTAGCTTTATTTAGTCTGGCAAACAACTGATTTGTATCCGGCAATGGATCCACCTGTCCTTCTGTAATAGCATTCAATCTCCTGTAATCTATACAGAGTCTATGTTCTCCAGAGGGTTTCCTTAAGAGTACAACACTGGAACTATACGAAGATTCACTGTGTAAAATAATTCCTTCCTTCAACAAATAGTCTATCTCTTCCTTCAAAGCTTTCTCCTTAGCAAAAGGAATCGAATAGGGTTTCATACAGACAGGTGTGGGGTCTATCAGTTTCATATCATATTCCAATAAGTTTGTATGCCCCAGTCGGTCCGTTAACACCTCTGTATGATTATCTAGAACCTGTTGCACTCTCTCTTTCTGATTTTTCGTTAAATGTGTACTGATTTTCACCTGTGCCGCTGTCTCACAGGGGTGTAATGGATATTCAAATGATGAAAGTGGTTCTTTTTTCATCTCCATTGCAATGGACAAGGTCAACAAGTGTGCCTCTTCCTGATTTTCTCTTTCCAAGTATTTCTTCAGGAGATTCACATGATAGATTTTTTTCTTTCCCCTTCTTATCTATCTTATAATTGGTTCTAGACACCTTCTCTAGAACTGTATATGGACCTTGCCATCCAATTTGTAACTTATTCTGACTACCGGGGAGAAGAAGCAGTACCTTCTCTCCCACAGCCAAATCTCTGTCTTTAGCTTTCCTGTTATAATAGGCAGCATGTTTCTTCCTGGCTTGTCTCAAATTTTCATTGGCAAGTTTCCAGCCAGTTTTTAAACGAGTGGTCAGCTCATTCACATATTGGTATGAGGATGTAATATTTTCCTCTGCCTTTTCATCAGTCCACGTTCTTAACAGCGCTTCAAGTGGACCTTTTATTGGCCTTCCAAATAATAATGTTGCCGGGATTATTCCGGTTGAACTATGGGGTACCTCCCGATAAGCAAAGAGGGCGGCGTGCAGGTACTGGTCCCACGTATCTGGTTTGTCGTGTGCCAACTTTCTCAGGATTGACATCAACGTGCCATTAAATCTTTCCACTTGGCCGTTCCCTTGGGGGTGGTACACACTACAATGGAAGTGTTTGGCCTGGAAGATCCTGAAAACTTCTTCTGTTAGTTTCCCCTTGAACTGAGAGCCATTATCAGTCAAGATTTGATTGGGAAAGCCTAACCTTGTGAAAATTTTGAGTAATGCCTCTGCCACATGCTTAGAATCAATCGATGACAGGGCTACCGCCTCTCCCCACATAGAACAAGTGTCCACCAGAGTTAGAATGTAGCTGTTCCTTCTCTTGGTTCGAGTGAGAGGTCCCACAAGATCCACGGCAACTCTCTCAAAGGGTGTTCCCACTATGGGCATTTCCCCCAGAGTTGCTGGTGCAGTCCAATGCTTAGGTGCTACTCGTTGGCACTCTGGACAGGATTTTACATATCGTTTGATATCTTCAGTTATCCCTGGCCAGAAATAGTGACAAGCTATTCGCTGTCCTGTTGCGCTGATCCCCATATGACCACTGAAGGGAATCGCATGCCCTAGTTCCAACACTTTAGTCCTATATGAAGTGGGAAGGACCAGCTGTCCGTGACCATTGGATTCAGATCCAGCCTTCCTATAAATCAGTTTGTTCTTCATATAAAATTCTCCCTTGCCTGGAGGTGTATGAGATTTTGGCAACTTCTTGAAACACGGCTTGAGTGTTTTGTCCTCCGCCTGTGCCTTCCTCATCTCATCTGGATGAGTATTTATTGGATTATCCTCCTCCTTTTTAGACTGTGATCTGGTCTGCACTGTTGCCAATATCACAGGTCTCTTGGGATTCCCCAAGAAGACATATCTACACCCCAATATCAGAGGGTAGATTGGCTCATTTATCACTGCTGCTTTTATGATTCCTTCCACATATCGCGTTTTCACCTTTATCCGGGCGACGGGAAGTGTCATGGTAGCTACATCCTTGGTTGCAGTTTGAATCTCCACTGTTTCTGTGGTGTATTGATCTGCCTGCACCAGGTGAGAACTCACAACGGAATCATAATCTAAACCTGTATCATATAAACACCTTATGGTGACACCATTACAGATGACATCTTCACACACTGGGGGATGGTATGGTTCCTGTAGTTCCGCAGGTTTGACCTTTTTTCCCTTTTTTCCAGATGTCATAGCAGCACAATGAGGAGGTTTCCTTCTACAATGGTCAGTGTCATGATTGTTCATCTTACAATTTTTACACCATCTCTTTCCTTGGTTGTAAGATTTTCTTTCATCATATTTCCTTTCATCGAATTGTGGGGTTTTATTTTTATTGTCATACCGTGACCTATCAAACTGGTGCTTACCTTTGTTTTGATCTCTAGGATCAAATTTATTAAAGTTCTGTGGTGCCTTAAAATTATCTACCTGTTTCTTTTTATTACCTGATACTTCTGCCTGAGCTGCTTGATACCTTTCAGCAACATTTAGCAACTCACCCAGCCTCTCTGCACCTTGTTCCATGAGAAACTTTCTCAGGTCTGGAGCCATGGACTCTCTTAATTGTTCTATAAGGACCATTTCCTTAAGATCTTGGGTTTTCCCCAGAGAAGTCCATTTCTCCAAGTATGTCTCTAACCGTGCAGAGAACTGGTGATAGGTTTCACCTGACAGTAGTTTAGCATTCCTAAATTTTTTCCTATAAAATTCTGCGTTCTTTTCATATCTTAACAAAAGAGCCTGCTTTAGCATGTCATAATTTTCTTGATCACCTCTGCTCATTTTGGCAAAAACTTCATAAGCTGCCCCACGAAGCCCTTGAGATAACTTTAAGCTCCACCTTTCTCTCTCTAACCCATACGTGGTAGCTAATAGTTCA
This sequence comes from Oreohelix idahoensis, assembly GCA_024509875.1. Lineage (NCBI taxonomy): Eukaryota > Metazoa > Mollusca > Gastropoda > Stylommatophora > Oreohelicidae > Oreohelix > Oreohelix idahoensis. Next base: position 151,537 of record JAMPIV010005345.1, read on the forward strand.
TATCTATTTAGATAGCTCTCAATATCATCGTCTTTCTCAACAAAATGATCTAAATGAAAGTTCATAGCTGAGGTTGAGGCTCCCTGACTAGCAGTGGCATCAGAGGTAAGGGACTGGCACCATTTTCAGGAGCATGGCCTTGAAACTCAAACTCCCTTAGTCGTAACTCATGTTCCCTTTGTAATCTCTTCTCCTCCTTTTCTGCTTCCCTTTCTGCAGCTAATCTTCTTTCCTCTCTTTCTGCTTCCCTCTCTGCAGCCAATCTTCTTTCCTCTCTTTCTGCAGCCAATTTCTTCTCTTCTCTTTCTGCAGTCAATCTTCTTTCTTCTGCTTCCAATTTCTTAGCCTCAGCCTCAATCTGCAACCTCTTAGCCTCAGCCTCAATCTGCAACCTCTTAGTCTCAGCCTCAGCCTCAAATTGTAACCTCTTAATTTCCTTTTCAGCCTCTAACTTTCTTTCGGCCTCTTTTTCTAATCTTCTTTCTTCCCTTTCAATATATTTGTCACATTCAGCAGTGACATAAGCAATCATAATTTGCCCGTCCATTCCTAACTCTTTTGCAGTCTGCAGAGCAGCAGATCGAAATTTGGCCAGGTCCGCCTTTTTCTAACAGGTAAATGTATAAAATATTTAACTAAACAATTTTATCTATGACTAATTAACTAAGGACAACCACAGGCACTGAGAGCTCAACCTTATTTATTTCCACCCAAGGATACCTTTTAAATTTTTATTATTCCCAATATATATATATATAATAGGAGAAAGTTCAATATCCCGGGAGCGAGACCCCAATATATGTGGTAAAGTGGGATGTTATAAATATTTATAGGGGACTTAGTGTACTGACTGAGATCAGCTGTGAAGGTATCTGTATCTAATAAGTGTGGTGTATTACAGATGACCTTACTTGCTACCACATTTTTACCTCAGTCAGAATTATTCTGGAATATTGTGATGACTACGTTAAATGTCTAGGGTTATGAAAATGATGAAGTGTAAGTCACAACAACAACAACAGACAGATAAACAATTTATTTTATTCCACAACACTTTACAACACTGTGACACTCACACACATATAACACTCTATAAAACTATCTTAACTGAGTCAAGTGTAAGGTTTCAAATATATATATATGTATTAATTACTGTCAATAAAAGATATCCTGATTCAACTACACAGTGAACCAGGAATCACAATCAAATGTAATTACAAGTAATAGGTACACAGTTTATAAATATAATCTTGGTATTAACATATTTTATTGTTATTATTCTATGTGTGTAATTTGTGCAGTGGTAATATGAGGTAATACTGGTTTGTTCAAGCCTGGTTGTTGTTTTTCATCATGACTTCAAGTGTTTGATTATCTTGGAAACAGTATTGGGAAAAGTTCACAGTTCCTGTCATTTGAACCAATTAATTGTCCCTCTGTGTTTAATAAAATGTCAATTTTTGGAGGGGACACATAATGTTGAGCTACTCTGGCCACAGAAGCTTATCTTTCGTGATGACGGCAGGAAAAGACTCCTCTGCTCGATTGCTTCCTGTGTTCTGGAGACACCTCACTGGTCGCTATCTGGACCAAGGAGTATGCTGTCAGCCTCTGGATTCAGCAAAACTCAGACCAGGTGCTGCTTCAATAACTTCGGACCACGGTCCCTGAAACAAGAAGGTTGTACCTCCTATTTCAGAACTAATTTATAATCTATTTCCAGACTGAACACAATACATAACAAACACTGAGTTCAGAGCGGTAGGCCAACTGCCAGCTTCATCTGAAACAATTTACACCAGTATACTCCTCCCTAATGGTTACTACGCCTCTGCAATTCCAGCATTAGTTCTTTCTAGTCAATAAGATAGGTGTCAGTATACTGTTTGGCAATTCCATGTAGTTTTACTTTTCTCCGACACCTTCTGTTCAGGTTGGAGCAATATTTAGGCCTTGCCTCATGTTTGCCACTGAACCACTCACATATATACAGACATAAATTATCAATTTACATTCAATTTTCATTAAAAAGATATTGAATATATCAAGCTTACCACAATTCATGGAAATAATGCACAGATACGTTGACTGGCAATGAATATGGCACAAACTCCGATCTGCCTCTGTCCCAGACTTTTATTTCGAAAAATATGATCTGGCTCTCAACGTCACTGTTTCTGAGTAAGTTTATTTTAACATGTGGCACTGAACTGACGCTCCTAATTGCCTATATTGGCGGGTCTAACCAATCGGGCCATGTTTACACAGCTTTTCAAAAAAGGTACTCCTACTCACGTTTCCCTAACAACAAAGAATTAGTATTTGTAGCCCGACTAATCGTGTTTAGCCTTACATTTACTTCTATCCAATCAAATAGGATCTTACATGGTGGCCCATTTCCCGTAAAATAGTGGTTCCAAAACATGCCACTGTGCGATTATTATTTGGTGTTATCTGACACCCTCACTATTTTCTTTTGGCTATAATTTGTTAATTCCTAGACTATTTGCGTAACACTTAACATATTCTTTGTCAGCAAGTCCTAAGGAACCCAACTATATAAATTTTATGGGGCTAAGGGGCTGCGTTCAAAATATGCATTTTCTTCTACCTCCCGTTCACTTCGATACGATGTGGTGTCTGGGTACTGTCAGGCTTTCAAACGTAAACCAGTATAATGTCATGTTTCCTAATAAGCGTTTTTCAGGTTTTTAAACCTAACTCTCGTATGGGTAGTGTTTTTTATCACTGTCGATTTGAAAAAAAGTTAATGCTTCTGGCCTTACGCGGGGAGGGTGGCACCAATTGCATATCGCGAGACGCGTGTTAGCGCTGCATGCGTTCCTGCTTTCAGCCCTACCTCTCTCTATCCTAATTCCATTTGTCTTTTCATCACGCAGTGTATAAAATGAAATTAATGGAAGTATTAATTTAGGTCATTACGCCTTGCGTATCTCAAGGTTTTCTTAGAAATGCAGTACACGTTTTATTGTAGAAAGCGTGTATTGATGCAGTAGGCTTTACTATCAACGTGAAAGCGTGAGAATATGCAAACGAAGCATAAAAATGGGTTTTTATTGTTCAACTAGCATGACGTTCTATTAACACAGGCGTACGCTATTGGAAAGCACGGGTCTTTAACCATTTCTCTATCCTTTTATTGAATTTATGTGTTAGGCTTTACATGTACCTTTTAATTTATATATGTGTATTTAGAATGTCTCACGACAATCAGTCCACGTGACGGCGCGAGCAAGCATTGCTGGGATGTGAAAAGTCTGACAAAGAAGATTGATGACTAGGCCATAATAAAGCCTAAGAATGAGTTGTGGGGTGTTATATTTGATAGTCGTGTGTTATATTTGATAGTTGTGGGCCATATTTGTGTTTTCATGCCTAATAGAGCAATAAAGGCGAGTGTTATTTGCGTGGCGCAATTACTACGCGCCGCGCAGTAAGTTGAGTGATTAGCCTAGAGCCTATATAAAGAGATAGCGGGCGGCGAACGGGTCTATTTTGCAAAAGCCGCCCAGAGAGAACAAACGAAGTTAGACACCAGAGTCAATCTGTAGATGCCTTGAGCACATTAGCAATCGAGCACTAGTTGGGTGTTTGTTTGGTGTTTGGTTTGTTGGTTTATTTGTTTAATGTTTGCTTCAGTGTGCTCTTAATGTCACTGATAGGGTTGTAGAAATAAATACAGCCCCTGTCTTAAGAATCAGAGTTTTATTGTTGAATCGGGTCGGTTGTGAGTGTGCAAGAGAGTGATCACATATCACAATAGCATCATCATCATCTCGCCCACCCTATCGCACTAGTAACGGACTATATAGAAACTGATTTATTGTCAAGGTGATATAGTGGTGTCAGAGAGAACCAGAAAGTTTCATCAGCTGTTATTATACAACTGTCGACTATTGTGAGTTTGTGTGAGTGTATCACAAAGACTAAGTGGTCAGAAAGATCAAATTTTCAGAGTGTTGAGACAATAGCCAAGTGGCAAAGTAAGACTATATTTACAGTATAAGAGGTAAAGGTTGATGAGGTATTTATACTGAGAGTTGATGTGACATATACTTACACGCATATATATATACGCATATATATACATATACATACAGTATACAAAATAACTAAATTCATCAGTGGAAAACGAGGTGCAAACAATATTACATTAGTAAGAGATAAGCAAGGAAATCTCATCACGACAGCAGAGGGACAGGAAACAAGATGGGCAGAGCACTTCAGAGAAACTCTGAAGAAGGAACCACCAGAGACACAATTGAATGTTCCCGAGACTGTAAACGATCTAGATGTAAATACAGACATTCCACGAAAAGTAGAAATCATCACAGCAATCAAAGGGTTAAAGAACGGAAAAGCTCCTGGCCATGATAACTTAAATGCAGAGCTATTTAAGACAGACCCTGAGCTAGAAGCAGAACTATTAGAACCATTATTTGCACAAGTCTGGAAAACGGGGACAACACCATCAGTGTTGAACAAAGGAATAATTGTCAAATTGCCCAAGAAGGGAGATCTTGCTTCTTCTTCGATCCTTAACCACCGACCGTCAAAGCAGTCAGTGGCCATCACGCCTAGTGGCGTCTTGTAGGGCAACAACAAATTGATTCCACTTTGCACGGTCGGTGGCCATCCTTCGTACAGTGCCCCAACTCTGGTTCATTCTTTGCATCTCAGCCTCCACAGTCCTCCGCCAAGTTGTTTTTGGTCGGCCTCTCTTTCGCTTTCCTTCAGGGGTCCAAAGCATAGCTGTTGTTGTGATGGCATCGGGGTCTCTTCTGAGGACATGACCAACCCAGCTCCAGCGTCTGCCAGCTATGATGGTATGCATGTCCTCTTGCTTGCTACGAGTAAGCAGATCTTGGTTGGTGATGGTATTCGGCCAAAAGATTCGGTGAATTTTTCTTAGGCATGTTGTGTGAAAAGAGGACAATTTTGACATTTCCTTCTCTGTGACTCTCCAGCATTCCGCACCATAGAGAAGCACAGAAAGCACGCAACTCTGGTATAATCTTAATTTTGTGCTTGTGCTGTATTGGGAGGACTTCCAGATGTTATTTAGGCTAAAGAAGGCTGTTCTTCCCTTATTCATTCTGATGTTGATGTCTTTGCCTGCCCCACCGTCTGGTGTTACTATGCTTCCTAGGTATGCTTCCTTTCGGCAGCAGTAACACCTCATTTAAGACACATGCCGTAAAACCTGATTTAACGATAATCAATCGACAGAACAAAACAGCTTTTATAGTAGAGGCAGCAATACCATATGACGCCCATTTAGATAAATGTTACCAACATAAATTTGATAAGTACTATCCATTGGCTGCAGAAATTAACGAACTAGGCTATCGTACGCATGTAATCGTACTGATAATTGGTAGTTTGGGTCATGTGCATGCAAAGTGTGTGAGTGGATTAATGTCGCTAGGGTTGCGGAAATTTGAAGCAAAGGTTTTATGTAAATATGTCAGTATCAGTGCAATTATAGGTTCTTACAGAATATGGAAACTTCGATGTAAAAAACACCCATTTTAAATTGCTGGAGATGTTTTCCACATAGTCTAATCTCAATTGTGCTCTGTCTACTATACCAAACGACTATTGTATTTGATGCTATATTTAATATCTCACTCTACTAGCTGTCAAAGTTTTTTTATGGCAAACAGAAATTCTGATAAAACCCCCATGTAAAAACAACCATATTGCTCTACTTGAATGGTATTCCTCACATATTTTGTAAATTTCAATAATTCTCATTTTTTGGCAGGTTATACCATATCATTCCATTATATGCCAATGTCTTTTAGAAAGCTTAAAAAATTTTTATGTATGTGTAACACAAAGGTTCGATGTAAAAACACCCACATATAACTACTTGAGACGTCTTCAACACTTTATGTAAATTCTAATGATTCTCCTATTTGCCATGTTGTATCTATTATATCATGTCTGTACATATTAATGTATTTTATGGAGAATAAAGATTCTGATATGTATGTATGTATGTATGTATGTATGTATGTATGTATGTATGTATGTATGTATGTATGTATGTATGTATGTATGTATGTATGTATGTATGTATGTATGTATGTATGTATGTATGTATGTATGTATGTATGTATGTATGTATGTATGTATGTATGTATGTATGTATGTATGTATGTATGTATGTATGTATGTATGTATGTATGTATGTATGTATGTATGTATGTATGTATGTATGTATGTATGTATGTATGTATGTATGTATGTATGTATGTATGTATGTATGTATGTATGTATGTATGTATGTATGTATGTATGTATGTATGTATGTATGTATGTATGTATGTATGTATGTATGTATGTATGTATGTATGTATGTATGTATGTATGTATGTATGTATGTATGTATGTATGTATGTATGTATGTATGTATGTATGTATGTATGTATGTATGTATGTATGTATGTATGTATGTATGTATGTATGTATGTATGTATGTATGTATGTATGTATGTATGTATGTATGTATGTATGTATGTATGTATGTATGTATGTATGTATGTATGTATGTATGTATGTATGTATGTATGTATGTATGTATGTATGTATGTATGTATGTATGTATGTATGTATGTATGTATGTATGTATGTATGTATGTATGTATGTATGTATGTATGTATGTATGTATGTATGTATGTATGTATGTATGTATGTATGTATGTATGTATGTATGTATGTATGTATGTATGTATGTATGTATGTATGTATGTATGTATGTATGTATGTATGTATGTATGTATGTATGTATGTATGTATGTATGTATGTATGTATGTATGTATGTATGTATGTATGTATGTATGTATGTATGTATGTATGTATGTATGTATTTAGATCAAATTTAACCAAATTAAGCTGTGCCCCACTACCAACATCAGCAAAGATCTCATTAATTAACCCGATGTGTTTCGGTCCTCTCATGTTTTGTTTTTCTAACATACACTTCACAGAAAAACAACTTAAAGAAATTGAAGATGAAATTGTACACCACGTTAGAACATGGCTAGCGCTAAATGAATCATCCACAAGGAGCTATTTCTTTTGTCCCAGGTCGAAGGGTGGCCTTGGCATACCAAACCCCTTCATATTATACCACTCTCGACATATTTCATTCCTTGTCAGTATGCTCAATTGTGATGATAGTCTTGTAAAAACTGCAGCGATAAACTCGTTAGATAGACATATGAAAAAACGTAAAATAGACCAAGTAGATGATGATAGGAATAACTTTGCAAGTTACGAGTTAAATGAAACAAACCATCTAGCTAAAAGATCGAAGGTGAATTGGCCAAAATCATTTTGGGTAGAACTGAATGAAGAATGCGCGCGTGAAGGAGTGAGTGTGAAAGTGGATGACAGTGGCCATTACACTGTACATTTAGATGTAGATGAAGATGTGAGTCTAACATACAAGTCAGCAAATGCTTTTTATTCTGGATTTAAATCACATAAACTTAACCTAATTCTAAGTGAACTAAAAAGTAAATCATCACAAGGGAGAATAGTGCGCGAAATGAAATGTGTAAACCATTCATTGTCATCTAGTTTTCTATCTAATGTTAAATTAAGTGATAAAATACTTTCATTTGCTGTGAGATCGAGGTTACAGTTGCTGGAATGCGAAAGTCTTTTACATCTATACTACCCACAGACATACACGAAAATGTGCAAAATATGTAACCACCCATACGAAACAGTGTCACATTTATTGAATGGATGTACCAAATTCCAAACATTATACCAACAAAGGCACAATAGAGCTGTAGACATTATTTATGAGAAACTGAAATCCTCATACAATAATAAGAGTTACATAACAATAAATAAAGAGATAATAGTTAAACCATCACTTTTCGGCAGCAGTAACACCTCATTTAAGACACATGCCGTAAAACCTGATTTAACGATAATCAATCGACAGAACAAAACAGCTTTTATAGTAGAGGCAGCAATACCATATGACGCCCATTTAGATAAATGTTACCAACATAAATTTGATAAGTACTATCCATTGGCTGCAGAAATTAACGAACTAGGCTATCGTACGCATGTAATCGTACTGATAGTTGGTAGTTTGGGTCATGTGCATGCAAAGTGTGTGAGTGGATTAATGTCGCTAGGGTTGCGGAAATTTGAAGCAAAGGTTTTATGTAAATATGTCAGTATCAGTGCAATTATAGGTTCTTACAGAATATGGAAACTTCGATGTAAAAAACACCCATGTTAAATTGCTGAAATGTTTTCCCCACCGTCTAATCTCAATTGTGCTCTGTCTACTATACCAAACGACTATTGTATTTGATGCTATATTTAATATCTCACTCTACTAGCTGTCAAAGTTTTTTTATGGCAAACAGAAATTCTGATAAAACCCCCATGTAAAAACAACCATATTGCTCAACTTGAATGGTATTCCACACACATTTTGTAAATTTCAATAATTCTCATTTTTTTGGCAGGTTATATCATATCATTATATGCCAATGTCTTTTAGAAAGCTTAAAAATTTTTATGTATGTGTAACACAAAGGTTCGATGTAAAAACACCCACATATAACTACTTGAGACGTCTTCAACACTTTATGTAAATTCTAATGATTCTCCTATATGCCATGTTGTATCTATTATATCATGTCTGTACATATTAATGTATTTTATGGAGAATAAAGATTCTGATATGTATGTATGTATGTATGTATGTATGTATGTATGTATGTATGTATGTATGTATGTATGTATGTATGTATGTATGTATGTATGTATGTATGTATGTATGTATGTATGTATGTATGTATGTATGTATGTATGTATGTATGTATGTATGTATGTATGTATGTATGTATGTATGTATGTATGTATGTATGTATGTATGTATGTATGTATGTATGTATGTATGTATGTATGTATGTATGTATGTATGTATGTATGTATGTATGTATGTATGTATGTATGTATGTATGTATGTATGTATGTATGTATGTATGTATGTATGTATGTATGTATGTATGTATGTATGTATGTATGTATGTATGTATGTATGTATGTATGTATGTATGTATGTATGTATGTATGTATGTATGTATGTATGTATGTATGTATGTATGTATGTATGTATGTATGTATGTATGTATGTATGTATGTATGTATGTATGTATGTATGTATGTATGTATGTATGTATGTATGTATGTATGTATGTATGTATGTATGTATGTATGTATGTATGTATGTATGTATGTATGTATGTATGTATGTATGTATGTATGTATGTATGTATGTATGTATGTATGTATGTATGTATGTATGTATGTATGTATGTATGTATGTATGTATGTATGTATGTATGTATGTATGTATGTATGTATGTATGTATGTATGTATGTATGTATGTATGTATGTATGTATGTATGTATGTATGTATGTATGTATGTATGTATGTATGTATGTATGTATGTATGTATGTATGTATGTATGTATGTATGTATGTATGTATGTATGTATGTATGTATGTATGTATGTATGTATGTATGTATGTATGTATGTATGTATGTATGTATGTATGTATGTATGTATGTATGTATGTATGTATGTATGTATGTATGTATGTATGTATGTATGTATGTATGTATGTATGTATGTATGTATGTATGTATGTATGTATGTATGTATGTATGTATGTATGTATGTATGTATGTATGTATGTATGTATGTATGTATGTATGTATGTATGTATGTATGTATGTATGTATGTATGTATGTATGTATGTATGTATGTATGTATGTATGTATGTATGTATGTATGTATATGTATGTATGTATGTATGTATGTATGTATGTATGTATGTATGTATGTATGTATGTATGTATGTATGTATGTATGTATGTATGTATGTATGTATGTATGTATGTATGTATGTATGTATGTATGTATGTATGTATGTATGTATGTATGTATGTATGTATGTATGTATGTATGTATGTATGTATGTATGTATGTATGTATGTATGTATGTATGTATGTATGTATGTATGTATGTATGTATGTATGTATGTATGTATGTATGTATGTATGTATGTATGTTTGTAAGTACGACTGTATGTATGAAACAAACCATGTATGTAAAAGTATGTATGTATGTATTGGTAAGTATGTTTGGGTATGAATGAATGAAGAATGCGCGCGTGTAAGGATGTATGTGAAATGTATGACATGTATACGTGTATTACAGTGTATGTATTAGATGTATGTATGAAGATGTAAGTATAATGTACAAGTATGTATGTATGTATGTATTCTGGATTTAAATCACATAAACTTAACCTAATTCTAAGTGAACTAAAAAGTAAATCGTCACAAGGGAGAATAGTGCGCGAAATGAAATGTGTAAACCACTCATTGTCATCTAGTTTTTTATCTAATGTTAAATTAAGTGATAAAATACTTTCATTTGCTGTGAGATCGAGGTTACAGTTGCTGGAATGCGAAAGTCTTTTACATCTATACTACCCACAGACATACACGAAAATGTGCAAAATATGTAACCACCCATACGAAACAGTGTCACATTTATTGAATGGATGTACCAAATTTCAAACATTATACCAACAAAGGCACAATAGAGCTGTAGACATTATTTATGAGAAACTGAAATCTGCATACAATAATAAAAGTGACATAACAATAAACAAAGAGATAATAGTTAAACCATCACTTTTCGGCAGCAGCAACGCCTCATTTAAGACTCATGCCGTAAAACCTGATTTAACAATAATCAATCGACAGAACAAAACAGCTTTTATAGTGGAGGCAGCAATACCATATGATGCCCATTTAGATAAATGTTACCAACATAAATTTGATAAGTACTATCCATTGACTGCAGAAATTAACGAACTAGGCTACCGTACGCATGTAATCGTACTGATAATTGGTAGTTTGGGTCATGTGCATGCAAAGTGTGTGAGTGGATTAATGTCGCTAGGGTTGCGGAAATTTGAAGCAAAGGTTTTATGTAAATATGTCAGTATTAGTGCAATTATAGGTTCTTACAGAATATGGAAACTTCGATGTAAAAAACACCCATTTTGAATTGCTGGGATGTTTTCCACACAGTCTAAACTCAATTGTTCTCCCCTGTATACTATACCATACGACTATTGTATTTGATGCTATATTTAATATCTCACTCCACTAGCTGTCAAAGTTTTTTTATGGCAAACAAAATTCTGATAAAACCCCATGTAAAAACAACCATATTGCTCTACTTGAATGGTATTCCTCACACATTTTGTAAATTTCAATAATTCTCATTTTTGGCAGGGTATACCATATCATTATATGCCAATGTCTTTTAGAAAGCTTAAAATTTTTTATGTATGTGTAACACAAAGGTTCGATGTAAAAACACCCACATATAACTACTTGAGACGTCTTCAACACTTTATGTAAATTCTAATGATTCTCCTATTTGCCATGTTGTATCTATTATATCATGTCTGTACATAATAATGTATTTTATGGAGAATAAAGATTATGATATGTATGTCAAATATGCAAAGGGAGACAATGGTTAATTACCTCCCTTATATGATTAAGTGAGTTGAGAGAAAAAATATGCACGTGAAAAGTCTGAGTGAAGTTTACCAGGACAACGGATGACACTTCACCGAGTTGTTTACACAGCGGATAAGCGTGAACATTTTTCAGCTGAGCGAAGAATAGGAGGAACCAATGAATTTACAGTAAACAAGGACAGATGAGCTAATAATGATTTTATAGAGGAGAACACACTTAGACACGATGTTGAGCGGTCGCATTTTTCGGAGGAAGCAGTCCTGGTTAAGGACGTAGAGTGGCAGGAATGTGTTTTCTGCCAGGCTCAAGTTACATTTCTGTGAGAAACAGAATGAATACTTCTGAAGAATTCTATAGACCTAGTTAGAGCAGTAGAATCTATTCACTTATGAAAGACAAGAACCTGTGTTTAAAATATAAGATCTATTTAGTGATAATGGGTGATTATGTAAGAAAAATGATGTTGTGAGGATTCGGTGCAACCAAAGTAAGTAGGTCCTTTGACTCATAACTTTTGATAGACATTGAATAGAATTATTTCAGAAGTTGAAATAAGGTATTACAAGGTTAACGACGCTTACAACTAAGTGAGCGCAGAATAAGGAGAAACGAAGCTGAAGCTACAAAATTGACTATGATGTGAATAAACTGAGACTAAGTCAGCAGCTGAGAAATTTTACAGAAGAACATGGATTTAATAGCCGTGTTGGGCTATTGTATAATGAATTTTGCAACACCAACTGCTACAAGTAAGATGAGTAAGCAATTGAAGTTTGATTGTATTTACAGGATGAAACATGAGCTCTCTAGCAGGTATAAGTATGAGAATACCGCAACAGGTGTACCCAATGTATTAATGTGCATATATGATTTTTTAAGATGATGGTATTTGATAAATTGAGTCATAATCTGACAAGATTATTAATATGAAGGAAACCAACTCAGGAAAGAGTTGATGAAAGGCTTGGGAAAAGCCAGAATAAATATAAAAACCTTAAGGGAAAGAAATTAGGTAATAAACCATATATGTTGTTGGTGTTCTCAGATAGAGAGCTATATATATATATATATATATATATATATGTATATATATATATATATATAGAGATATATGGATATATATCCAGGGGGAATGGGATCTACAAGAGATAGTTAGGAAATGTTTGTACCTGGAATTAGTACCACCTGCCTCTGTTATGATGAACTTATATGATGTAAATAAACTGTTTGTTTTGATGGAACGTTGCTCAAGTTGGGTTAAGTCTCTAAAAGGTTGTTGAGTGCTAGAGTAAACAAGATACTGGACATAAAGAAACTAACTACTATACGAAGCTGTCACTTAAGTAACATCATAAGAAGGGATGGAACGAGTTTAGGTTGGAAGTCCACTGTTCAGTTTTGAGAGAATATCATCCAGGAATCAATAACTCTGGCGGTGAGGGCCAGTATTAAGATATACTCTTACTTGGAAGATAGGTCAATGGATCAAATTGACAAATAGAAGGTAGACAACTAGGCCTGCCCCAGTCACCTAGTTTACTATAAAAAGAAGAGATAGCACTGTCACATTTAGTTTAATTGGTATCGTGACCAGTCCCAAGACATATAAAGGGACCACTGGGACACATATAGTTTAATTGGTGCCTTCATGGACCAGTCTTTAAAACACCCAGTCCAGCGGTGACATTTAGTTTAATTGGTGCCGCAACCAGTCCTAGGACATATACAGGGCACACGGTCACATAATATCACTAATGGACACTGTCACAGGTAGGTAGGTAGGTAGGTAGGTAGGTATGGATGGATGTATGTATGTATGTATGTATGTATGTATGTATGTATGTATGTATGTATGCATGTATGTATGTATGTGTATATGTGTATATGTGTATATGTGTATATGTGTATATGTGTATATGTGTATATATATATATATATATATATATATATATATATATATATATATATATATATATATATATATATATACATATATATATATATATATATATATATATTGTGACGGGTCGGTGGTGGTGATGTGGTTGGTGTTGCGATTCCTTGGTTAAGGTATTATTATTGAATAATAAAGTCACTGATACACCCCCCTTTACTCTCTTTGCTGTAGAGCACTTTGTTTGTTTACTTTTGCTTGTTTCTCAATTCTCAATTCCCTTTCCTGCTCATCAGATGTATGGTTGTGGATTATTTTGAACATGCTTTGCATTATATGTCCGTGTTCACGTTCAATATACTGTTGCAAAAACATACGAAGGTGCCGTAGCAAATTCACCAAATCCTTGGCCATTACCAAATTGCAAACAAACTTTAAGTTTGTGTTCAGCAAATAACTCCAGGGATGTTGACACATTAATCAAAAAATCATCCATTATCCATTCTCCAAGTCGTGCACCTCTCAATCCCTTACCATCTCTACCTACCACCAATGCAGACTCCAACATAGGCCTTATATCTGTAGGGCACATATCACGATCCATGGTGATTCACTTACTTAATCAACTATATATAGTAATAACTTATAGTTATGACAAATTACTGTCGCAAAAGGTTTGACAATTACCCTTCCAGCTCCCAAAGTTAACTATTTGTCAAGAAATGAGCTTATTCCTCAATTCTGTATCACCAATCCTTTTTATAGCACCTTTATCAAGTCACATCATTATCAGGAAAATCGACATATGTCAACAGCCATTAACACCTATGCATCAAATCTTAATCATATGTCAAATTAGACATAAACAACAATAATAACAAAATGAGCAATTAGGGAGGCCTAGCGACATATATGAAGTGACACAATTACACAAGACACAATCACTTATCTGTCAATGATCCCGCTTCTTTTCCGCCACGACACTGGATATCACATAGACTGCTAAAACCTCCACTGCGGGAAAGCACTGCAACTTGATTCGTTTCTCTTCAGGTAATTTCGTCAATATGATATGTGCTTAACAATGCACAAGTTGACAGGAACCATAATACAGCACACACTGCAACTCTTGACTCTTCTGTAGTCTGAAATGTACACGGCAACTCCGTGTATCATAACATCTTGAGCTTGTGATGGAGATAACTGGCACAGGTAACTCCAATATTGCAGGAATCCGTCACAACCCGTACAAATGCTGGTACAAATACTGTCCAAGTCCAATTGAACTTCCTTGACCACTGCAGAAGTTGGTGTAGTCTATAGGCATGAAATACGACGTCAATTGCTACTGTTGTAAAGTTGCCTTCTACCAAATAAAGCGTGTGTTGTTTCTCAAATGCGCCACCCACGCAGATAATATTTAGGTCACAGTTCTGAAGTACACCAGATTCAAGCCACGCCTACATAAGGCTAATTATAACAAAGTCAAGTGTTCTACACTCTTGTCACGTGCAAGTCATATGTATTCTTTCCACCTTGTAGTGACTGATCCTCTAGATATGTTATGGTCTGGTGGACAAAATTTGATTCACTTTATCCTCTTGCTTCAAGTACATATCACTGTAGAGGTAACAATTTCTTAATTGTATACGCCACTCAGGCACATCTTAAATGATATCCAATGATACGAAAATTACGCCACTTAGGCTATCGACGCGAATAGTCGTAGATGTCAGATCCTGTTAACTGAAAACCACCAACTGATACACCCCCCTTTAGAGAATTTCCTAGAAGGTGTTGCTAAAGAGAACGAACTACAGGCAACTGTGTATAGGCTTAAAAGTGAGATACTTGAATCAAACTCAGAACTTTCTAGTACACAAGCTACATTAAATTCAGCTTTAAGCAAAGTCCAAGACTTGGAAACTCAGATAGGTAATCTCACGCGGGAACTTCAAGAACAGAAAGAGATGTATGAGAAATTGAAGGTTGAGAGAAATGTCTGTGAGAAGACTTACATAGAAATGCTTCATGAGGTGATGAATGATAATGCGATGCTCAGTGATCAAATTGGGGAGATGAATATTGTACCCCCCAAGAAGAGTAATGAGATTATGGAAAACAATGATGATGTCCAGACCGAAACACTTCAGATAGAGTTGACTCAGTTGAGGGCAAATAAAGAACAGTACGAGAAAGAGACTTTAGTGGAGTTGACGGCTGAGAAAGAGAAGGTCGCTAAAATTGAAAATTTGCTAGCAGAAGAAAGCGACAAAGTTTTGGCTGTTAAGGAGTTAAATAAAAGGTTAAGTGAAACGATTTCACTTAAAGATAATGAAATTGCGGAAGCAAGGGAAAGAATATTTGGCTTACTAGATATGGTTTTGAAAAACAAAAGGTGCTCTTCTGTCAATGTTGACAATGATAGACAGAAAGTTGCGAAAAGTCAGCACCATATACTTTTTGCTCAGAGAGATGTCATTCACGGTAAAGACAGATCTTATCGTGGGAAATACAACTTTCCTAGTGCTAATATTACTGATAGTTCCAGTAATAGTTCTTGGCGTCAGAACAACAAAGATTCTTGTGTAACAACCAGTGCCGTTGGTCAGGAAAAGAAAGGTGATAAATTTCAGGTCAAGACTCATAAGAGTAAATATTTGTCTACTACTGGAAATACTCAGAAATTAATAGCGGGTGTTGAGGCTATTACTACTTGTTCCAAAGATGAAACCCATATGCGGAACAATAGAGATACTATTGTTTCTGGCAGTTGTCAAACTCAGCATAGTCATTTTGAAACTATTGGTAAAGATATTCCCATAGGGGAAAAGAAAAACAGTTCTAGAAAGAGAGATAACCCCAAGATTAAACAGTACCAAGGGAGATCAGTAAATAATAATTTTCCCTCTCCTAGATACTGTAGACAATTTAACAAATCTCAAAGTTTTGATTGTAAGAATGTTGGAAAGTATGATAGAGATAATAGCTTTTCAAATGTTGCTTTACATCACCAGAATAATGTTCCTCAACAAAAGACTAAAGTGATTATTTGTAAACAAGGCAACGGTAATAATAAGTATTTTGATCATAGATCAAATAATAAGCGCAATTGTGCTAATTTTGTTCAACATGAGCCCAGAGTCATTTATAATCAAAGTAAACAGAGTAAAAATAACAGTGGATGCTTGAATACTATTGCTTCTCTACGGTTGTTGTTGTGAATATAACACTTTGTTTCAGCGTAAGGCAGCGGCGACATTCAAGGTCGGTCATGTTGTCCCCAAGAATTCTATGATATCTACATGTGATAGAGAGAGCTAGTGACATCGTGAAGAGACCGGGTTTTTACACAAGCCGGTGTTGGGTAATTGTAAATGTGATTTTCTACGTTTTTTCTCATTAAGGTTCACTATTGGGTAAAATGGAAATTTTCATTTGTATTTGTTGACAGAGGCTACGTTGCGATAAGAGTCAAGGTTTCTGTGACATATTGTCGGTCAGAAATGTAAGTCAACTTTCCGCTCGAGTAGTCAACCGAAACCTGTCAGCGTCAAACTCGAAATCTGAGGGGTTGCTTTCTGAAGGTCAAGCATGTTTACAAGAGAGTGGGAGACTTCGCGTCTGATTTTTTTTTTTTTATGTGAAGATAGTAAATATTTTTGTATTCTATATTAGTACATGACATGTTGTTGTTTTTGAAATAACATATAATTTTGTTGTAATGATTATTTCTATGCATCATTTGATTGCCATAATTTTTTTTTTTCAAATTGTTATTTATATGTCTGTATTTTGATGATGTATTAATACATTTTTATGCTATTTATATATTATTGTGTTGATAATGTGTAGTATGTAATTATTATCCTTTATACTACTCTGTTCAACTTAGAATTTTTGCAACTGTGTTGTTTAGGATAGTTTTGTACATGATGAGATTGCACAAACTCATTTATTGTGTTGATGTAGTGGTTACTTTTAGATAGTCCTGAGTGTTCGTTATTCACTTAATTTATATTTTTCTCATGTTTTGATGTCATGATTAATTAATATATAGAACATACAGAGAAGATGTGTATTATCTGGTATGTTGTGAAATGTAATTTTGAAAATAGCTTGCATGTATCATACATGATCTTGCATTTGGATTTGTTAACTTTTTGTGAAACTTCGATTTTTCCAGAACTTGATTTTCTTGCCAGTTAGGTATGCAGATTATTTTCTTAGCAGATTATTTAAAAAAAAAAAAAAAACTTTTTTTTTAATAGATATTTTTATAGAACCTTTTTTATATTTCATAGTAACAACAAAGTGTAGATTTATTGATAATGTATATCTTATCGATTTGAATAAGAGATAAAGTTATAGCTAAATAGCATTGTACTGAGCTGAACGTAATTGTCAGTATAAAGAACTTAAAGGATAAATTAAATTTACATGTGTTGATTTAAAGGTTTCTTCGAGATAGGATTTTTGTTTTATATTTCACTCATTTTGTTAAAATATTGATTTCATTATTAGGCTTTACTTAAAGTATTACTGAATTACTTAAAAATTAAATACTGTTTTTATGTAACTTATCGAGAAAAAAAATGTTTGTACGGTACTGTTAAAAAAAATGATTTTTTTTTTTGGCATTGTAATTTTTTGTTGGGTGTGCCCAGCATTTGACTGCGTGATATCATTGATATGTAGATTGATTAGTTCTTGTAAAAAGTTGTTTTTATGATGATGTATTTTTATTTTAGCGCTTCATTGTGCGTTGGTAGTATTAGTTATAGCAATGCTATTACTTGTTTGTTCGATGCCTATAATTTATTTATGTTAGTTTTGTATAACTCTTATAACTTAGTTAAATTACTTATTAGGTTTTGTTTAGTTATAAATTATTTTTGGTGGTATTAGTATAGATATACTTTGATATTTTGTGTTGTGCCTTTCGATCATGTTTATATATTTATTTTTGAATAGGTTATCTGATCAAAACAGTTATTAGTATATACTGTTATTGACTTTCTTTGCGTTCGTGCCTTTGCTTTCTATCTGTCTTTGGTAACTATTCTTCATTTCATTCCTCCTTTTCTGTTGTCTTTTCGGTATGGATTTCATATCTTGTTTATACTTTCGTACCTCATCTTCGTTTTACTTGATTCTATTTGTATACTTTGTCTTCTTTCAACACTTATACCTCTATTCTTTGTATTGTTGGAGTGGTTATATGATTTGATATGATATATCTACTTATGATAGTTGTATTTATTTTACATGTAATTGTCCAACTTAATTATGAGTATATGGTATTGTTGAGATCTTACTTTCTTTTTTTTTACAGATCATTCTTCTTTTGATTGATCTTGTGTTTTCTCTTTCGATCGGTTGTTGTCGGTTTGGTTTTTACTAAATATACGTATACTTGACTTAATTTTGGAACTGATCATATTTGTATATTTAACTAATTACTTTTTATACTTAGCTGATTATACTGTATGCTTTAATTGCTACTTTACACTTTAATGCTGATATTTCTTGTAGATA
Source organism: Oreohelix idahoensis (assembly GCA_024509875.1). Classification (NCBI taxonomy): domain Eukaryota; kingdom Metazoa; phylum Mollusca; class Gastropoda; order Stylommatophora; family Oreohelicidae; genus Oreohelix; species Oreohelix idahoensis. The sequence goes on from JAMPIV010005345.1 coordinate 170,610, forward strand.
TAATTTTGATTTAAAATAAGATATTTTTGTAGGCATACGTTAGAGCTTAATTGTCTTCTAAATTTTTCGTTTTTGGGAGTTAATTTTTTTCAAAAAAAAATGATAGAATCATTTTTTTTTCCCGGAGCGGGTGGTAACTGTTGCAAGTGGAACTTATGGAAGGGGAAGTAATCTTTAGAATGGTGTTTTGAACATATTAAATTTCGAGTTGCAACGCTTGATTAAGCGGATACTTGTTTGACTTTAGGATAGAATTATCTTTTCCTATTTTTCGGGTGACAGAGTACAGATAAGCGTGTGAACGCTGTTTAATGTATTTATTCTGTACTGTTTTGAGTCATGTGAATAGCTCGCTAGTCTGCATGTGTTATCGAGAGCGGTGTTCAAGACAACCGAATCTCGTGACGGGTTTTTTGGCGGGACTAGTGTGTGATTTGGGGAGTTGTGTTTTGGGCGTGGACCGTGTAGGTCGAGTCCCAGTGTTTTTGGATAATGTATGCCTACGTAGGATTTGAGAAAATGTCGACTTATATATTTCGCTGTGTGTACAGCCTATGTGATACACTGCAGTGAAGATTTGTTTAGGCCATATGAACATTATTATAGCTGCCGTGTGATGCAGGCTTTATTGAGTATTGAAGTACTGTTTAGGCCATATTGTGAAGATTAATGAAGCTGCCGGGTGATGCAGGCTTTGGTGTGTATAAGGTACGTTTTGTAGGCCATATGTGAGATTAATGAAGTACGGGTGTTATTAGGCTTCGTGTGTATTAAGGTACTTATTGTAGGCCATATTGCCATATGAAGATTAATGAAGTGCCGTGGTGATGCAGGCTTTGCTATTTATTGAAGTACTTTGTAGGCCATATTGTGAAGATTAATGAAGCTGCCGGGTGATGCAGGCTTCGCTGTGTATTAAGGTACTTTTGTAGGCCAGATTGTGAAGATTAATGAAGCTGCCGGGTGATGCAGGCTTCGCTGTGTATTAAGGTACTTTTGTAGGCCATATTGTGAAGATTAATGAAGCTGCCGGATGATGCAGGCTTTAGTGAGTGTTGAAGTACTGTTTAGGCCATATGAAGATTATTATAGCTGCCGTGTGGTGCAGGCTTTATTGAGTATTGAAGATTTGTTTAGGCCATATGAAGATTATTATAGCTGCCGTGTGTTGCAGGCTTTATGGAGTAATGAAGACTGTTTAGGCCATATGAAGATTATTATAGCTGCCGTGTGTTGCAGGCTTTATGGAGTAATGCAGTACTGTTTAGGCCAGATGAAGATTATTATAGGCCAGGATGTGGACAGGCCGTATTATATATATTCAATGCAGTATTATATTATATGATTCGTGTTTTGCTGTCGAATGTGTGTCATTTATGTCATCGTGTCTGTGTTGTAACGGAATAAACAGTAGCGAACTGTTCCAGTCGTTTGCAACCCTTTTTGACTCCTGTATGTACTCTTACGTACGCACTGTGGTGTGCGAACATATCAACACACACCCAGGTCAACATTCCAGACACAGTGACAGGACAGCAGCACACATATATTGAATTAGCCTGTGTGGCGATGATATAGACCGAACCACTACACTCGCAACAGTGGGTGTAAACAGACTAATAACATTAACGTTTAATCACATTTATTGGAAACATCAGAGGAAGGGGGGTGTATCAGTCACTCTGTAGACATAGCAATGATGGTTAGACTGGTTAGCTCTGGGCAGCAGAACATCCCTTCGACGTTCTGATTTGCATAGTCTATAGTATTTGATTTCCCTTGTGGGAGAGTTATCGTGCTGACAAAGGTAAACACCAACAGTTGTAGAACCGAACCCGAAACGTAAATAAAGGATCAAGCCTTCTGCTTAGAGTCCACATGTATTAAGATTCATACAAAACGATAATCGACATTCACAAAGGTTTCATGTACAATCAGCGCAACACTTGAATTCCAAATAATATCAGTATGTATCCGTCCGTGTCAAAACAATGTGTCAGAAGAACATCGTGGCTATATACGTGCGCTGTTATAGTCAACAGCCAGAAATGAGCACATGAGTTCCTGACATCTACAAATTGAATCATAATACGATTCTTGTTCCATTATTAGTTTAATTTAATTAATCTCATGCTTAGATTAATTTCCGAACTGACCCTGAAGTCTACATCGATTCATCTATAAAATATAGGCTATATACTCAGCCTTATTTCCTTGGAAGAAATACAAGACACGACCTTCTTGCTTGACGGATAGCGTAACAAAGGCCCTGTAACCAAGTCACCCGGCGTGACCTTCCCAACGCGAATGCGTCATAATCTCCGCATATATTTCGCGTTCACTATACCGTAAAATATCGACATATTCTATAAATATTAATGACCCCTAAACGTTGCGCATGGGTAAACCCCAGCAGACGCCATCATTTAAAATAACACCGTAACAGATTTCCTGTCAGACGGGGGCAAAAAAAATCTATTAAATATATTTTTTTTGAACAATATTAATCAAATTATCAAAAATTTAACAAAACCCGACGTATGACCTACGATGTTCTATCTAGAACAGTGTCGCGGTCATGTCAGTAATATATTATAATAAAATCAACGTCATATCATACATATACATTATATTAAATAAGGAAATGTCACTGTCACTAACTAATGAACTAATTAATTTGTTGTATGTATAGACTAACTAATAATGTGAGGTGTTATTAAAATTATTCTAACTAACTAAAATTAAAATAATTAATTATAGTATGTATGTATGGTACTAACTAATTAATATCTAATAGAGGAAAATGAGCAATAGTATAAGAGATTAAAAGAAATAAAAATTGAGAAGTACGGACAATTAAAACCAAATATTAAAGTATACATTAAATTAGAATGCGTGTGACAATGAAGTGTAAAGATAGATACCTAATTAAATTAACGCAATCAGAAGAAAAGAACAGAAAAAATTCATACATTTTAACTATATATATGAAATGTCATAATGTAATATCTATTACCTTAATAATTACACTAATTAAAAGGTTTAATTGGTGTGATATTCTTTTGTTTCATCTTTTCTTAGTATATTTTATTTTTTTATTTCATCACACTTTGACTTTATTATATATTATATACTAATTTAATAACTAGAAAATTTAATAATATTGGACATGAAGATCCAATCGTAGTTACCTCCTGTTGAATTGTATGAAAGTTCATTAAGACACAAGGTTCATATTATCAAATTATGATTTGATTATCCATTCATTGTTAGTTCCTTTATTAAACTTTGAAAGTTAATTGACTAAGTCATCAACGTATCTGTCCTTTCTACATCAGAGATTGTTCCTTTTTAACAGTTTTCAATCGAATTGAGTGATACTCAAAGTGGAATTGAAGTTCAAATTTTCAAACGATCCGTAAAACTTGATATTTTGATCATAATAGTTTATTTCGAAATGTCCTTAATTAGGTAGGAAGTCCAACTGAATTGTTGTATATTCTGACTTGATATCAATAACGTTTATTGCAAATGTAATGCTTGACTAGTCAGAAAATTTTCTTGAAATTGTAGTATTCATTCAGAATCCGTAGGATGTCTGGACAACGTGTCGGCTATGACGTTTTCAGTTCCAGGTATCGACTGTATCTCGAATTCGTAGGGTTGCAACGTAATAGCAAATCGTGCAAGTTTAGCACTTTTATGGTTTGAGCGACGTAATGCTGCCACTGATTTCTGATCAGTCTGGATCAGAAATGGAGATCCCAGTAAGAATTTCTCTAACTTGGTAATTGCCCAGATTACGGAGAGCAATTCTCGATCCACAGTGGAATATTTCATCTCCGGAGGTTTCAGTTTGCGTGAGATATACATTACGGGGTGAAGGACATCATCATGATATTGCAGTAGACATGCCCCGAGTCCGTAATTACTCGCATCTGTACGTAGAACAAACTTTTTAGAAGCATCTGGTAATCTTAAAACAGGTGGGCATGAAAATATTTTTAAGATAGTGCGAAAAGTTTTGTCACATTCGTCGGTCCAATTTATCCTTAAAGGCATGTTCTTCTTTAGTAACGAAGACAGGACAGCCGTGATGGATGATAGGTGAGGTACAAATCTGCTATATTATTGGATTAAACCTAACAGACTCCTAACCTGTTTCTTCGTTTGAGGAACAGATAAATTTAATATTTTAGAAACTGTACTGGGAATTGTTTGGATACGTCCCGATCCAATAATGTGCCCCAGGAATGTTATCTCATTACACGCTATTTGAATTTTAGTTGGTTTAGCGGTTAAATGGTTATCCCGCAATATTTCCAAAACTGATTTAAGACCCAAAAAATGTTCCTCAAATGATGAACTAAACAAACATATGTCGTCAATATAGGTAATTATGTCTGATCTACCTGCTAAAAATTTTTCGCATCATGCGAATAAAGGTAGCTGGAGCATTCATTAGCCCAAAAGGCATCACGTTCCACTGGTAAAGACCTCGTGGAGTTGAGAATGCTGTGTAGTATTTGGCTCTTTCGGTTAGTGGAATCTGCCAATAACCTTTAGTTAAGTCAATTTTAGTGAAAAGTGTAGCATTGGATAGACGAGGAAGTAAATCGTCAAGGATAGGATGTGGTTCGCTATCTGGTACTGTCTGCGCATTAAGTTTCCTATAGTCAACACATAAACGTATGTTGTTGTCCTTTTTCCGGACAATGACTAAAGGAGAAGAAAATGGAGATGTACTAGTCTCAATAATACCTAATGATATCATCTGTTCGAGTTCCTGAGATGTCTTACTCAGAAAATGTAGAGGTACAGAATAAGGATGAACACGAATTGGTGTATCATCGTTAAGAATAATATCGTGACTAATTACAGATGTGCAACCCGGTACATCAGTTAACACATCTGAGAAAGATTGTAGTAGATCAGCAACGCGTTGATGCTGTTGCGGTGTAACCGTAGAAGAAATGGTCACATCACGCCAAGATTCAGTAGATTGGACAGTAAGTACAGGTAAAGGCATCTGCACTTCAGGAAAAGAAGATTCTTCCTCCTGTATAACAGATAGATTAGAATAATGACAAGTAGATACAGTATTGTCATCTAATTCATGAAAAATTGACTGTAAGTGTATAGGACGTGTATGAAATTGCTTGAGCATATTAATATGGAATATCTTTCTGTGTCCCTTGATATCTAAGACGTAATCAACGTCTGAAATTTTATCAGTAACCTTATAAGGACCAGTAAAGAAAAGAAATGATGAATGACTATGATGAGTCATCAATGATATGAGACAATTGTATTACCATAGAATGTTATCTGCGTGACGCAGCATTAGGTACTAATTGTAACCGTAGACAATGATGGTTAAAGTAAGCACCATTATCATGCTCGATGACCATTCGAGCATCTCTATTGTTACGAAATGTAACTATAGCTTCACCATACCTGTCATTGGTAGGTGACAACAACCGTACAAACATAACGTCTGCAGTGTCATTAAAGAAATTGCTAAGTGCCTGCCATCTGGTACCTTGTGGCAGATTGCGCACTAACACGGTGCGAGAATATGCACCCTTCCCAATGTAAGTGGGATCAGTGTCACTAACGTGATAAACAGTTCTTCTATTTAATCTTTTGGATATGGTAGTCTTATGAGATGATGTCTCATAATGATTGACATATTTATTTGTCCTAATTTTATTAGTTAAGTTCATAAGAACTTCACCATCATTACCCTTGTTCGGGACATCCCTTCTTTTCCCATTTTCAACAATTTTATTCAGATCACTGTTAATATGATCCTGTCGCCAACATCTATCTTCCGACTTGGCGGCATTCTCTTGAGAAAAGGTATATCTGCCTCGAAATGATTTTCTAATCTTCCTAGGATGGGATGGTAGTTTAGTATACTTTTTTATCCTGTAGGAGAGTCTTATCCTTCTCGATTTCCAGAATGGTACTGAGACTGAAATTGGAGAAAACTGTGCCACATGTATTTATTTTGTTGGCCCGTAATGTAGCTGTTGCAATGACAGCGTTAGCATTGCAATAAGATTGCACATTCTTTAATTCCCATTCCTCAATTTCCTGTGGGGAACAATCCTTACTACCATGGATGCGTCCCAACATCAGATCTGCAATTGGATTCTGAAGCATGCATACCTTAACTTGTCCTGAAAAGAAAGGTGTATTAACATGGACAAGAGCTGTGGGGTAAAACTCAATAGTTCCCCCAAAAGTCATGCAACGGACATATTCCCCCGTTGCACAGCTAGGATGTACTAGCGACTGTCGCACTCCAATGGTTGTGGACCCCGAGTCTCTCAATACAGAAACTACAGAGCTGTTTACTATCCCTCTGTTAAAAATCAGAGAGCCTGTTCCATCATTGGCTGCAAGACCTACTTCTGGTGTAATGTGTCCGCAGTTTAGCACTGTCTCCTTTGCCTTCTGAAAAATAAGATTGCATTGTGGGCAACTATTTGCCACGTTATAATTTATAGCAAAGCATGCAGCAGAAGAATTCATTGTATTATCGTTAGTTGGAACCTGAACCTTAGGGGTGATATCATTTGTCACTGCTGCCCCGGTATTATGGTTATAATGTGAAGATCCACGAGAATGAGAACGATTACGAGAATAATTAGTTGAATTATCTCGTTTTCGTCTATTATAATTGTTATCTCGATGTCTCGAGTTATAATTATCGCTATTCTTCCAATAGTTACCATTATTATATTGATATGACCGATTATAACTTGAGTTACGTGGATTACTGTTGTATCTTGACTGAGGTGAATAATTTCTGGTTTGTTGTCTTCCTCTATTAAAGTTATTGTTAAAGTTATTCTGTCCCTTATGAAAATTAAAGTCATAGATTCCTTTGAACCTACCTCTGTCCACACTGTGTGTTCTAGGTTTGTTATGATTATGATATGCCATATTGGAGGCTACAGGAAGGGGTTCTCTTATCAACGAGCCAGAAATATTAGCATTCGGATGAGCTGTGCAGTAATTTAAAGAAATTTTTTCTAACTCATCAATAGATTCTGGTTTTCTTTCTTGTAGATAAGCAAAGAATGGTGGGCTGACAGAAGATAATACTTTATCCCTTAATAATAAATCAACTAATTTGTCGTAAGATTTGTTGACACCTGCCAGTTCAACCCATCTGTTAAAAGTATTGCGTATGTTAGCAATAAAACCTGTGAAATCTTTATTGTTATCTGGCAACAAACTTTTAAAACGTAATCTACATGCCTCTTCGTTCAAGTGGAAACGACGTAATAACAACGTCTTAATGGCCTCATAATCTGTTGCTAATGTAGGATCAATGTTTTGTGCTGCACTTGCAGGTTCGCCATTCAGAAATTCCTTAAGTTTAAGTGCCCATGCAGTCTTGTCAAGGTTATTGACCTTACATATATCCTCAAAGCACGCCAGCCACGATGAAAGGTCGTCCACGTGTAATTTGAATGGTGGTAATTTAAAGTAATAATTGCCCTTAAGTCGGGTGGATGAAGATCCAGATTGAGCATTATCATTTTGGCTTGCTGCAGCACTCTGCGAATTAAGTTTTGCTGTTTCCAATTTAAGCCGTTGCAATTCCATTTCTTGCTGTAGTATGATTTCTTGTCGTTTCAATTTATTCTCTTCTTCAATCCGTAGGATTTCATCTCTTGCCACCTTTCTTTCTTCTTCTTGTCTTAATTCTGCTTTCTTTTCCGCCTGTTTTCTTTCAAGTTCTTCCATCTCTGCTTTATCAATAGCTTTCTTTTCAGCCTCTTTTCTTTCACGTTCTTCCATCTCTGCTTTATCAATAGCTTTCTTTTCAGCCTCTTTTCTTTCACGTTCTTCCATCTCTGCTTTATCAATAGCTTTCTTTTCAGCCTCTTTTCTTTCAAGTTCTTCCATCTCTGCCTTAGCAATAGTTTTCTTTTCAGCCTCCTTTCTGTCAAGTTCTTCCATCTCTGCCTTATATCTTGCCAGTTGTTGTTCAGCAAATTCAAGGAGTGCCTCTCCCTTTTTATTACAATCTTTTCCAATTTTAATGAAATGATCCAAGGTAAGCATTCTTGGAGTTTAATTATTTAAGTATTTAATTACTTATGTATTGTAATCAACACTAGAATCTATGTCGATAATTATAATTACTCAACGAATGAATAATTAATACAAGAAATTGCAATATTCCTGTATTGTTATGTATAAGTTCCACAATCTATAATATATTTGTAAAATATTATATATATTTTCACTGATATCTATCATAAATAATTATGATAGTTAGTTATATAAGCTGCTGAAATTATATCAAGCGCTTAATATTAATATTTAATAATTATATGTATTATCCCCAAATAATTAGTCTTAATTGTCACTAAGTTCACAATATAGTACTGAGAAATGTACTAATTTATATTAAATATGTATTAATATGTTATAAAGTTTTAATAATTAATCATTACATATTATGCCTTAATCATGAGGCATAAAGTGCATTGCCCATTTCTAGGACCACTACTGCAAATATGTGTAAAGTCTCTAATTCCTCATCAAAGTTGATAAAAATTTAATCATATTCATCTACACTATTATTAATGAAGAAATTATGGCATTAATATTAAATTATAGAAGGATGAAATGAATACAAACAATACAATGTGTTAACCAAGGATTACAGAACAGTAGCACAATACCAAAGTGACATTTTCACAAAAATAAATAATATTATAAAACCAAGTGTACTAACCGGAAATGTAGAAGGGTGAAGGTTAACTGAAGGAAACGAACATATTTGGCACTAAGAATGATGACGTCACAGGACTCATTTGACGTTAATACAATACATTGAAATAAAATTAAAGATAGCTAGATCAGAATAACAAGATAGATTACGAACATAGGACTGTAAATGAATAAAAATAAGAACCAAATACATCAGAAAACAACAGTTATAACATGACTATACACCTAACATGCAAAGTGAATTAATGCAAATCCGAACCAAACGATCACCGATAACGATAATTCGACGCTTTCTTCGCGAGGTGCTATTAATTCACAGCCTTAGGAACATTCAGAATGAATATCAGCATCCTGAGAGCCATTTTATTCATTATGAACCGCCGCCCAACCATACCCGCTACATGAAAAACGGACAGAAACAATATTTAACATGGATACATAGAAAAAAGAACATGGCATTATTTGGACAAACAGGACGAAATATTTTAACCTTTAAAATCAGTGACTTATCTTGTTTTGGCGGTAATATCGTACATTATATGCTTCGCCGACGGACTCTAGAGCTTGTTTGTATCATTGAGAACATCAGCAATAGGTTTCATTTCATGTTTGAAAGCTGCAAATAAGTTTGTTTGACGGACATTGTCAGCTGCTGGCTTTTCCAACCGTTCATGCTGTCGTGAAGGGCATGACGTCACCGGTGTTTATGCAAATAATGTTCGTTTCGGCTCGAAAGGACAAATGTCTCATTTTTGTGTGGTTCGTTCTTTTGAAAAAATTCCAAAACCACTAATGGCCACCAGTTGTGACGGGTCGGTGGTGGTGGTGTGGTTGGTGTTGCGATTCCTTGGTTAAGGTATTATTATTGAATAATAAAGTCACTCTGTAGACATAGCAATGATGGTTAGACTGGTTAGCTCTGGGCAGCAGAACATCCCTTCGACGTTCTGATTTGCATAGTCTATAGTATTTGATTTCCCTTGTGGGAGAGTTATCGTGCTGACAAAGGTAAACACCAACAGTTGTAGAACCGAACCCGAAACGTAAATAAAGGATCAAGCCTTCTGCTTAGAGTCCACATGTATTAAGATTCATACAAAACGATAATCGACATTCACAAAGGTTTCATGTACAATTCAGGGCAACACTTGAATTCCAAATAATATCAGTATGTATCCGTCCGTGTCAAAACAATGTGTCAGAAGAACATCGTGGCTATATACGTGCGCTGTTATAGTCAACAGCCAGAAATGAGCACATGAGTTCCTGACATCTACAAATTGAATCATAATACGATTCTTCTTCCATTATTAGTTTAATTTAATTAATCTCATGCTTAGATTAATTTCCGAACTGACCCTGAAGTCTACATCGATTCATCTATAAAATATATGCTATATACTCAGCCTTATTTCCTTGGAAGAAATACAAGACACGACCTTCTTGCTTGACGGATAGCGTAACAAAGGCCCTATAACCAAGTCACCCGGCGTGACCTTCCCAACGCGAATGCGTCATAATCTCCGCATATATTTCGCGTTCACTATACCGTAAAATATCGACATATTCTATAAATATTAATGACCCCTAAACGTTGCGCATGGGTAAACCCCAGCAGACGCCATCATTTAAAATAACACCGTAACATATATATATATATATATATATATATATATATATATATATATATATATATATATATATATATATATATATATATATATATATATATATATATATATATATATATATATTGAGATGTGATATCTATATTTATTGTTATTACTGCCTATTTAGTAACCAGAGAGTTATCTACTGATATAAGTGAAGAGGTTACAGTACATACGATTAAGTAAATGCATAGAAAATCTATAGCAAGAGATAATACTACTCTATATTGTGAGAACTGTGTGTGTACACCATGGATCTACAGGCTTTCATTCAGATTGGTAAAGAATGTGCGTACACTGCCAAAGAATTATGTGACTATGCCAAAGCTGAATTTTATTCAGTTGAAAATCAAAAAGCTTTAAAGTAGAAGGAAGAGAAGGAAAAGAAAGAAAAGGAGGAGAAGGGAGAGAAGGAAACGAAAGAAAAGGAGGAGAAGCAAAAGATTGAGAAGCAGAAGCAGGAGAGAGAGATTCGAGCTGAAGAGCTAGAGCTAAAAAGAAAAGAATTTGAGTTACAAGAAAAGAAGATGAAAGAAGAAAACGAGTGGAAACAGAGAGAGTTCGAATTGTAAGAAAAGAAGTTGACAGAAGATAGAGAAGGGAAAGAAAAGAAGTTGAGAGAAGATAGAGAATTACAAGAAAAGAAGTTGAGAGAAGATAGGGAATTGGAAGAAAAGAGGATAGAGCGAGAATGGCAAGAAAAGAAGATAGAGAGAGAGAGAGCTAGAGTTAGAGAAGGAGAGAATGAGAATTGATAAAGAAATACAATTGAAGAAGTTGGAAGTGGATGCGAGTGGTCAGAACTTGACCCCAGGTGGGGCTCATCGTCCTTTTAGGCTGCGTCTGCCAAATTTTAATGAGAAAATAGACAGTTTAGATTTCTTCCTTGAAAGGTTCGAGACTGAATGCGTGGCCTATGAGGCTGACAGAGATCAGTGGCTATCTCTGCTATCGGCACTGCTAGTGGGGCCTGCGATGGAGACTTTTTATAGCCTCCCATTAGAGGAAAGGGCCGATTACGACAAAATAAAGGAGAGGTTGCTCCGGAAATTCCGTCTGACTGCTGACGGTTACCGGACGCGTTTTAAAAACGCGATGCCAAGCTCAGACCAAGACTTCGAGGATCTTATCTCGAAGATTAAATTTCTGCTGAATAGATGGATCGAAATGGAGGGTATAACGAAGGACTATTGTGGCTTGCTAGACTTGGTGCTGCGAGACAAGGTGTTGTCCTCGTGTTCTAGTGAGTTGGTGGAATTTTTTCAAGAACGCCAACCAAAGGACATTGAGTCCATGGCCCAATTGGGGCACCATTATGTCCTTGCCCATCCGGGCAAACCCATTCAGAAGTCGGGTCTGTCATAAGACTTAGTTGCCAGTGTCGGCAAAATTCAGCGCCATCCTTGGCGAAACCAGTCAGGCAATGTAGACAGGGGCCAAGAGCAGAAGTATGAGAAGCCTTCTAGCCCCTATCAGCCGCGTAGTGGTAGCTATTGGAATATTTGATCTCATAGGAATGGTCGGTTGAGTTGGCAGAACCGACAATATGATAGTTATAGCGATAGAGGAGAGCGCCAATTTCGAAAGCAGGTACGCTTCGAGGACTCTCGAGACGAAGACCGGTTTTGGTACAAAGCAAAACATTCCAAGCAGAGGAGTGGTTCCTCAGAGAGTCGATCTTTCGACTCGGATGCGGGGTCTTCGTCATCGAAAACCTCCAACAAAAGTACACGCGATGAGAAGAAGAAAGAGCGCACGTGTTCCAATTGTGGTGGTAAGAATCATGGTTCTGACAGGTGTCCCACCCCGATTGAACATGCGAATTCCGCGTTTGTGTTAGACACAATTAACGATGAGGACTGTGCGGGGTGTCGCCCTCTGTTCCACGCGAACGAGAGGATAGTGTTTCAATGCGGGCATGCGGCACCATGTTTATCAGCAGTCCATGAGACTGGCAAGGTGGATCTCCACAAAGGTATGATGGAGAAGAAACCAGTCTCCGTGTTAAGGGACACTGGGTGTACCACAATTGGGGTGCGTCGATCGTGCATCGACGACTCCAGCCTTACAGGCAAAACTGTAAAGTGCACCACGTTCGGGGGCAAAGTGGAGTCTTACCCCCAGGCATGTATCAACGTGGACACCCTTTTCCTATCGGGTAGAGTAAATGCGTTTGTCCTAGAGAATCCGATTGCTGATTTAATCGTCGGCAATGTACGCGGGGTGCATAGTGCCGTGGGTGTGGCTGGAGCAGAGGCTCAGCATCACCAAACTCCCAAGGGAAATGATCAAAAGGTACATCGTATACGTATTTCGCGGCCAGTACCAAATGACATGACTAGGAGCAGTAGGGACTTATACGAAAGTCCAAAAGCTAGTGATCGCACAGTTTGAGTGCGTAACGTGCCACTGAGTGCTAGTTGGCGCACACTCAGACGAGTGTTTGATGAGGTTGCGCCGGTTAGGTTTGTGGAAGTATTGTCATTACGCGACAATACCAAAATGGCACAGGTGACTTTTGCGAATAGTTGGGGTGCGCGTAAGGCAGTTAGGCAGAAGCATATGTCCTTGCTTCAAAACCATCTGCTAATAGTCCAGCATTAGCTAGGGTTAGATTTCGGATTCGGGTTCAGTAAGATGTTTCGGTCGATGCGAACTGAACCTGAGAGGCTCTGACCAACGCCCCTAGTTCTATTCTGATACCAATATGAGGATTTTGTAAATTTGTAAAGATTCTAAGATTTCTTGCGATGCTTATTTATGCTATGACGTGTTATGAAATTGTAGAGATTATGTAATGCTTTACAATGCATAGTTATGCTGTATTATGCTATGTCGTGCTTTGTATTAATGTAGCATGATGCCATAAAGGTACACTGTAGGCAGGTGCACTGTGGGCAGGCCTGGCGTGCATTTATCACAGACCTATGGAATATGATGGTCTGGTAATCTTTAAGGGTCATGCATTTTGCTGTGCCTTGTTTTGTAATTCATATGTCATGATGCCATAAAGGCAATATGAATAAAATAATACTTAACGTTTGTTAAATTATGTTATATTACCATGTATTCTTATATTGTGTAAAAAGAATTTTGTATACTATGAGATTATGTCTCGTTGTGAATGCTTCGATATGAATAATTAATATGTGACATATATTGTATTTAATAGACCAGGGCTGGACAGTCGTTGTTATTTTTCACGACTACCAGTACCTGGGGTGGTCTGGTTTATGCTCATATTGTATGTAGTACATAGGGTAATAAGGCTTGAACGACTTTGACATTATCTGACTAGATGAGGAGGTGCCATCTCGGCATATTGTTCGTCCATACTCCGAAGGGGGTTGGGCGTGACTCGTCCTGTGGAGGATGTCACAGCATATATATTCTGCGAAATATTATATTGGTCACGCTGAAACTGACAACCCTGATATGAACTTAAAACCCGTTTGGTCAGCTGACCGGAAGGGGAAGTGAACGCTAATTTTGGCGCGATAAGTGAGAGTGTTACTGACCATTGACCAGGGAGGTCGTTTTGTTTGTTCCCCTGTTAGCATTCTGCTGGGATTTGGATACCTTGGTTGATCATTGACGGAGTTTGTCATTTATTCTTGTGGTCAGGATTAGTTTGCATAATTCTACAGTGGTAGTGCAGTTTTTTCTAATAGTTTCTTCCTTAGACCATCGTTGATAAGTCAGTTGCATTAAAGCAATGCTTTGTTATAGTGTAAGACTGAGCTAGTGAGCGGAAGTCATAGCGATGGTGATGGTGATTTGGTAGGATATATACCTGCGAGTTTATTGTGATAATGCTAGATTGCGTTGTTGAAATTGGCATTTCTATTTTTGCATCCATTATATATATGTATTGCTAGCCGTGTGTGGCTTCTGTGTGTGCATTATGATTAAAGGGGAAACTTGCCTGCTCAAGGTGTTATTGGTTATTTAATGTCAGCTATTGTGTGCTGTGGTCATACCTTTAGACAGTGGGCCTAAGTCTAGAATTTGAACATGTATTAAATCCACAGCACGAGTAGAGTTTGATCTAACAACATCAATAGATTGTTGTTCTGACAACTTGTTTAATTTTTTTTTAAAGTGAGTTTTAAGTCATTAATGAATATTAAAATTTTTAGAACCGATGTCAATTCTGTTGAATAAAATTTATTTTTAAATAAATATAATTGATAAATTTAAACACTTAGTTTAAAATGAAAGACTTGCTCACCTAATTATTTGAAGACTTACTGACCTTATTATTTGAAGCTATACATTAATTGCATGTCACCATTTAACGTCTAATGCCAGCCCTGTCAAAAGCAAAATGCAAATCTTTATTCACAATTCCTTACTTCTCTTACTTTAATGGAGTTACTTTCACCTCATTGTTTTAGTTATCATAGTGAAATATACAGATTTTCAGCTTCAAAGATGTGAAATGCAACGATTGTGTAATGCTCATGTGATTTTAAATAAAAGTGATTAATAAGAAGAAAACGCTAATGCCAAGGCAAGCCACAGACTAATAAACAGGAAAGGTCAGGTCAAATTCCAGTCTCCAGATGCCATGATGTGAGCAGTGATTTCCAAACGTCTATCTTTTATCTTAATGGAACTTTGTGTGTCTATCTTCTGATGTTTCTCTTCCATTTTTAGCACTCTTATACTTTCTATCTCTTTGCCTTCAACTCTTCTCTCTAATTTATTTTCGGTAAAATTGTTGTTTGTTGAAAGATCTATGAGGCGTTTCTCATGCATGAAATACTCGGTTCAGACGCCGTGAGGGTTGACATTTGTCTCTATGGCGCTCTTTAACCCATATCTCAGCTCCACAAAGATAATTGACCTTCATCAACAACATACCACTACTTCCTGTCCCGTGCCATCAACAACATACCACTACTTCCTGTCCTGCGCCATCAACAACATAAAAATACTTCCTGTCCTGTGCCATCAACAACATACCAATACTTCCTGTCCTGCGCCATCAACAACAAAACAATACTTCCTATCCTGTGCCATCAACAACATACCAATACTTCCTGTCCTGCGCCATCAACAACATACCACTACTTCCTGTCCTGCGCCATCAACAACATACCAATACTTCCTGTCCTGCGCCATCAACAACATACCAATACTTCCTGTCCTGTACCATCAACATCATACCACTACTTCCTGTCCTGTGCCATCAACAACATACCACTATTTCCTGTCCTGCGCCATCAACAACATAAAAATACTTCCTGTCCTGTGCCATCAACAACATACCAATACTTCCTGTCCTGTGCCATCAACAACAAAACAATACTTCCTATCCTGTGCCATCAACAACATACCAATACTTCCTGTCCTGCGCCATCAACAACATACCACTACTTCCTGTCCTGCGCCATCAACAACATACCAATACTTCCTGTCCTGCGCCATCAACAACATACCAATACTTCCTGTCCTGTACCATCAACATCATACCACTACTTCCTGTCCTGTGCCATCAACAACATACCACTATTTCCTGTCCTGCGCCATCAACAACATAAAAATACTTCCTGTCCTGTGCCATCAACAACATACCAATACTTCCTGTCCTGTGCCATCAACAACAAAACAATACTTCCTATCCTGTGCCATCAACAACATACCAATACTTCCTGTCCTGCGCCATCAACAACATACCAATACTTCCTGTCCAGTACCATCAACATCATACCACTACTTCCTGTCCTGTGCCATCAACAACATACCACTACTTCCTGTCCTGTGCCATCAACAACATACCACTACTTCCTGTCCAGTACCATCAACATCATACCAATACTTCCTGTCCTGCGCTATCAATAACAAACCACTACCTCCAGTCCTGTGCCATCAACAACATACCACTACTTCCTGTCCTGTACCATCAACATCATACCAATACTTCCTGTTCTGCGCCATCAACAACATACCAATTCTTCCTGTCCTGTGCCATCAACATCATAACAATACTTCCTGTCCTGCGCCATCAACAACATACCACTACTTCCTGTCCTGTACCATCCACTCAAGATTATCCCATATCTTCGTTGCTCCTATTTATTTCTGTCTCCAGTTCTCGTCATCACGTGGTTTAGTCTCACTCTACCTCTCTTACTCTGAAAGTTCCAGAACGAGGCCTGCCTTGCAATGTTATCAGGTGTATTTCTAAGTGTGTGTGTGTGTGTCATATCCATTGTCAATGTCTTCTTCTCATCTCCTGTTTCATTGGCACGGTCTGGATCATGTGATTAGTTTTACATTGGTGATCTTGTCATACCATTCCCATGCTTCTATTCTATGTAAGCACACATTTATGAAACTATGTTACTTTTTGGTTGTTGATTTTGTTGTTCTCCATATTTCACAGCCATACAATAGGACTGACTTGAAACTTGAGTTGAAGATTTATTTTATATGGTACAATATATTTGCTGTTTTTTCTTGTATTGTATCTTCCAGGCTGCCAAAGCTTGTTTTGGTTATTATAGTATTTCATGTCTATAATTTATTTAGAGTACCCCTTACCCTGGTTTCTGATTTATCTCACTTTACCATTTAGGAGACTTGTAACCTTTAGTAATGGTATCTTTGGTGTATGCGTAAGAATCAATTTTCTGTAAAATGTTATGTTTCTTCGTGTGACATTTTTTTTTTTTTACCTTTTCATTATTTATTTTTAATTTCTAGTTTTTTAGACGATTTTAAAATGTGTTTGCTTCTGTTTATATGAAATGCAATCCCTTTCATGTCAATACTTGTAAATATGGAATGTAGGACTCAGAATGACCCAGACATTTTTATCTGGTATGAGAAGAGGAAAGCTCATAACAATAACATAAAATATTATAACAACAAGTAAGATTGAAAGAAAAAGAGATAGAGGAAGATAAAGAGAGCAAATAGTGAACGGTTTGACATCGTGGCACGAAAAGAAGTCAACAGCAGCATTGATAAATTGTACTGGAGACAGGAAGTTGAGGAAAGACATGATCCCCTACGCCACTATGCGTGTTACTTGAAACGACGGTCATCGCACGCAATACAATGGATGCACGCAAACAACAGACTCAGGGCGTGGGACATCAAAGACCCATGACGCGGACTACAATCTTTGTATCCAGATGGTAGCCTACGGTAGAAGGATAGGAATGTTAGACATGAAACAGTGAGATAAAAGGGTCGCCGCATGCATGAGAAAACAATGTTGACACGGAGGGCTTTGTGACAGTTAGAGGGCGGGTGATATTTTTGCATTGGCTAGCCAATTGCCAAACTCCGGTTTGCCATGCCGCACGACATTGAAAGTTTGTGGCGAATAGCCCACTGTCGTAAATTTATTTTGAGAGAAAGAGTCTTAGAAATAGTGGTCCGGTTTAGAGTGGAGAATGATGGTGAAAGCTCAGTGATAGAAAGGGTAGAGAGTAAACAGTTGCTTCACAGAGTGCTGGGGAGAGTAAGGACAGACTTATTTACGACAAATCGTTCCTCTCAATCTTCTCTTCACTCTCCTGGTCAAACAATTATTTGCCAGTTTCCAGACACTCACCTGCGATCACACCGATTTGGTGCTTCAAACACACAGACGCATTACACTCTTGACAAATGAAAATGTCTAGTACTTCGTTGTCCCGCCCCATATGTAGCGAGGTTAGCTGATAGCAAATATTCCCACTTATCGCCGGACTTGAGGACTAAGAGTTCTTGTGTTTTTTATATAAAAAGGAGTCTATGGGATGGCACTGGCACAGTTCGACACGGGGTGAAAATGAAGTGGTCTCTTTAATTTCGCTGCTGGAGGTAAAATTCCTTCAAAGCTTGATGATAGCAACTGACCGGTAGGTTTTTAATCCAGTGAGGAAAAACTAGGCTCAGTCACAGTTCAGGTAAATAGGTACTCTCTCACAACATAGCAGTAAATAAAATATCGCTACTGGCACTGTTCATCTTCCAGTTTATCTTACAGATTGTAATTTAATTTGATGGTGTATTGAAATGTTCTTGGGTAGGCTTTCTTTCATGTAATTATGATAGCTAGGTCGCATCGGACCGCCACAAGATTAAATTTAAAATGTTTCATCATAATATCTGGAAGTTTCAGAACCGAGTCTGGAAGACTGTGTATGATTACGTTATTTTGCTGGGATTGCAAAGGTGATCATTCTATAGAAAAAGATATAAAAACCATGACAACATAATCATACCGCAAAAATCAAATAATATTCTAACGCGCGATAAATTTACCGTTAAGACTATTATATACCCTCGCGTATTTAATTATGTATTTAAGAAACACTGCGCGAGTCAATGGTTAAAATACACATTTATATATATAGGACTTAACCAAATTTTATGAATTATAAATTCCTTCGCGACTTTAAAAGTTACTTTAATCATTTTAGCATCTATTAATTTTTTGGAAATATTATAATAGATATATCATTAAATTTACCACTGGAACTTTTGGGATGAGTTTAATTTAATAGATTTAAATAAACACAAAATCCAGTGAAACAAAATGAAAGCACTAGACCCCTGATCACTTTAACACATATATTATACCGTGCACAGAAAAAGAAATCACTCCTAATGTAGCCACCAATTCAGATGGAAATCTAGCAGAATTTCTACTATAGCTAGTGAATCTTAAATCTCTGGCGACCGAATGATAAAATGGCTTTCTTCGTGGTCTGTATATATCTAAAATTGAATGTAAGATGAGTGGGACGTGTTAAAATTTGACACCTTTTTAGATCTCAGGAGGCTTTCGGGGATCTGACCGCCAGACTAAAGAGAGATGCCGCCCCTGGTCTTCCGTATCTCCGCTCGCTGCATCCGCGTCGGCTTTCCCGTTCGCTCCCACTGCGATCGGTTCCGTGGTTAACACCGAGATGCGAAATACCGGCAGGAAACTTGCGTCGCTCGTTTCAGGGACCACTACTGTCTTTGGTAGCGCCGCCATTCTTTCCGGAGATCCCTCAGTGCCTGTGATCGTGGTCGCTACTATCGTTTGATTCTGGCACCGCCCCCACTGGGCCAAGTTAATGAAAATAACTGCATATGATTGCTCAAGAGATATGCGTGGGCGTGATTTAACCTCTCCTTAAATCAATGCGATGACCAGAATGGACGGTAGATAAACTGTCCACATATTAATCAGCAAACGTGCTGACAATCTGCGTGGAAAGGTTTCATGCTAATGAGTCCACGTTTTCTGTTGTGCATAGCTAATTGGTCCAGGTGAAAGCATTCCCGTTTGACGATAAAATTACCACAATATTCGGGGCACTGATGTTATCCGAAGGGGTCGTTACAAAGGGTCATACTATATCATCCAACACTTCAGGGTCATTCAGGGTCAGCTGAGTTCGTCTGTCACACCTACCCACTTTTAGACTGACAGGGGACAAGAGAGATACAAGGTCTGAGCCACAAGATGGAGGCATGCTGTTGGGTTTATGGGCGGAGTAATACGTCACAGGCCAACTGGACCCACCTGGGACGGGATATAGATATAATGTAGAGTAAATTTCATCAGAGATCAGAACAATTTCAGTAAAGCATGGTGTAGAACATTTCCCAGAAGCTTAGCCTTATTAAACATGTTCATTCTTGTGTTGACATTAAAATTCATACATGTGGAATTTATAGTGTTCCTAAAGAAATTTGCAAAAGGAAAAAGAAGGTTAGTGAATCTCTTAAAAACTATTAATAATTTTTCTTAGTCTTTAGTTAAAATCACTTCTGCACTTAGTAGCATCATAGCTAAATGTGCAGATGACAGTTTTCGATTAATTCTTCTCATAAATGATTAATTAAATCAGAAGATTTTACTCTAAGATAATAGGAGGTAATTGGGTTCTTGTGCGTTTATTCACCGGTTAAATCAAATTCTGGAAATTTATTACCCAAACTGAGAACCGTACTTTTTCTTGACTGAAAAAGGTTGATTTCACATTGTGATTTGGGAGGCAAGTTAAAAAAAAAAAAAAGCGTTTCTCTTGCATTCATAGTTGACACGCTTACGACAGACCCGCCCTCAACCCCCCCCCCCCCGTATTTTTTTTTAAAGTTTATAAACCAATAGAACGGAATTGAATCAGTTCTACAAGTTAATGGTACACAGGAAACAAGGGAAATCGCTGCCGTTGCCTTCTCTAACTCAAGATAAGAGTGAGGTACCCATTTACAGCTGGTTGGCTGATGCGTGACACCCGTTCCCTTCCTCGCTGCCGTTGCCTTCTCTAACTCAGGATCAGAGTCAGGTACCCATTTACAGCTGGTTATGGAATGTTAGAGACTTCACCATACTAGGTCCAGCATCGAGAGGTGGGGAGACCAGTTTCCTTCCTCGCTGTCGGACAATGTGAAATGACACTTTTTCAGTCAAAAAAGAGTACGGTGCTCGGTTTGGGTAATAAATATCCACAATTTGATTTAACCGGTGAATTAACGCACAAGTACCGGTAATTGATAGTTTATACTTCGCCTCCATCTAAATTGCTAGGTCATCATTACACACGTTTCATATGCATTTCATGTCATTCATAATTACTAGAGAATTGAACTCATCATTAGCAAGGAGTAGTATAAAATAAAGTCACCCATAATATTAAGTGTGAACAACTTACGAAGACTTGTGTGTCTTCAGTCCAACAGAAGTCTGAGTCGACACATTACGTGTTGAACGTCTAACTAGAAAGAAGCTAGCAATTATATGTCTGGATAGCAGAATTCGCCTTTAGAACATTCTTAACTTCCTCAGTTAAGAAGGAGGAATTCTCGCCCACGTTTACAAGGTGGTCGCAGCATTTTTATTCACCTATTATATCAAGTTCAGCTCGCTCGAAAGCTTACCACCTGAGTCAAGCTAAATAGCTCAAAAGTTGATTCTCATATTTATACCAAGTGTAACATACTCTTAAGCGCAGTTTATGAAGCGGACTCCATATTCACAAGTTAAGTCGTAGATACAGATATTAAGTGCAGCTTACTCCAAAGTATATCTTGAAAATCAAGCGTATTTACTCAAGGTGATGAGTCTACATGTCAAAATCATTTCGAGACGATCTCCAATCTGGCCAGTACCATTCGGAGATTAGACAACAGACCTTTTTCATATGACAACTGTCAACTGTTTGTCAAAGCTACAGTGATATTGTCAAACATTGAAGGGCTGTATATCGTCAACGTTCTCAGTACAACAAAAGTTTTCATCAGAACGTCCTCGTCTTAGAGATAACCCACTAATATAACTTATAACTACCTTGGACATTATATGCATACATGTGAACCATCTTACCCGGGCGAAGCATTTAGAGACAAATGGACTGTGTAGATTACTCATCATTTTGGTAACAAGTATCAAATCACATCATCGCTTCATATAGGTTCCTTCTTCTATTTAACTAACTACAATATTAATAATATCTCATCCGTGTGTTTTTGTATGAGTCGTTTTTCACCATCATCACGTTCTAATTACTACTAACCCTATATGTGTAAATATTTAATTAATAAACCCAATAATCGTTTGATCATTATCTAGTTCGTTAATGTATCAATCGTGCTGTCGGTGTTAAATATTAACTTTTAGGTAAATTTTTACATTCAGATGAGGATGGGGCTCTTTCTGCTACGAGATCTAAGGGCAGAGGCTAAGGTCGTGGGGAAACATAACTCTTTCCATAATTCACTAGAAAACACTGTCCAGTGGAAAGTATTCGCATTCCCTTCTTCTTGTCCTTATCTCGAATAGATCTCTATTCTTTCTTAACGAGACACTTTCTGGAGACTTTCTTCATAATATTTCTTAGGCTATTTCCGGCGAAACAACTCTTGCGCCCAGATGTTCCTTTCGATGTTTCTTCTTTTCTTCTGCTTGCCGTAAAAAATGGTATCGCTCAGACTGCTGCGGCGCAGAGAGCATCGCAACTTGGTGCGATCAGCAGCTATATTCTCCAACGTTGCTGGATTTATTATGTGCAGTACCCTCATGTCTCTCTTGCACACATCTTTGAATCTCAGTTGCGGTCACACAACTGTTCTTTTGCCATCTGCCAATTGTCAATAGAAAATATCTTTTGGGATGCGACCATCTTCCATGTAGTGGGCATGACCAAGCCAGCGTAGTCTGCGCAGTGTATACATGCTTTGAAGGCCAGCACGTGACAACACCTCGACATTTGTAATTTTATCTTTGTAGAGAAATTTGTATACACATGCCTTGTTAATGAATGAAAAAGAAACAAGCCCAGTATTCTTAGAAACTACGATTTAGGTCAACCAATCAAACTTCTCGAACTGGCTACAAGACGATCGATAAAGCTATGGCATTTTACTGTGGCGAATGGGGTGTACAATTTTTGAAATAGAATTAGGACTCGTGTAGGTTCATGCAGTGTCAGAGAGTGATAGAAGATAGTTCACTTTTCAAAGGATAATTCCAACTTTATGCATGCCACAGTGAAAATGGATGGAAGAATTATTTACTGAGAAAAGTGAAATTAAGGTGTCAGCATAACAAATACAGATGTGTTGAGCGGCTTTAAAAATGTGTAAATAATCTATACTAGAACTAATCATAGCCAAATACTTATGGATAGAAAGCTCGGTCTGGATAATTGAAGATAATATATTAAAAGTCATGGACACTTGAGACTGCTCAAAAACGCTGGACTGAAACAGACTTGTCAGACCTTACTGTCTCGTACGCTGGATGTCAGATCATAAATAGAGGCAGTGGAGTTTTCAAATCACACACGCACAGAAAAAGTCGGGAATGCAAGGCGGATAGAGAGAAACTATTCAAGGCTGAAACATTCACCATCTGTTGCCAGACAGAGCTCTATCTCCACCATGCCAAGTCTTTTCTGGACTTTGTAATATCCTAAGAGAGTATGTAGGTTTATGAGTAATTAATTTATTTTTATTACAGCTTTAAATTAATAGATTTGTGACAGGATCAGACCAGAGGACTGAACTGCACTTTAGTTGAGCATATGTAAAAGGAATTTGATGCCTACCAGAATTATCAGGATTGTTTTTTGGAGGAGTCAGTTACAATATTATTTAGGGACCAGACACTTGGCACCCCTTATTGTGAAAGGCAATGGAAGCATTATGCCTATGTACAAAATATATTATATGTATGTATTATCTTATTTTCAAACAATGTTCTGCAGGTAGACACATGTCTTGTCTCGCTTTTGCTTATTAGACTGATCCATGTATCATTCATTACATGCATAACTCACTCATCTCATGAAAAAGCTAGGCTTGTGTGTTGCATGAGCAAAAGCTAGCCATATATCCACTATTGCCTACAGGTTCAGATGTGTCATCAGAGGTCTAAAAGCCAGGATCAATCTGCGCTACCTGAAATAAATACTACAAGAGCCTCTGTTATTGTTATCAGGAGTTCATCCTCAGTCCCCATCAGTTGTTGGTGGTCTTGAGGGTGGCCTACCATGAAAATTAT
Source organism: Oreohelix idahoensis (assembly GCA_024509875.1). Lineage (NCBI taxonomy): Eukaryota > Metazoa > Mollusca > Gastropoda > Stylommatophora > Oreohelicidae > Oreohelix > Oreohelix idahoensis. The sequence goes on from JAMPIV010005345.1 coordinate 194,541, forward strand.
GTGCCAATCAAGTAAAGACAGTCAATAAACTCAAACGCTAAGTACCAGTATATGTGTCAGTTGATGCAACCAAATGAGAGAAAACCACGACAGTTAATGATGACAAACATTAGTCTGTTAGCACAGCCAAGAGACTAGATTAATGAACATTTGAGGAACTTTGTTTTCAACAGAAGTGAAAATTTCAAGGAAAGACTTTTTTTTGTTTTGTTAACTCTTTAAGTCCCAAAAGCCGATAAATCGGTTTTCATTTTAGACTCATTTGACCTAGGAGACGATTAATCGGATGCTGTATCTTTTGCTCCTTTTTAGAGCCTGTTTTCTAATTTTAACACCCCAAACCGTCATTTCCGACAGGAAGAACTTTCTTTAAATACCTCGTGTGTTGAAGAGAGGACGTGTTTTCGTTGCTTGACTTTAATTTAAGATTTTTTTAAGCGCATATTTAATAAAATCAAATGGCCACGCCCACTACTTCTAGTAGACATAGAAGATTAACGTCAGACCAAGCTAGGAAGTTATTTTAAGACATTTTGGATAGTGGTAATAATTCAGACTATAAAATTTATTCACAAGATAGTGATGACGACTTTGATTTTTAATGAATACTTTTTGCTCTAATTTTTCACCGGCTTATTCTGTCAGCCTCCATTTTACCTTGGATAACTAATAATTTTTTAATGAAAGCTTTTATACTTGTAGCACAAGAGTAAAGTATATCCATGTACCTTCAGTTTCATATACAACAACAAAGCTATTTATGCATTTGAACATTTTTTTAAAAATTGTTTCCAAACAACAACAATAAAAACGCACTGGTGTGGCCATTTTTGTTTGGGCCAAACCCACTTTTTTGCTTGGGACTGAAATTTGAAAATCACTTAATATTCAGATTGTGTAAAATATTTTATTCATTGATTCCCATCATCATCATCCATTCACAATTCAGCACAAGGAAAAGATAAATGTACATATTAAATTGAAAAAAATTTTATTCAACTGACTTATTACTTTTAAATTGTTACAGTTTGAAGTTTTTTGAAGTGTTGGATTATCATAGGCAGTTACTTTGCTTAGGGGCACTTTAGGGTCTGACTTTATTCTGAATACTTTCTGAAGCAGATACCTTCACAGCCGTAACTATCCTGTGATACCAGTGTTCTTATCCTACACTGGGACTTCACTTATTTCAAGACAGAATCCTATTTCTGTTCTTTCAGTATCTACTACTGATATTACACTTATAAAACCTTACGCAACAATCTTTCCACGAAATGCCGAGGATGGCGTGGACACCGTAATTATTGAGCCTTCTTTCTTGCTTAGCATAGGTTGTCCATGTCTCGCTACCATATAGAAGTGTACTGGCGACGCAGCCGTTATATACTGCAGCTTTGGTCTACGTTCTGAGTTTGGAGTTTCCCCAAACATGCGTTGTGAGGCGAGCAAATGTGACTGCAGCTTTGCCAATATGGCTGTCCATTTCTGTCTCCAGACAGTTTGTCGTTGACGGTAGACCTTGGGTGCACCACTACCAATTCACAGTTATCGACAGTGATAACTGGCGCAACATCTACATCCTGATCCAGCACATTTGTTTTCTCTAGACGTATTGTGAGGTTTATTGAAAACTTTCCTCATAATATATCATATTAATTAATACAACATATCTACTGACATACCTTCCATGCCATTTAAGAGGTTTATTAATAATTGTCTGTCATAATACATCGTATTCAATGGCACACCTTCTGTCTCGTGTAACAGGTCTCTTGAGAACCTTCTCATCACATATAAGAGTTTCAATCATAATTCTACTTGTTCACTAATTAATCTAACAGCTTATACAGAAAAAATGAATAACAACACCCACCTTTAAACAATTTTAACGGTGTTGGACTTGGATGTGCTCGAACACACATCATGATAGTAATGTCTGTGCCAACAACAGCTCCAATACGTTGAGTAGATACTTCAGAATCACAGTGTTCTGGGGGACCTAATGAAATTTAAATTATGAGTGTTATGGACGGCAATACACAACTTTAGAAAACTCCGATAAGTTCAGGACAGACACACACACACACACACACACACACACACACACACACACACACACACACACACACACAGAAATAGAGAGGGAGAGAGAGAGAGAGAGAGAGGGAGGGATGGAGAGAATGTAGAAATACATGGGTTTCGTTTCGTTGTCTTCCTGCTTTGATGCGCGCGAATACCTTAAGCTCCGCCTTAAAAATATTGCGAAAACTAGGAAGTGAGTGAGTGGTAGATTCGAACTACTGTATGTCATATTTATATCCGAGCACTCTATTTTATCACTGAAATGTAATTGTCAAGCGAATAATGGAAAACTATGAAAAAAGATGAACAAACAAGAGTAAGGGCACAGCTTACAGGCTAATGAAAGGACAGTACGAGAAATTTGATACAATAAATTTTATCTACCTATTTGCCTTTACTTGCCACGATGTTTCACAACTCCATATCATATACAAGTCTGTTAGTTAACCTTTCCTTTCTGCTCCATAAGAGACATCTATACATCTCATCTTCCACGACAAGGACATCACATATCCATATATTAAATATCATCATGTATATTTTCATTACGAAGTTATGCAGCATATTATATCAACTTCTTTCTCCTCTTCTTACTAAATTAGGAAAACTTACCTACCACAAAAATATTTATAGAATGTGTGATTCTTGTATACACACACTAGGATTCTTGTTGGTTCTACGGAGTTCATGTACTGTGCTGAGATCCTCCTTGTGTGATATAGGAGAGGAGATCGGAGCACTGATGGTGTTGTCCATGTGCAATGAAGATAAATGATCATACTGGGAATGATGACGTCACTGTGTACACTGATGGCTCTGTAATACGTGGTGAGAAATCTGGATGGGGCTCCTCTGTTGAGTAAAAGGCAGATTCGTCGCTGAACATAGTGTGGCCTACATGATAACAACCTACAGCATGAGAATGGAGTTAGAGGCAGTTACTGCTGCCTTAAGATGGCTGTCTAAGACTTCAAGGGCGGTTATTATATGAACATTTCAAGAACATTTCGTGAAGACATCCAGTCTGGCCAGTACCCTTCGGAGATTAGACGACCGACATTTTTCATACGAAAACTGTTACGTGTTGATCAACGATACAGAAATATTGTTAAACAGTGAAGGACTATATATTCTGGCGATGACATTTGAAGGAGTGTTGTCGACCAGGGATTGGCGGCTCCTGAGCCGACCCAGCTGCAATGGGTACCTCCGAAATCGGAGAGTATTTGCCTGAATGGCGAGGGACACCTGTCTCTGTACAAGTAAAAAGGGATACTCACGTAAAATCAATGTCAGGTTAGACATAGTAATAACCTGAGATTTCGCCTTGAGTATTAGCGGGCGTACGCAAAAAAAAAAAAAAAAACAAAAAAAAAAAAAAAAAAACTACAATATTAATATCCCATCTGTGTATTTTGTGTGAATCGTCTTTACCATCTTCACGTTCTAACCACTACTAACCCTATATATATATATATATATATATATATATATATATATATATATATATATATATATATATATATATATATATATATATATATATATATATATATATATATATATATATATATATATATATATATATGTATATATATATATATATATATGTATATATATATATATAATTAATAAACCCAATAATCGTTTGATCATTATCTAGTTTGTTAATGTATCGCACGGAAGGTCCAGGGTTCAAATCCTGGGTAAGCCACTCATGTCTGTAGTTTTTCTGTTGTCTAGTGTTCTACTTCTTTATTTCCTACGAGTGCCTGATAACATAACTTTATGGTTGTCAAATATTAATTTACTGTTTACAGGCCTCGGGTTTTCCTTCCTTATGTGTTATTAATGTAGCACTCGTGCTGTCGGTGTTAAATATTTACATATAGGTAATGTCTACACTCAGCTGAGGTTGGTGGCTTTTTCTGTTACGGGATCTAAGGACAGAAGCTAAGGTCGTGGGGAAACAGAACTCTTTCAATAATTCACTAGAAAACAGTGTCAAGTGGAAAGCATTTGCATTCTCTCCTTATTGTCCTTATCTCGGATAGATCTCTATCCTTTCTTAACGAACCAATTTCTGGAGACCTTCTACCTAATATCTCATAGGCTATTACTGGCGAAAACTACTGTCGTAGTTGCCCCAATTGCCACCACACGACACATACACAGCGTAACTCAGGGAAGATGATTAGAAATAACCAAAATTCTTCTGGGTATTTTAATGGGAAAATACGTGCTTGGACAACGCGAGTGCAATGATTTGTGCCTGAACTAAAATTAACAAGGTACATATATCTCACAACATGATACTAAACACTTTATACAAATGTGATGTAATCATCACTCCTCACTGCTCCACTCGGAGTATGGGATTACCTCTTCTTTCGCTTTCCTGAGTGAATTAGCATAGAGCAAATACCAGTGCTTGCTTTAATGGTTTATAAACATACTATTTTCATATGTTTGAGGTTACCATTCCCCTTTGCTTTGTATCACCACTTAGTAAGTACAGACATGTGAAATTTACATTGTAAAAAAAAACATTAGAATGGACAAAGCAACTTTTAATAGCTGCTTCGTACTTTTGTCTGGGGTAGTTTCAGAATCCCTCTTATGACTTTTGCTTCTGATTCCTTAAGCCTCCATACTTGGTATTTATAATCGCGGGTTCTCTTCTAAGTTGTAAAGATGCCCAAATACTTCGATCTGTCACTTGTAATTTTGGAATAATTATTTGTTCTATCCTTCTCTCTGGCTACTGTTAGTTGTTACTTGACGTTGTTGAAAATGCAGTCTGACTTGTGTCTCCGACTTTGTTAGATTATATCTCTCAATTCCACTCCTATAACATATGGTATTTTAAACTAACTTGCCAATGAGAGCCACTTGTTTATTCCTGTTCTCACATCAAACCAATCGTAAGCTGGGAACTGGGTGTGCCATGGTGTTAGCTACTCCTCTCCCCGCGTGTTTAAAATTATCCTTTTAAAATTTGAACTCGTGACCTCTTTCAAATATCTCATTAATACTTCCGATTGCACTTATGCTAACTCACAAACACATCAGTGAACTTATTTCCTGGCTAATACCTTTCCCAACAAAATCTCCGCAAACGGGTTATTTGTATTATTGATACAGAGATGGTCCAGCGTAAGTATTACCTCATTAATTACCTGGTCCTTCGCAGATCTCTCAGGTGGCTTTCTCAGACTGACAATCTGACTTTCTTTCTGTCGATCGTGCTAGACCGCATTTTGTCAACAGTGACCGTCTCTATCAAACGTGTCTAGACGACTTAAGTGATACAAGTATTAACCGCTGACCTGTCGAATTAGCCTTGTAATACTACGTATCACAGGGTAAAACGTAAACAAGTCTGGGAGAGACTAGGCAAAAATATAGTGGCATAAGATATGCCAAATAATAGGACGATGAGTGTAGAAAATGAAAAAAAAAGTTAACAATGCAGGAGAGAACGAAAATGATGTAAAAGACCACAACTGATTTCATCACACCACGTTATGTCTATTGCTACTATTTCTCTTCTTACTGACTACATATTGGTTTGTGAAAACAGCAAAATCAACCAAAAAGAATTGGAATTCAGCAAACTCTGACAGAAGAGCTCGGCAGTGTAGATGTTGCAGAAGACCTGGTTTGTCCATGATTGAATCCAGATGCAAGATAAAATGAATAATATACACACAAAAAAGAAGACAAAGATTATGAGAGGAAATGCTGGAAATGATAGTTAGATTACACTTTAAGAAACATCTCTTCAAGATCTGGATTCACACAAACATCTTGGCAATGACATAAACAAAGTTGGATAAATGGGCAGTGATATCAAAATAAACAAGAAGGATACAAAAGGAAATAGGAACTTTAAATAGGAGACAAACCCTTACACATACACTTACGCCCACAGACACACACCCATATATAGATTGTCAACTCCTTATTTATGCTGTGGATTTAACACTGACGCTAATTTAATACTTGGCTCATTATCTAAGAATATGACCACAACATGAAATGGTTGACACAGAAAGATAACACTCTATAGGAATTCCATTTTTAATCAAACACTACACACAGTATAGCCATACACAGTTGAAAACAGTGGTTTGCTCTGAACAATGTTCCATGTGATATGAATAAAACAATTATAAATTTCTGGCCATTGTTTTTTCATTGATGTGTTAGTTTTTTTTGTTCAGTGATAGTGCATCGTGCCTTCGATGGAAGATTAAGCGAATGCGGGGGTGGAAGATTCCAAACAATACTTGAACCTTGGAATACGATTGATTTGATAAGTCATTTCATTGAGTCCATACATTTAATTCACAGTTGTACACACATGATGATCAATTCAATAGGAGTAGAGCATAAGTCCATATAAGTCATGCATAAATTAATCAACAACGTAGACTGCTGGTTATGTGTCAATGTCCGTTTAAGGATACCATGCAGTATTGTCGTCAGAACATCACAGCTATATGCACGAGCAGATAGACATGGCTACCTGCCGACAGTGAGACTGCGAGTCTGAATATTCATATGAATTTGACGATTATTCTCATCCTTCTGAGGATTCTAGTTAATTACTAACCTCCATAAATTTCCCTCTCATATAGAGTTCTAGGACTGACCCTGGTCCATCAAAAAATGCATATATAAATGGCTATATCATGCCATTGAATTGGAAGGTTAGAAAAACGCAGCTATTCAGCTTGGCGGTCAAGTAACAAAGGGTAGCGTTTCTTAGTTACCGACTGTGTCCTAAACAACGCTATACACGTCATAATCGATCGTGTATGGAGCGTTCAGTAATTGAAACATCTATCGCAATATATTAAATGCCTTAACCTTTTACAATTGCACGTCTGATAACCTTTAGCAGACGGCGTTAATATCATATACCGTAACAATTCCCTGTACACCGGGGAAAAAAAAATCGATAGATTTTTTTTCAATATCTATCCGACTTAACAATTTTTCAAAAAAATTTAACACAATTGTGACATATGGCCGACGATGTTCTGAGTAGAACCGTGTTGCGGTCATGTCAACTAACTATTTGTCATAGTCATCTAACATTAGTCACATTATATATCAATATTATACATATTATTATATCAACTAAATAAAATGTCCAATGTTAATAGTGAATGATAGAATTAAATGAAAGTAAGGTCTGTCGTATTAGTATGTCATATAGGAATTAATTTGACTAATTAACATTAAATTAATTAATTAAACTAAGAGATAATTTATTAAGGTTCTAATGTAACGCGATGTTATGAGAGAAGAAAAAAAACAAAATAAGTGAGAAGAAATAGAAAGAAATTCGAATATAAGTTTAACTTAATTGTGTGTGTTAAGTGTTGGTGAATAATAACTATCTAATTTAACTAACTAAATAACGTATAGGTACATTAAAAAAAAATATTAATCTAATACTTGTGTGAGATTTATTTTCTCTTTTCATAATTTCTTCTTTTTATATTTCGTTCTCTTTTTTTGTTCTTTCATTTCATTTTTTTCTCACATTTCATTTTATTGATAATAATTCAATTAAGAAGTTAAGTTAACTAATTAATTAGTATAGGATATGATGATCCATCCGTAGTCTTGATCCTGATGAATTCTTTTAGGCAAAAATGTTCAAACGTTTACGTTGGAAAGAAATGTCATTTATCCCAGCATCCAAGAATTAAGTGCACATAGGACAATAAGTTCGACTTGTCGTCAGATATTGTTCCATGATTGTTCAACGAATATTCATATATCGTGTATGGACGTTAGACGAAGTTTCATTTCAATATGTATACCTTGATTGTCTTGAGTTCAATTCTGTGATGCATATAGTGTTTATAAAGTTTAAATTGAAGGCAAGGTTAGTTCCTTTATATTTGATATGTTTTAGGAATGTTAATGTTGATTATTCGTCGTCAATAGGATTACGTGATAACGCATCAGCGACAATGTTTTCAGTGCCAGGAATATGTTCAATGGAGAATTCAAATGGCTGTAGGATGATAGCATATCTGGCGAGTTTCTGGCTTTTATGATTCGATCGACGCAAGGATGCTACAGCACGTTGGTCCGTCTGTATGGTGAAGGGAGCACCAAGCAGGAACTTTTCGAGTTTCGTTATTGCCCATATCACAGATAAAAGTTCCTTGTCGACTGTTGAATACTTTGTTTCTGCAGGCTTTAGCTTTCTTGAAATGTATAAGGTAGGATGTAGAATGCCATCATGGTTCTGGAGCAGGCATGCACCAATGCCGTAGTTACTAGCATCTGTTCGTAAGAAAAATCTTTTGGAAGCATCGGGAAGTCTTAAAATTGGTTCATGCGAGAACAAATTTATAATTTTGTTGAAAGTTTCATTGCATGTACCAGTCCATGTCACCTTCACCGGCATGTCTTTTTTTAACAATGAAGACAATACAGCCGTGATGGATGACAAGTTTGGTATGAATCTACTGTAATATTGAACAAGTCCTAACAAACTCCTGACCTGTTTCTTCGTCTGAGGAACTGCTATGTTTAGAATTTTGGAGACTGTACTAGGTAACGTTCGGATATATCCCAATCCAATGATATGTCCCAAAAAGGTTATCTCATTACACGCGATTTGCACCTTTGTAGGTTTAGCAGTTAGATGATAATTCCTTAGAGTGTCGAAAACATATCTAAGTCCCGAAACATGTTCCTCAAACGACGAACTAAACAAGCATATGTCGTCAATATATGTAATAACGTCTGGTCTACCTGATAAAATTTGTCGCATCAGGCGAATGAAGGTAGCTGGCGCATTAACAAGCCCAAAAGGCATCACATTCCACTGGTATAGACCTTGTGGAGTGGAAAATGCGGTGTAGTACTTAGCCTTTTCGGTCAGTGGTATCTGCCAATAACCTTTAGTTAAGTCTATCTTACTAAATATAGTTGCGTTGGATAGACGTGGCAGTAAGTCGTCGATAAGTGGATGTGGTTCGCTGTCAACTATAGTCTTAGCATTTAATTTTCTATAATCAACACATAGTCTGATGTTATTGTCCTTCTTCCGGACAATCACTAATGGAGAAGAGAATGGCGAATTACTAGTCTCAATGATTCCCAGAGACAACATCTGTTCAAGTTCCTTAGTAGTTTTAGCAAGGAAATGTAAAGGAACAGAATAGGGATGTACACGAATAGGTGTATCATCATTGAGAGTAATGTCATGACTGATAGCCGATGTGTGACCCGGGACGTCGGTCAATACATCTGGATAAGATTGTAATAGATTAGCAATCTGTAGACGCTGTTGCGGTGTAACCGTTGAAGAGATGGTTACATCCCGCCAAGATTCAGTAGGTTGAACTACTGGTACCGGTAACGGTAACTGTACCTCAGGAAAAGAAGATTCTTCTTCCTGGATGACAGATAAGTTAGAATAATAACAAGTAGATACTGTGTTGTCATCTAGTTCATGAAAAATTGACTGTAAGTGTTCAGGACGTGTATGAAATTGCTTGAGCATGTTAATATGAAATATCTTTTTGTGTCCCTTGATATCTAAGACGTAATCAACGTCGGAAATTTTATCAATGACTTTGTAAGGACCATTCCAAGATATCAATAATTTATTGTTATTGTGAGGAAGTAACACATAAGCCTCGTCGCCTGGGAATAATTGGCGTAATCGTCGAGACCTATTTTGTAGAGATCGAGCCTTAGCTTTTGCAGCCTCAGAAGAAGCTGTTGCCAACTGGCAAGACTCAATAATGTTCTTCCGAAGATTAATCACGTACTCGTAAGATGACTGAGTGTCCTGAGTCATCTCCTCGTCAATTAATAAGTCTTTTATTAGTCCCATAGGACCTCTTGGGGGAGCACCAAAAACTAATTCAAAGGGAGAGAAGCCAGTTTGTTCATGCGGTACCTCCCGATAAGCAAATAGAACAGCTGGGAGTGCTCTGTTCCAGTCATGAGGGTGCTTAGCAGTAACCTTATGTAGTAGTTGTTTAAGTGTACGGTTAAGTCTTTCAACCGCACCATTACTCATAGGATGATAAATACTACTTAAATTCCTATCAATGTTCCAAGTTTTCATAACTTCCTTCATGGTGTCAGATATAAACTGTGACCCATGGTCTGATAAAAGTTTTCTAGGAAACCCTATTCTAGAAAAGATGAGATGTAGTGCATCAGCTACATCTGTGGTAGTGGTGGTCTTTAATGGGATGGCTTCTGGCCATCGTGTGCACAAATCAATGCACGTAAGGACAAATCTATGTCCTCTGGCCGATGGTAGCAATGGACCAATAATATCTATTGCCATCTTGTCAAACGGTCTTACTGAGATATCGCAAGCCTGAATAGGCGCCGTGTGAAAAGCTCCACGTGCTTTCACTTCTTGGCATGTAGTACAGGAACGTACATACTGCGAAATATCTCTTGACACTCCTGGCCAAAAGAATGAAGCCAGTACTCGAGATCGTGTTCGAGTATATCCCATATGTCCAGCACAATGTGAGTCATGTGCATGTTGAAGAATGTACCGTCTAAAAGTATACGGGACCATAACTTGTTGTTTCATTTGTGATTTGTCATTAAAACATCTAATCAATATGTCATTTTTAATAACAAAACAATGTTTGTTATTATTACCTGAGGATAGATTGTCAACTTTATCAACCAGCTTAAAAATTTTTTTTAAAGATTTATCCTCTTTTTGTTTGGTTGCAAATGTTTCCCTGTCAATAGGTGAATTGACTACAAATTCCTCTTGGTTGTCTGCATCCATTTTATTATCATCAACTTTCTCCATGAGTTGAGTCTGCGCTCTAGTCGTCACGGCGTTTCCAGTGCATAGGTTATGTTTCTCCCATTCTATAATCTCATCTGGAGTACAATCTTTACTGCCGTGTATACGACCAACCATCAGATCAGCTATAGGCTTTTTTAGCATACATACTTTTACGTTCCCTGTGAAAAAAGGTGTGTTAACATGAATAATAGCTGTGGGGTAAAACTCGATAGTTCCCCCAAAAGTCATGCAACGGACATATTCCCCCGTTGCACAGCTAGGATGTACCAGCGACTGTCGTACACTAATCGTTGTGGATCCTGAATCCCTCAGCACTGAGACGACGGATCCATTAACTAATCCCCTGTTAAAAATTAGTAGGCCTGTTCCATCGTTGACTGCAAGACCTACCTCTGGTGTAATATGTCCGCAGTTAAGCACTGTTTCTTTCGCCTTCTGAAAAATAAGATTGCATTGTTGGCAACTATTTGCCACATTATAATTAATAGCGAAACATGCAGCAGAAGACTGTGTTGTATTATTGTCAAGTGGGACCTGAGCTATAGGGGTAGTATTATTTGTAACTGCCGCCCCTGTATTATGGTTGTAATGAGATGATCCCCGAGAATGAGATCGATTCCGAGTATAATTGTTAGAATTATCTCGTCGTCCTCTATAGTAACTATTATCTCGATGTCTCGAGCCATGATTATTACCATTCCAGTTACTATTATTATTGGGAGTATGTGATCGATTATAATGAGTGTTATGTTGACCATTGTGGTAGTTTGTTTGAGTTGAATAATTTCTATCTCGTGATCTACCTCTGTTGAACTCATTTTTATTGTTGAAATCATTATTATGTCCCTTCTGAAAGTTAACATTGTGATTTCTTTGGAACCTGCTTCTGTCTACACTGTGATGTCTTTGTTTGTTATTATGATTGTAGGCCATATTAGACGCCACAGGTAGAGGTTCTCTTAATGACGAGTTAGAAATGGTTGCATTCGGATGTGCCGAACAGTAGTTTAAAGAAATTTTTTCTAAATCGTCCATAGTACCTGGTTTACGCTCCTGCAAATATGCAAAAAATGGCTGGCTAACCGAAGATAATACCTTATCCCGTAGTAGTAAATCAACTAATTTGTCGTATGATTTGTTGACTTCTGCCAGTTCAACCCATCTATTAAATGTATTGCGTATATTCGCAATGAATCCTGCAAAATCTTTTGGAGATTCAGGTAAAATTCCCTTAAATTTCAACCTACAGTGTTCCTCGTCCAGGTGAAACCTCCGTAAAAGCAAGGACTTAATAGCACCGTAGTTATTCGCTATTGATGGGTCAGCATTTTGAGAAGCCGTCAATGGTTCTCCAACCAAGAATTCATTTAACTTGAGTACCCATGACTCTTCAGGCAAATGGTTTGTTTTGCAAGTCTGTTCAAAACGTGACAGGAACGATGAAAGGTCGTCCACGTTCAAGTTGAGAGTGGGTAATTTAAAGTTGTAGAAATGTTTAGTTTGGCTGGATGATGATCCATTTTGTGCGTTATTATTCTGGTTTGCATCAGCACTTTGTGCTTGTAATTTTGCTGTCTCCAATTTAATACGCGCCAATTCCATTTCTTGTTGTAAAATAATTTCCTCTCGTTTCAATTTATTCTCTTCTTCCTGTTGAGCAATTTCTCTTAATCTATTTTCCTTGGCAATTTGCTTCATCTCACGTTCCTCTTCCTCTTTCTTTAATGCAGCCTTTTGTTCCTCTTCCTCTTTCTTTAATGCAGCTTTTTTCTCTGCTTCTTTTCTTTCATGTTTTTCCAGTTCTGCCTCAGCAAACTGACGAAGTTCTTGAGATTTATAACCATATTCCCGACCAATTTTAACGAAATGGTCTATAGTAAGCATTTTGACTTTTATCTGTAAGTAATTATTGATAATTACTGATTAAAATAGTCAATAGTAGCTTCAGAGTAATTATTATACTTACTCAACTTAGAAATATTCAATATAAATAATCACAATAGTACTGAACTCTAATGTCTAAGTTCAACTAATAGCCAATATTTTGTAACAATATTGTATCTAAATAATACTATATCATAAATAGTTATGATATCTGTTAACTATTATGTAATTACTTCACACAATTAATCTCTATATCCAATAATGTTGGGTATGATTCCTAGTAATTATATTGTTCAATGTACTAAGTCACTCTCTTAGTACCAGAAAAGTATATTAAATAATATACAATGGGTCTATTACCTCAAAGGTAGCTATAAGATTATTTTATTTGGTCAATATATATATTATATTATTATGCCCTAGGCATCTATTATAAATTGTAGTGCTACTTTCTTGGACTATCACTGCATAATTATGCAATGTCCCATATTAACCTTAAATATAAGAAAAAATTAATTAAATTAAATTACAAGTATATTATTGCATATAATATCATATTATTAATGTAGTATTAATATATATTATGAGGACAAACAAAACAATGATGCAACTAAAGGGTACAAACAATGTTAAGACGCAAACAAGACATTTTTCACAATTAAAAATGAATTTATGAACTAAATAAAACAAGCGGAAATGTCACAAGCCAAATGAAGGTTCAAGGTCTGACCCGAGGTCAACTTAATATTCAAAGTACACAAAAAAAAAATGACTGCAAAAAATGATGACATCACAGGACTCATAACGGACGAAAATTTAACAATCATCAAATAAATGATAGTAAGAGGAGACTGGACGAAATAGTTAACAAACATGATACAAAACTAAAAAAAATTGTTAACTGAGTACGAATAAAATACGCCAGTTATCTACGGAACGGTACAGCTAACACAAATCGTCAAACGGTAGCAGATTTGGACAGACAGTCCAATGGCAAACCTCAATGGGGCTTCCAAAGGTGCAATCGTTTAACTGCCTTAAGAAACGACCGAAATCAATTCAGGCATCGTGAGAGCCACAGAATCTTATTTCGGTTCATCCTCCCTACCTCCCACGAATTAACAACACATTAAGACAACAAAAAGTACATTAAACATAGGTAAAAACATGCCGATGTAGGCAGAGGGCATGGACTTAGTAGCATTGTTTGCAATAACAACAGTTAAACACCTAGACTTATCTTTTCCGTTGCTTAGATCAGTGCTAGAGGTCGTCAACAGCTAGGCTAATGCCCCTGACTGTCTGCTCCTGTAGTCCATATCATGTGTTTGCTTCAATGGCTCATATTTCCCCAGGTTAGGCTTAGAAAGTGACTTTGGTTTTCTCCGACGGTTCACCTACACGACTTTCAGTGACGTCACGTTGTTAGGCATAATGAGTACTGCGTCATCTTCGACTGGATCATGTGATCGAAACTTGATCATAAATAATTCATTCGAAAGTCATGAAAAAATTTTTGGTTTTTGGTTGTTTTTCGTCCTCACATACCGGGCACCACTGTTACAAGGGGTGGTGGTTTGCTCTGAACAATGTTCCATGTGATATGAATAAAACAATTATAAATTTCTGGCCATTGTTTTTTCATTGATGTGTTAGTTTTTTTTTGTTCAGTGATAGTGCATCGTGCCTTCGATGGAAGATTAAGCGAATGCGGGGGTGGAAGATTCCAAACAATACTTGAACCTTGGAATACGATTGATTTGATAAGTCATTTCATTGAGTCCATACATTTAATTCACAGTTGTACACACATGATGATCAATTCAATAGGAGTAGAGCATAAGTCCATATAAGTCATGCATAAATTAATCAACAACGTAGACTGCTGGTTATGTGTCAATGTCCGTTAAGGATACCATGCAGTATTGTCGTCAGAACATCACAGCTATATGCACGAGCAGATAGACATGGCTACCTGCCGACAGTGAGACTGCGAGTCTGAATATTTCTTATGAATTTGACGATTATTCTCATCCTTCTGAGGATTCTAGTTAATTACTAACCTCCATAAACTTTCCTCTCATATAGAGTTCTAGGACTGACCCTGGTCCATCAAAAAATGCACATATAAATGGCTATATCATGCCATTGAATTGGAAGGTTAGAAAAACGCAGCTATTCAGCTTGGCGGTCAAGTAACAAAGGGTAGCGTTTCTTAGTTACCGACTGTGTCCTAAACAACGCTATACACGTCATAATCGATCGTGTATGGAGCGTTCAGTAATTGAAACATCTATTGCAATATATTAAATGCCTTAACCTTTTACAATTGCACGTCTGATAACCTTTAGCAGACGGCGTTAATATCATATACCGTAACAGTCCTCCACTGCTCTCTATCCTCAGCAATGCGTACAAGTGTGGAAAAACCGTGTCCTGCCCATTCTTTGATGTTATCAGCCCAGGATTTTCTCTGCCTTCCTCTTCTACGTTTACCTTCGACTGTTCCCTGAAGGATCGTTTTCGAAAGGGAGTCATGACGAGTTACATGCCCAAACCAGGCAAGCTTTCGACGTTTCACTATTGACAAAAGTGGTTCTTGGTGGCCTGCATAGGTGTTTATCTTCTCTCTAACATAGACATTTGTTTTGTGCTCTTTATAGCAAATGCGCAAAATTCTTCTATAACATTTATGCTCGAAAGCCTGAATCCTTCGCTCCGTATCTGCAGTGAGTGTCCAGCCCTCACACCCATACAAGAGAATAGATAATACAAGTGATTTGTATAATTTGATCTTCACAGGAAAACTGATGTTACTTTTCCAGATCACATTCAACCTTGTCATGGCAGCTGAGGCCATCTCAAGTATTGTCTTGATTTCTTTACTTGATCTTCCATCACTACATATAGTGGACCCGAGATATTTAAAGGTGTTAACTTCTTCTAACGTTTGCCCATTTAACGTAATGTTGGTCGGAACATGTTTCTTATGGCTATTCACCAATATCTTTGCTTTTTTCTATATTAATTTCCATCCCATACGTTCTTGTTACTTTCTCCAGTCTAGAGGTAAGGTCTTGAAGTTCTGATTCTGATCCAGCTATCAGATCAATATCATCAGCAAAACGTAGGTTGCACAGAGGTCGGCCTCCAATCGATATGGTTGATTTATAATCGTAGAGAGCCTCCTGCATAATATGTTCTAGATATATATTAAAGAGCACTGGTGACAGGATACATCCCTGGCGAACTCCTACAGTTGTTTTGAAAAATTCTCCAATGTCGTTGCTTGCAAAAACAGCACTGCTTGCGTCCTTGTATAGTGCTTCAATGATATCTATGATGTTGGTATCAAAATTGAATTTTCTCATTACTTGCCATAAGCCTTCATGCCAGACTCGATCGAAGGCTTTTGTGAAATCGATGAAGTTATGGTATAAATTGTGTTGATGTTGGAGATGTTTTTCGATAAGTAATCTAATATTGAAGATTTGTTCTGAGGTACTTCTTTTTGGTCTAAAGCCAGCCTGTTCCTCTGACAAGATTTCTTCTGATTTCTGTTTTATTCTGTTCAAAAGTATCCTTAACATCACCTTACTTGGATGACTAATAAGGCTAATGGTTCTGTAGTTCTTGCACATTTTTAGATTTCCTTTCTTTGGAAGCGGTATTACTAATGACTGCGTCCATTCTTTTGGCCATTTTTTTGTACTCCATATCTTCTGGAAAATTGTTGTCATGATTTTTACTATATCTGGTCCTCCATATTTCAAGAGCTCTGCTGGGATATTATCCACACCCGGTGACTTCCCTCCTTTCATCGAACATATAGCCTCTTCCACTTCTTCCCGTAATATTGCTGCATTTCCGAGTTCCCTGTTTTTGCACTTAATGTTGTTTAATATGCCTAAGTCAGTGTCAAGTATGGAAATACATAAAACACTGCCCGAGAAACTTCTAAAATTAATGTATCAAAATACTCGTAACAAATGACAGTATAACAGTACTATACAAACTTAGTACTGACCAATCGCTCAATATGGCGAATTGGAAACTACACAATGGAAAAACCAATCCACTGGTAAATTATACCCGATGGCCTGACAATAACATCACTGGACACTAAACCACTCCAGAATTATAAATATGTCCACTAGACTAAATATCAGCGTTGCCAAAACTCGCTGATAACGATATCACCAGCCTAGATTTTTCTGCCACCAGAAAATACGCCGTGACATCCACCCTTCCCCTCCCCCTTTTAAGAAAAAAACTTAATTTTCTTCCCTCGGAGGAGTCCCCGCCCGACCCCGTACGGAGTTGGGACGAATCTATGCCATGACAGCACCTCCTCATCTGCCTAGAGAGTGCCATGGTTCTCCACCAAGATTGTCGTTCATACCTACTCAGCTTATCCACCAAACACAATATAGCATGAAATAAGCCATCCTAGGTACTGGTAGTCGTGAAAAATAAGAACGACTGTCCACACCTGGTCTAACAAAACACAATATATCGTACGCGCATAGTTATTCTCATATATGCATCCACAACAGTAGGCAATCTCATAGTATAGACAATCATTTGTACATGCTATAAATATACATTATATTCGATTCTAGTGCAGATTGCCTTTATGGCACCAAAATCCGTACATTGCAAAGCGTAACATAGTACAGCATAAACATGCATTGCACAGCATCACATGATCTTTACAAGTTTACAAAACCCTTATATTCCTATCAGAATAGCACTGGGGGCGTGGGTCAGACTCCAATGTTCGGTTCGCGTCAACCGAAACACCCAACTGACCACGAACCCGAGACCTAACCCTACTATTGCTGGACTATCAGCAAGTAGTCGTGAAGCAACGACATATGCTTCAACCTTACTGCATCACGCGCACCCCACCTATTTGCAAAAGTCACTCGTGTCATTTTGGTATTGTCGCGCAACGACAATACCTCCACAAATCTAACCGGCGCGACCTCATCAAACACTCGTCTGAGTGTGCTCCAACTAGCACTTAGGGGAACGTTACGCACCCAAACTGTGCGATCACCAGCTATCGGACCCCCGTATAAGTTCCTACAGCTCCCAATCATGTCATTTGGTACTTGCCGCGAACGACGTCTACGATGTACCTTTTTGTCAGGTGGTGCTACGTCGACCAGCTGATCATCCGTCTCGGACCTTTGGTGTTGCGGAGCCTCTGCTCCAACCACACCGACGGCACTATGAACTCCCCGTACATTGCCGACGATTAAATCTGCAATCGGGTCTTCGAGGACGAACGCATTCACTCTCCCCGACAGGAACGGGGTGTCCAAATTGATCCATGCCTAGGGTTAAGACTCCACTTTGCCCCCAAATGTAGTACACTTTACCATTTTGTCTGTAAGGCAGGAGTCGTCGATACACAACCGACGCACCCCAATTGTGGTGCATCCAGTGTCCCTCAACACCCGGACTGGTCTGTTGTCCACCTTGCCTTCGTGGAGAATCACCTTGCCAGTCTCATGGACTGCCGACAGACATGGTGCCGCATGCCCGCATTGAAGCACTAACCTCTCGTTCGCGTGGAAGAGAGGGCGACACCCCGCATAGTCCTCATCGATGACTGTGTCCAACACAACCGCGGAATTCGCTTGTTTGATCGGGGTAGTACATATGTCAGCATAATGACCCCTGCCCCCACAATTGGTACACATGCGCTCTTTCTTCTTCTCCTCGCGTGTACTCTTGCTGGAGCTTTTTGGTGACGAAGACCGCGCATCGGAGTTGGAAGATCAACTCTCTGAGGAACCATTCCTCTGCTTCGGATGTTTTGCTTTGTACCAAAACCGGTCTTCGTCCCGAGAATCCTCGAAGTGTACCTGCTTTCGCATTTGGTACTCTCCTTCGTCGCTATTACTTTTAAATTGTCGGTTCTGCCACCTCTGCCAACCATTCCGATGGGATCGAAAATTCCCATAATTCTCTCTACGTAGCTGATAGGAACTGGAAGACTTCCCGTCCTGCCGCTCTTGGTACCTATCTGCATCGCCTGACTGATTTTGCCACGGTTGGCGTTGCACTTTGCCAACACCAGCAATTAAGGCGTCTGACAGACCCGACTTCTAAATGGGTTTGCACGGGTGGGCAAGGGCATAATGATGCCCCAATTGGGCCATGGACTCGATGTCTTTTGGCTGGCGCTCTTGGACGAACGCCATCAACTCAGTTGAGCACGAAGACAACACTTCGTCTCGTAGCATCACGTCTAGCAAGCCATCATAATCCTTATTAATTCCCTCCATCTTCATCCATCTGTTGAGCAGAAGTTTTATCTTCGAGATGAAGTCCTCGAAGTCTTGGTCTGAGCTTGGCATCGCGTTTCTGAAACGCGTCCGGTACCCGTCAGCAATCAGACGGAACTTCCGGAGCAACCTTTCCTTTACTCTGTCGTAATCGGTCCTTTCTTCTAGCAGGAGGCTATAGAAAGTCTCCATCGCCGGCCCCACTAGCAACGTCGATAGCAGAGATGGCCCCTGATCTCTGTCAGCCTTCCAGGCCACGCATTCGGCCTCAAATCTCTCAAGGAAAAAATCTAAACTATCGATTTTGTCATTGAAATTTGGCAGACGCAGCCTAAAGGGACGATGAGACCCCCCAGAAATCGAGTTCTGACCACTCGCACCCATTTCTAATCTCCTCAATTGTATTTCTTTATTAATCTTTTTCTCTTCCAGAGCTATTCTCATTCTTTCCTTTTCTAACTCTAACTCTTTATCTTCTCTCATCTTCTTTTCTTGCAATTCGAATTCTCTATCTTCTCTCATCTTCTTTTCTTGCAATTCTCGCTCTAACTTTTTTTTCTTGCTATTCTCGTTCTAACTTTTTTTCTTCAAATTCTCTTCTTTTTAGCCCTAGCTCTTCAGCTCGAGCATCTCTTAAGGCCTTCTGATTCTCAACTGAATACAATTTGGCTTCAGCAAAATCCATCAGTTCTTTCTGGGTGTACCCCGATTCCTTGCCTATCTGAATGAAAGCATGTAGGTCCATGATGTACACCCAGAATACTCACTATTATCTTCTGCTATAGATTCTTACTATGCTACTATCAACCGTATTTACTGACAACACTTCACTTATATCAACAGATAACTCTCTGCTTGTAAAGTATGCAGTAATGATAGTAAATATTGATATCAATTCTCCAATTTACACCTATATATGCATGTAAGTATATATCACCACACCTCTCACTGTATATACAGAATCCACATTTACCTCTTATTGTATAATTATAGTCTTACTTTGCCAATTGGCTATTGTCTTCTTACTCTGAAAATTTGGTCCTTCCGACCACTTAATCTCTGTGATACACTCAAAGACCCTTACAATAGTCGACAGTTGTACAACAACAGCTGATGATACTTCCTGGTGCTATTGCACCACTATGCCACATTGACAATAAATCAGCTTATACTCCAAAATCTGATACTAGCACCCCCACTGGTGCTGTACTCAGATAATACTTTAATTACTATTCTGTCTTATATAAATGTTTCCATTGGCAACATGAGCACTACACAGATGAAAAGACACGCACTAAACACTACGAAAACAAAAATCCCAGTCACGAGGAATAAGATGATAGGCAAAGTAGAGCAGAGGTAGATTAATATTTACAATGCGTGACTGCGCACGAACGAAAACAAGGGATCCCTGTAGACGTATTTACAAGATAGTAAGATGGAACGAGAGAACACACCACTTAAGCACGACAAAAGAATACTGAATGTGCAAGACAATGTAAATACACACTGCACCAGTACATCTAACACCGACATGGCTTGGAATGTTAAGTAGGGCAGTCGCAGGAAAACCGTCTGCCTTACTCCCCCACTAAACATACACAGCCACCCCTAGAAAGAAATCAGTCTAATTCAATCTTTACCCACAAGTAGGCCCAGAATGAATTAAACTCGCTACCCGTCCACCCTTGAACACACAAATATAATATAACACAATCGACTAAACAACAACTACACTTAACAATGAAGTGCTGAGAGCTATCTCCTTCACTAGACACTATCAAATCACTCCTAACAAAAGAAACTATGGGCTGATCACCTGCTTGCCAACCAATCTGATTACGGAAACAACGATAGATTGTTTGGTCTGTTTTTGTTCCACAAAGACGCCACTAGGCGTGGTGGAAACAGCGATAGATTGATCAATTTGTTGTTGCCCTAAGACGCCACTAGGCGTACTGGCCACATACTGCTTTGCCGGTTGGTGGCTAAGGATGGAAGAAGAAGAAGAAGAAAAGAAACTATATCACTTATAACCAATACTCATAGAATAGCATATCAAAGCTTCACTATGTAATTAATACCATTACCCCAAGTAATATGAAATAGAGTGAAAGATCCCACCTACTAACTAACACAATATAAACAACCAGACTAAGGTCTTCAAAGAGAGTAGAGAAAGGAACAGAACAAAAGGAGAGAAAACAACAACAAACCACTAAGCAAGCTTCAAGAAGCAGATGAAGAAATAGAACTATCCTACTCTAAAAGATCAGACTGTACGATAAATAGTATCAGATTGATAGACAGAAAAGAAAATTTAGAATTTAGAGGAAAAACTAGAAACATCAATATAGCATATGGTACAAAAATTACAAACAAAAACTTAACTGACGGTCCAGCACCGCTTGTCCAAGAAGCTCTTCAGCATAGATGATCCAAGATGTAGACCAACAAACGGAACACCACACTTGACGTTAAGTTCCAAAACAAATATTCTTCACTGTGGTATCGAATATCCCAACAGAATATCCAGAATATAGTTTCAAAAACCAGACTTCTACGTAAGTATGTGTGCTAGCATATACAATACTGTCCTTTGGCACGGTACTGCAACAAATATCGATACGTATGCACTGTTCTATTCGGTGCTAACACAGCACTGTCCAAAATAGACCACCGACTGTATACTCTAACGAAAGTCTCGATAAGCAGTTAGTTTCACACGTCTATCTGATACATGAAAATAAGCACAGTTAGTTTCGTCACACCGCTTCAAGAAACCAGCAGACTTCAAGGTAAAGTATTCCAGAACCACTCAGGTCAGCAGGATTCACTCATTGGTATTCACGCACTGGCCGGGCACATCAGTGTAGTAAGGTCGCGTCAGAGGAATTACATCAGCATGACTTGAACCAGACATCACTTAGCAAAACTCGCTGGAGGTAACGTTCCCAGGTGGGTAGAGTAGTATGTGAGATGACACTACTGCAGATAGGCTATCAAAACACTATATCAAGCCCCAACCTGCTTTGGTTGCAAATATCTAGACCATCATCCAGATACGAGGAGATTCACACACCCTGGGATGCCGCCAATTCTATAGACACTACCTATACCACCAAATAAAGACGATCTAATCTCCTCTGCCGACACACACAGTCTGGCACCAGAGCCCGAGATCTAATCTCCTCTGCCGACACACAAAGTCAGACACCGGAGCCCATCTAATACCGAACTCAACACTCTATCTCCGCTGCTCCACCTGGATCACCACCTTACTAGAACTACACTCCAAAGTACAATTTCTAATACCTCAAAATGACACGCCAGAAGCTAGCTGCCACTTACTTCTACCACCTTAGAAATATTTCTAACACTACTTGAAACTTAGTACCAACATTGCTTTGCAACCATAGTCGAACACAATACCTATCAACAATGTCAAACTGATACTGTACCGCCAACACTCAACCTGTCACTGTGACCTGAAAAAAAGAGAAAAACTGGGTCACATACCGCTACGCATCACACTTGACCAACCACAGTTCACAACTACTGACTGACACACTGACCTGAATCGGAACAATCGAAAATAACTCACTATCGTGACTTCGTATACATGAAGGCGCCAACACACTGTGACTACAACCTTCTAATACTCTGTGTGCATCCTAAGCTCTGGCTTTATAATGAACATTTAGGCCCTATGGCCTTTTATAAAGAATAAGACGAACCACCCAGATGTCAACTCCTTATTTATGCTGTGGATTTAACACTGACGCTAATTTAATACTTGGCTCATTATAATCAACAACCAAAATGTACCAGAAATGAAAATAGCTGATCTTAACTAATTTTGATGTGCTGAAAACGAAAATGACATTAAAAAATGTTGATTGGCTCTAGTTTTCAAGATATATGCTACTAGTTTATTTAATTACGGTCAATTTATATATATGACGCAACTGTTGTAGGCGGTTGCATAATTTTTTCTAATGACCATGTAGCGTCCTTTTCGTAGGCCGCAACAGTCTTTTACAGATGATGGTAGTCTCATATTTATTAATATGTGGTCCTACCTCTGTAGAAAACTTTACGCACCAACTTACATGACAGTAAGTATTATTGGTGAGTTTGATTTTAGTAGCGCACGATTGTGCACTAATGTGAGTATGGGTTATCCCGCCCGCACGTGTTGCCAAGTTAGTTGATGTCAGATGTGGGCTGATGAAGCTAGGATCCCAAGATCGGCTAATGAATCTTTGGGAGTTCAAAACCCGTGTTGCGGGAATATTTATTCGTGTTATGACCGTCCGTCTGTTAAGAAGATGAGGACATTGGTCAACTATATACTGGTGATTTCTCGGGAAGAGAATGCAAGTATTATATCTATATTATTGTAATTTTTCCTCATGTAGACGTCTAGTTGGACCAATGACGTATTGGTTCCAAAATGGAGTCCTACTTGAACTTATAATGTAAATTTTTAATCCGACGGATTCCTGCAATTAGGATTATCCAGGATTGGCTTGGGATTTTAATTATATGAATCATTATTCGGCCGTTGAGAATACTTACTACGTAAAGCAGAGGTGACTCAAGTATTTGTTATATCTAAGCTCTAATGCCACGAAGGTCGTTGGCAGGAATATGTATTATTGTAATTCAACATTGATTGAAGTAAGAGGCCAGTACCAGAAAGAAGATATGTAGTATTGGAACATTAAAAATGATATCGAAGAACTAATAAGGATCTCCGTCATTGCCAAGGTCATAGGATAATGAAAGATGACCTATTGAATATAACTGCCTCATTTGTTTACTTGGATGCCATGTTATAAATGCTGTATAACTAGTCTGACGTTATCAAAAGGGATTATCTTACGGAATGGACTAATTGTTATTTTTAAACATGAAATCTACATTGTGTACCGTACTGTTGAAAGTTAAAACGTCCGTCGTCAATATCACCATGTTCGTCTCGTCAACTGTGCGACCGTCAAATAAATTGATATAACTTAAACAGTCTTGACATTCGTTGATGTGCCCATTGTTGGCAGTTTTATTTGATTGATTACTCCATTGTTCAAAATGGATCAATTCGCGTTATGGTCAGAAGTGACCGACTCAACACTCTCAAAACGACCCTAACAGAAATGGCGGAACCAGTGTGTTTTGGAAACTACGATTTTCAAACAGGGAACGTTCTAACAATCAAATAATTCGATTGACGAGAAATACCTTTATTTTCAAAAGGAAACGTCAATTACTCTTCCAATCAAGACGACGGTTGGATCAAGGTCAAGGACGACGTTGGATATCAACTTACATGTTCAACATTGGACGCAGTCAATATTGTTAACTTCTATTGAATATATGCTCAGACATACAGTCCCGGATGCAAGGGATATTTTTCTCGGTGCAAAATAAGTAAAAAAAAAAAAAAAACGTTGTGTGTTCATTCCACCGTTTTATGTTGAGCTGCATCTTGTCTTATATATATGTCCACTACTTCTATATTCATGTTTCATGTTCAATGTTCAATGTTTTTAGCGGGAGGTAGGGTTTGGAGACTCACGAAGGATACATCCCAGTTTCACACCAGGGCCTTCGTGACTGTTCGTTAGGAATTTTCTTGCAGACTTCCCATAGTGGAAAGTTCCGACACCTGTGTGTCGAAGGATTATAGGTCCACTGTGTCTGGTTGTCTGTGACACCCGTCTGTTTAGTTGTTACGTCCAGTTTTATTGTATTTTTCGTAGTCATTTTTATACGTACTTAGTTTTATGATGTATTTTGTTTGTATATTACGTCCTTCTCACCTTACTATTGTTCGGTTTTTTTACACCGTTAATGTTTATACACTGTATTGTCAATTGTCTTGTGTAAATATTTATCGCAGATTTCATTGAATTTTTTGCAATATTATTTCTTAATTTTTCCATTTTATTTTGGTTGATTTCTGCGTAAGTTTTCATTCGTCTATTATATCTTGTCTCGTCACAATTGTTACAGTTGTCTATTGTTTTGGTCACATCATAACATTGCATAAATCTTTTTTAAATTGACTAATGATATATTATATAATTAATTGATTACATACAGTTCTTGGACATGAACTGGTACCTCTGATTAGAGTGTAAAATAGTTGAATATTATTTGAGTAACACTTTTAAGTAGAATTATTTCAGAATAATATTGAATAATGTCTACCTTAGATTATTTTATTAAGCAGGCTAAGGCTCTTAATATACCTCCTGAAGAGGTTAGAACATTTGCTATGGCGGAATACAAAGAGTCTCAGAGGTTGGAATCTCAAAGATTAGAGGCAGAAAAATTAAAATCACAAAATCTTCAGATTGAACTGGAACATAAAAAGTTTGAGGCTGCAGAAAATGAGAGAAAAATGAAACTAGCCGCTGAATTAGAAGAGAAACGATTTCAGCGTGAGGCAGAACAAAAAAGATTGGAGGTTGAAGAAAAATTTAGATTTGAAGCTGCAGAAAATGAGAGGAAGATGAAACTAGCTGCTGAAGAAAAAGGAAGACTTCTTAGAATTGAAATGGATGTTAAACAAAAAGAAATGGAAGAAAGAAGATTAATAGCTGAACAAAATGCAAAAAGACTTCAGCTTGAGACAGAAGAAAATGATAAGAAACGACAGCATGATTTGAAACTTGCCGAATTGGAATTTGATAGAATAAGATTGTCAAGCGAATGTAATACACAAAAGACTCATGAAGGCCAGTCTTCATCTAGACATGAGAATTTTAGAGAAGTCCATCTAAAATTGCCTAAATTTAATCCTCCATCCGACGATGTAATTTTTTTTAGACAGATTTGAGGCTACATGTAGGTCATACAACTTGGATAAAACATTATATTGTACCCATTTATCCAGAATACTTACAGGAGAGGCAATGGCTGTTTATCATACTACTAGTGCAGTAGATAAAAATGATTATGATGCTCTCAGAGCCGCCCTTCTAAAAAAAATTCAAATGACAGAAGATCAATATAGGGTAAAGTTCAAGTCTATGCTACCACAATCTGGAAAGAACTTTGATGATTTTCTTTCTCAAATACGTCTAACCTTGGAAAGATGGATCGAACTGTCCAAGGTAGTGAAATCTTATGACGGTATTTTCGATCTATTACTACGCGATAAAGTTTTATCGTCTGTAAGTCCTGCATTTCTTGCGTTTTTACATGGACGTAAGTCTTCTAATATGAAGGAAACGGAAGAACATTGCAAAAATTTCTGCACCGCTCATCCTAACATGGATATCAGCAATGCGCAGATTAAAGATGAATTACCTGTTGCTTTCGCTGTGCAACATAACAATTTTCCACGACATCGTTCAATGAGTAGCGATAGAAATTTTCACAAGGGAAGTAATAATAATTTCAACTTTGGTAATTTTCAAAAGGGGAAACAATACCAACAGTCTGCTCCATTTAATATGTCCTGGGGCCAATCTCACAGATCTCGAGATTTTGGTAACGACAATTCTAAATATAATCAAGGAAATAATATTAAACAACATTGGCGATCTAAATCATATCATCCTGAAAATAGACATAGATTTATGAATAAATCGTTTAGCCAAAGTCACAACAGTGATAACTTTAATTGGCGTACTCATCCAGATTTTAATACTAGCAGAAATGGTAATTATAGCAATTTTAATGGCACTAGTCAAAATCGATCGCGACGTAAAGATAGATCGTCGAGCAGGCCACGACACAATTCCAATGTTGCTTCACTTGAAGCACAAACTAACAAAGATCAGGACAATAATGTTAATCAACATAACGCAATGTCTTGTATTGATCTTGAGCAGGTAAAAACATGTCAAGAATGCTCAACGCTATTCCAGCCCAAGGCGATCACAACGCTGAGATGCGGGCACATTTTACCAAGTCTACCAGCAGTTTGTACAGCCACTTCTGCATCAGTTCACCATGGAAAAGGGTGTTTAAAATTTAATAGAGGATTTGTCAACTCTTTTCCTTGTTCTATTTTATATGATTCAGGCTGCAGTACCGTGGGAGTGCGGAACTCTATGATCGACCCTTCCTGTGCCACTGGCAACGTGGTCAAGTGTGTCACATTCGGAGGCACTGTGGAAACCTTTCCTACAGCCATCATTAATTTACATACACCTTTCTTTTCAGGGAAGATCCATGCCTGCCTTCTTCATAATCCAATTAGCGATGTGATAATTGGTTGTATACACGGTATAAAAGAGTGTACCCCACAGCAGATTGTTGAATGGGAAAAGCGACATATTCATGCTGCAAACGCAGTGGTTACCAGAGCGCAAGCTACTGAGTGGTCGCGAGAATCAACTTCTGAACCTACGGTTCATACTAGTAATGATGATGATTCTCCTATTTCAAGGGAGCTGTTTGCTAATTTACAAAAGAATGATAATTCTTTACAGAGATTTTTTCAATTGGTGACTAAAAGAAATAATAACAACAAAATTGCAAATTGTAGACATGAATTTGCTTTTAAAAAGGGTAT
The DNA here is from genome assembly GCA_024509875.1 of Oreohelix idahoensis. Lineage (NCBI taxonomy): Eukaryota > Metazoa > Mollusca > Gastropoda > Stylommatophora > Oreohelicidae > Oreohelix > Oreohelix idahoensis. The sequence goes on from JAMPIV010005345.1 coordinate 222,169, forward strand.
TTTAGTTAGACTTATACGGGAAACAGATTCATCTTTGCGTTCACAGATTCTAGTCCCGTCTTCTCTGAGAGCTAGGATATTACGACATGCTCATGACTCTCAATGTGCAGGTCACATGGGGTTTTCGGGAACCAAATCTAGAGTGCTATCCGCATTCTATTGGCCTGGCGTTCATAGAGATGTTAATCTTTATTGTCGTTCCTGCGTGACATGTCAGGAAGTTAAAGTACGGGGTCCATATCACGATGCTCCTATCCAAGCTGCGGACATACCTATTAGACCATTTGATAAAATAGCGATTGATATCATTGGTCCTATGTTACCATCTGCAAGAGGACATACACATATTCTTACGTGTATTGATATGTGTACGCGTTGGCCTGAGGCCATACCTCTTAAGAACACTTCATCTGCCAGTGTAGCAGAAGCTTTAATGTTGATCTTTTCGCGCATTGGTTTTCCGCGTAAGATCCTATCGGATCATGGTGTCCAGTTTATTTCCGAATCCATGTCACAGGTTATGAAGACATTGGGTATCGATAGATCTCTCAGTTCAATATACCATGCCATGTCCAATGGGTTAATTGAGAGACAGAATAGGACACTTAAGCAGCTGTTGGGTAAGATGACTCAAGATCACCCTCAGGATTGGGACCGAGTCCTGCCCGCTGCTCTTTTTGCGTACCGTGAGGTGCAAAATCAAGCTACTGGGTTTTCTCCATTCCAGTTAGTTTTTGGCATACAACCACGCGGACCTATGTCTTTAATTCACGATTTATTGGTTGAAGATAATATAGGAGAAGAAACTCAATCCTCATATGAGTATGTGATCTCTTTGAGAAAGAGAATAATAGATGCTTGTAGATTAGCAACTACATCATCCGAACAGGCTAAAGAAAAAGCTCGTCTATTTGCAAACAGGTATAGACGTCTTCGCCAGCTTATTCCTGGTGACGAGGCTTTTGTTTTGCTGCCTTCTCATAACAATCGTCTGCTAATCACATGGAGAGGTCCTTTTAGGATCATCTCAAGAATATCCGATGTTGACTACATCGTCGATATTAACGGCAAACATAAAACCTTTCACATTAACATGTTGAAGGAGTATTATTCACGTCCTGATTATCTACAATCAGTATTTCAAGCGACTGACGATCCTACTCCTCATATTCACAACTATACTAATTTGTCAGTTATACAAGAAGAAGAATCTTCTTTTCAAGATGTACAATTGCCTATACCAGTTGTACCACTTCATTCCACTGAAAATTGGAATGATGTCACTATTTCTTCTTCTCTTTCGGCTGATCAACGACAGCAAGTTTCATCACTACTTCAAACGTATGATAATGTTCTCACTGACATTCCAGGTCATACGTCAGCTATTCAACATGATATTCTTCTAACTGATGAAACACCAATCCGTATTCGTCCATACCCCATCCCTTTACACTTTCGTGATAAGGTCGAAAAGGAATTGGATGAGATGCTTCGATTAAACATAATTGAACCATCGTCATCACCATATGCTTCATCTATGGTGATAATTAGAAAGAAAGATAACAATATTCGTCTATGTGTAGACTACAGAAAATTAAATAAAGTCACTCAATTTGACGCAGAACCTTTGCCACTTTTAGAAGATTTATTGGTAAAATTATCTCATTCTACTTTCTTCTCTAAGTTTGACCTGTCAAAGGGCTATTGGCAAGTACCATTGACAGAAAGGGCAAAACCACTCACTGCTTTCTCGACACCTCGGGGCCTATTCCAATGGAATTTTATGCCTTTCGGGTTAGTGAACGCTCCTGCCACTTTCGTGCGCATGATGCGTCGAATTCTATCTCATCATCCTAATGTCATTGCATACATAGATGACATTCGTCTTTTCAGTGACTCATGGGAAGAACATATGGAAGGATTAAACTCATTACTGTCCACGTTACAATATCATAACTTAACTGCTAAGCCATCAAAGGCATTTGTGGGTTTCCACGATATTTCTTTTTTGGGTCACCGTATTGGTCGCGGTATGTTATATACAGAGGACAGTAATGTCTCTAAAATCCTTAATATCTCTACACCTAAAACAAAGAAACAAGTGCGATCTCTGTTAGGGTTAATACAATTTTACGGGAAATTCATACCACATCTTTCGACCATTACTGCTCCTTTCTCTTCATTACTTAAGAAAGGTGCAGCTAACGTGATTCGGTGGTCTAACGAACATCAAATCGCGTTGGATATCATAAAGAAATTTTTTTCGGATGCTCCTGTTTTAAGGTTGCCTAATGCAAATTTACCGTTTGTTCTACGCAGCGATGCATCTAATTACGGTATAGGAAGTGCTTTACTTCAAGAATATGATGGCACCTTGCATCCAGTTCTCTATGTATCTAGGAAGTTAACTCCAACAGAGCAAAAGTATTCAGTCCTCGATAAAGAACTTTTGGGACTTGTGTGGTCCATAACAAAGCTCCAAAGATATCTGCTTGGATCACACTTCATTGTGGAATCGGACCAGAAAGCACTTACGGCTCTAAACACAAAAGATGGGAAATCTTCCAAGTCAACTCGGTATGCGATCGCTCTCCAGCCATACAGTTTTACGATTCGATCCATACCTGGTACTCAGAATGTTCTCGCAGACATTTTATCGAGATGTCCTAACGAATCAAATTAACAGCTACGCACTGCAGACAACTGAACTTCGACACTGACAGTTCGTCGATTGTAACTTTTTACGTGTGCTACCTCGATTATAAGAATCATTAACATTCATACAATTTAGAAACTACAATGATTTTGAATTAAAATAACATTGAACGTTCAAGTATATTACTATATTAGTGAAAAGAACAGTCACCTACTAATGACAGTGATGTGATAATAACTTTTGACAGTGAGTATATTTTCTGAAGGAAATAACATTTCGAGCACTTTGATTTTTCGTGGAACTGAACTTGTTAGATTATTAACTTAATTTAGTTAACTATACAATATTTAATAAGATTGATCAAAATTTGTATTTAAGCGCATCACTATTTAAGCACATTAATTTAACTTTAGTACTATAATTGGTACCACAAAGGAATTTTAGTGACACGGTTAATTGTGTTGATTGATACATGTGTTTTATTTATATTCTCTCATCTTTTTCACTTATTTTTTTTATTAGTCATACCCACCTCTTTTCTATTTAATCATGTTTCGTATCATTTCTTTTCATTTGCATTTACATTTGTTTTAATTCAATATTTCTAATACGATAGTTTATTTCATTTACCACATTGTACCTAAGGTGTTCAATTGTGGATGTATGCTTTTGTGCATACCTTTTGTTGAGTTCAGTTAACTTGAATTTCATATTTTATGATTTTATGTCATGATGTATTAGTAAAATATGATTATGTACACTTGACTCACCTCTATCCGCGAGTATTAAAGAAAAAAATTAATATAATTAATTTTTTTGGGGAGATTGGTAAGGAATCTGTAGCGTCCTTTTCGTAGGCCGCAACAGTCTTTTACAGATGATGGTAGTCTCATATTTATTAATATGTGGTCCTACCTCTGTAGAAAACTTTACGCACCAACTTACATGATAGTAAGTATTATTGGTGAGTTTGATTTTAGTAGCGCACGATTGTGCACTAATGTGAGTATGGGTTATCCCGCCCGCACGTGTTGCCAAGTTAGTTGACGTCAGATGTGGGCTGATGAAGCTAGGATCCCAAGATCGGCTAATGAATCTTTGGGAGTTCAAAACCCGTGTTGCGGGAATATTTATTCGTGTTATGACCGTCCGTCTGTTAAGAAGATGAGGACATTGGTCAACTATATACTGGTGATTTCTCGGGAAGAGAATGCAAGTATTATATCTATATTATTGTAATTTTTCCTCATGTAGAAGTCTAGTTGGACCAATGACGTATTGGTTCCAAAATGGAGTCCTACTTGAACTTATAATGTAAATTTTTAATCCGACGGATTCCTGCAATTAGGATTATCCAGGATTGGCTTGGGATTTTAATTATATGAATCATTATTCGGCCGTTGAGAATACTTACTACGTAAAGCAGAGGTGACTCAAGAATTTGTTATATCTAAGCTCTAATGCCACGAAGGTCGTTGGCAGGAATATGTATTATTGTAATTCAACATTGATTGAAGTAAGAGGCCAGTACCAGAAAGAAGATATGTAGTATTGGAACATTAAAAATGATATCGAAGACCTAATAAGGATCTCCGTCATTGCCAAGGTCATAGGATAATGAAAGATGACCTATTGAATATAACTGCCTCATTTGTTTACTTGGATGCCATGTTATAAATGCTGTATAACTAGTCTGACGTTATCAAAGGGATTATCTTACGGAATGGACTAATTGTTATTTTTGAACATGAAATCTACATTGTGTACCGTACTGTTGAAAGTTAAAACGTCCGTCGTCAATATCACCATGTTCGTCTCGTCAACTGTGCGACCGTCAAATAAATTGATATAACTTAAACAGTCTTGACATTCGTTGATGTGCCCATTGTTGGCAGTTTTATTTGATTGATTACTCCATTGTTCAAAATGGATCAATTCGCGTTATGGTCAGAAGTGACCGACTCAACACTCTCAAAACGACCCTAACAGACCAATAAAAATGTAACTAGAAGTTGATGATGCAATCCTACCTATGATTACATCACCGTTGTGTATAAATATCTTATCTCTGATAAAACTTTGCCATTAGTTAGTGCATTTGTCCTTATCAAAAGTATCGTAGTTAGAAATGCCTAGGACATGTGTGAACAGTGCTAATAATTTCTGTTATATATGTGGTGAGGTGACATTTCTATCACAAAAACGAAATATAACTAAAGTGATTAAGAATGCGTACAGTTTGTATTTTGGCTGCAGTTTAGGAGATCAAGATAAGAGCTGGGCGCAACACATATGCTGCAATACATGTGCAGCCCATCTTAAACTGTGGTTGACTGGCAAAAGGCAAGCTATGCCTTTTGCAGTCCCAATGATTTGGAGAGAGCCCACTGATCATCTCAACAACTGTTACTTTTGCATGGTCCCTCGAATTGGGAAAGGCATATCAAAGAAGAAAAAATGGACTCTGGAATATCCAAACATCCCCTCTGCAATACGTCCGGTACCACATGGCGTTCACCTACCAGTTCCCAAAGTGCCAGAATCATTTTCAGCTGCTTCCACTGATGAAGAAGAGGACATTGGTGGTCCTGAACCATCAACCTCAAGCGACCCAGATTTTGAGCAAACTACATCCACTAAACCACACTTAATAACCCAAGGTGAGCTGAATGATCTTGTAAGAGATCTGAATTTACCGAAGAACAAAGCGGAGCTTTTGAGTTCCAGATTGCAACAGTGGAATCTCCTGGCAAAAGATGTTACAATTTCTGTGTACAGGAACCGCCAGAAGCCGCTTATTACATTCTTTTTCAAAGAGGGTGACCTTTCTGTGTGCCACAACATTTCTGGTTTAATGGCAGCCCTCAACATCAATTACATACCGGAAGAATGGAGGCTTTTCATTAATTCATCAAAGACGAGTCTTACAGCTGTTTTGTTGAATAATGGTAATGTGTTACCGTCAATTCCAGTTGGTCACGCAGTTCATATGAAAGAAACTTATGAAAACATTAAGCAACTTTTGAAGTGTATAAACTACGATCATCATCATTGGTCACTTTGCGGTGACTTAAAAGTGGTCGCTCTTTTGCTTGAACTGCAGGGTGGATACACCAAGTACTGTTGCTTTCTCTGTGAGTGAGATAGCCGTGCACGAAGTGACCATTACATCAGAAGAAATTGGCCAATCAGGCAGTCATTGCAGCCTGGCAGTAAGAACGTTGAGAACCCAGCACTTGTCGACACCAGCAAGATTTTGTTGCCACCCTTGCACATTAAGCTGGGTCTCATGAAAAACTTTGTCAAGGCAATGGAGAAAACAGATGAGGCTTTCAAATACATCATCAGAAAATTTCCAAGACTGAGTGAAGCTAAAATAAGAGAGAGAGTATTTGTTGGTCCGCAAATTCGAAAACTTCTTCATGACGATGAGTTTCTTTGCGTGTTGCATGGCAAGGAAAAAGCAGCATGGCTAGCATTTAAGTCAGTGGTGGACAATTTTCTTGGAAACAACAGATCTGATAATTACAATGAAATTGTAGAAAATCTCCTTCTGAAGTATAAGAGTCTTGGCTGCAACATGTCTTTGAAAATTCATTTTCTGGATTCCCATCTGTATTTCTTTACGTCAAACTGTGGAGCGGTCAGCGATGAGCATGGTGAACGATTTCACCAGGACATTGCTGCTATGGAGACAAGGTATCAAGACAATTGGAGCCCTTCAATGCTTGCTGATTACTGTTGGACTGTGACAAGAGACACCTCATCGATTGACTACAAGAAGCAAGCAAAGAGAGCTCGAACAGCGACTGAATAATGACGGAATGGGTTCAAATGTGCCTTTTTAAAACATGATATGTGAACTTTAAATAATGTTTTTATTTTTTTCTATCATTTTATGTTGAAATATCAATTAATTGAGTATGTAACCACAATTTTTATAATGCTAAAGTAGAAAGACTAGCTGTTCACCCCAGAGAATTAAAGAAGCATACATTATTTGTATTACTGTAATGTAAATTCATCATTAAAAAAAACCCCAGAGCCAATTGATGAATTTCATTATGATATTTGAAATCAGCATGTCAAAATCAATAAGAAATGGTATATTTAATTTTTGGTACAAATAACTTTTGAAAATTTGTTGACTAGTGTTATCAAAGAATATGACCACAACATGAAATGGTTGACACAGAAAGATAACATTCTCTATAGGAATTCCATTTTTAATCAAACACTACACACACAGTATAGCCACACACGGCTGAAAACAGTATGGAATACATAAAACACTGCCCGAGAAACTTCTAAAATTAATGTATCAAAATACTCGTAACAAATGACAGTACTATACAAACTTAGTACTGACCAATCGCTCACTATGGCGAATTGGAAACTACACAATGGAAAAACCAATCGACTGGTAAATTATACCCGATGGCCTGACGATAATATCACTGGACACTAAACCACCCCAGAATTATAATTATGTCCACTAGACTAAATCCCTCTAGATCATATTCCACATTCAATGAAAAGGGAACCGCAAAATGTCCGTCACTCTCGGACAAAGGCCCAGCGTCAACTGTCTTTTCCGCGCCTTTCTTTACCCCCTTCCGGTGTCGCCTGACTAACCAGTTTTCAAAAGTTATCAGCGTTGCCAAAACTCGCTGATAACGATGTCACCAGCCTAGATTTTTCTGCCACCAGAAAATACGCCGTGACATTGATGTATACTGTTCAAAAAAAGAAACGCATAGCTACTGAAGGCACACACATAGCCATAGTTTTGACATTCAATAACTTTTTAAAAATTTAATGAGTTAATTGTTCAAATTGCACACAAGAATACCTTAGGGTTCAACCAATCAAATGACAGTTGTTTTGCATCTGGGTCACGAGAGTTTTTTGGCGTACGGGCTTTCCCGTTAGTATGGTGTGTGGCCTCCTCTTGCATCGATCAGCGACTGGTATCTCCTGGGCATGGATGCGATCAGACGTCTGATGTGGGCCTGTGGGATGGCTGCGCACTCTTCCTTGAGTGCCTGGAACAGATCTCGACGATTGGCTGGAGCAACGTCTCGGCGACAAACACGTCTATGCAGCTCATCCCACAGGTGCTCAATCGGACTCATGTCTGGAGACAGGGATTGCCAGGGAAGGGTGAGAATGTTGTTGGCAGTCAGGAACTGCGTGGTCAACCGTGTACAATGGGGTCTGGCGTTGTCCTGTTGAAACACAGACCTTTGGGCAGCCAAAAGTGGAAGGACATGGGGGGTCGAAGAATTTCATTGACGTATCGTTGCGCATTCAAGCCTCCTTCAATGTGCACCAATTGACTCCTTCCGTTGTAACTGATCATTCCCCACACCATTGCACCTCCACCACCGTGCGGCGGAGCTTCATCAACGCAATTTTGGGCAAAACGTTCATTTCGCCTACGGTAGACCCTACGCCGTCTATCATGACGCTGCAACAAAAAGAAAGATTCGACACTAAACCAGACACGTCTCCATTGATTGTCAATTGCCCAGGGATGATGCTGGTTGGCCCAAAGAAGTCGATTTTGGCGATGGCGGCGCGTAAGGACAGGTCCTCGGTGAGGTCGTTGTGCCCAAAGTCCAGCGTCATGCAGTCTATTCCGGACAGTTTGATCAGACACATGACGTCCTGCAGGCAATGACTGGGCAGTTGAGGAAGCTGTTGTAAACCTGTCTCTGAGGTGACGAAGCCGAATAAAGCGATCCTCCGCTGCTGTTGTCACTCTGGGTCGTCCACTGCGACGCCAGTCTTCAACTGAGCCAGTGGCTTGGAACCGGTGCCAAAGTCGACTGATGGTACTCTGATGCACGTTTAGATGCCTGGCAACCTGACTTTGACTTTCGACTGCATGCAGTCGGCCAATAACAATGTTCCTTAATTTTATCGATAGAGACGCCATAAATGTCTGCTTGAAAATGAACTGAATTTGTTGTGTGTAGCGTTATTCTTTTATAGGGTTTCGGTTGCGTAGTCAGTGAATAGTGTTCACCCCAAATTTTGTTGCTTTAACGTGCGCATAACATGAGCTGTGGTAAAAAATTGCGTCATAAACACTATTGACCACTGCGTTGTAATGATTACAAAAACGAATGCAATTCAGGTCAACACGTGCATTCGACACTGTAAAGAATATTTGAGGCTGGTTTTTATATACCCTAGCACCAAATTTTACTTACAAACTCATAAAAACGCGCCCTCGGATAGCTATGCGTTTCTTTTTTTGAACAGTATATATATATATATATATATGACTCTGAAACACGGAGAACAAAATATTAAAAAAGACAACCAAATAGTTGCGACCTTTTATAAATGAGTGTTTTCTTAGTATAGACGGAATTAAATTATCTGACTAGATCATCAGGTGTAGAACTAATGGCAAGAAGCATGCAAGTGTCAGTGGAATTCTAGACATTCTTTTTCTGGAATTCTCAAGGAAAGAGAGGCAGACGTTGACCAAAAAACCCAGAGAGAAGACAACTGGTGACAGAAATGAAAAGGATTAAGCAGATGGCATAGGACATTACTTGCCATGTAGTTATTGAAAGTCTGTGCTATTAATAAATGAATAAGACTCTCGTGAACTAAATAGTTTCTTGTTCCTTTTTATAAGCCACGAAGTTTCTTGTTCCTCTTTATAAGCCACTGGTGATACATTGTTATTCTTCTATCTCAGTCATCGTTTATTTGTTTTTGTGACGGTATTGCCTCCCCTGCTTTGCCATAGTGGTCCAACAGTGGCCAAAACTCAAGAGTATCTAATATGGGCCTTCATATGTGTCTACCTTCGCACAAGATTACTCTTGGCAGAGATGTAGATAGAAGGGTAATGACACTTCTATCACAAGAAACAGATCACGAGATATTCAGATAAGCGAAAACAACGCTTTAGTTGAGTACGATAAATCTAGAATCTGCGACAACTTTTATGAAGATTTAAGCAATGATTAATGTTAGCGTGTTAAGCCCCCATCTCTGATTTACTCAGTGGAATTTTTATTATTCTGGCATAGCTCTGTTTAGAGTATGTTTAGTAAATTGACTGAGACAAACATGCAGTACATTTAAAAGGATTAAATTGAAGTAAAATTTGTAAAATTACAAATAACAGAATTTAATAATCACTTCAGTTTTAACAGTTTGAAAATAATTTGAATAGTTATGGATCAAGAAAAAGTTATCATCACGGTCGTGATGGGATGCAATTTTTTTTAAGAAGTTCAAGTGGCACCATATATATTGAACTTAGCTTCCAAAGACGGTTCTGCTCCTTCTGATGGGTTGGTTCTTTTTACACTGCTCACGCTCGTCGCTGGTCAAGGTTGTCGGGTGTAGCTCGCTTCCCAGAAATGTCAGGGAGAGTCTACAAAGTTGTTCCCTCGTCTTAAAGCTTAGGTCACTGTTCCCTTCTTGTTCTAGAGATAGTACTATCTGCTGCTACCACCAATAACTGTGATAAAGAATAGAAATGAAACGCTCTCCCGAGGATTGCGTTTTCCGACACATAGTTATGTGCCGCCCTCTTTTATTCCACCATTCCATTTAACTCAGAATTTACCCTCGATGAGAATTAAATTGAATCCCTCGGGATAAAACTTTCTTTCTATTTAAATTGAATAGCTTTTATAGTTACTTTATATTTAAATGAAAAGGTTAATAATACAGATATAATATGTTTACATTTACATTTCCACTGAGTGAAAAGTGTTCACAATGTACATTGAATATGTTTTCATTTATGTTTACACTGATTTGAAAAGTCTGACACTTCCATTATTTTTAAAAAAGTGGAAATGTTTTTAATTTACATCTACACCTGTAGGAATGCTTGAAAACTTACATTAATTTTAAAGTGAATATGTTTACATCGACATTTACACTGCTTTCAAACTGTAAGTATTATAATTAACATGTACATCATTTCTTTCATCTTTCTCTCCCTGCTCCATATGGAACCTGGGACTACTTTATGCTTTTAGTTCTCTTTAAGAAACTAGCAGTAAAGCAATCACCAGCCCTTGTCAGTGGTGGTTCATAAAATCATCATTCTATAAGCTGAGGTTGCCTGCCTCAAATGATTTGGACATCCATTAGCGATGTTCACATATTAATCTTCACATGGTTATATATATATATATATATATATATATATATATATATATATATATATATATATATATATATATAATATATATATATATATATGTTCGTTCACGTGTTAGTAATGAATAAATTAAGGGGCTGCTGTAAAACTGGTAAGGAATATAAGTTTATAAACTAATAAAAAGGTATTGAATCAGTTTTAAAAATAACAGTTCACATGAGACAAGGGACGTTTCGGGTTTTACCCTTCGTCAGCCACAAACAGGTGACAAAGACAAGAATTACACATAGTAATAGGTACTACAAAAACATACGATGATAAGAAACAATACAAAATGAGCGATACCAGCAGATGGAAAAAGTACAATGATAATACAAGAAAATCGAAAAACCTAACAGAAATACCGAAGCAAGAAATTAAATAATAAACTAAACGAAAAAAAAAAAGAGAATGAACAAAACTTCGGAACAAGTCACTTAGCTAGAAATGTAAATGCTCGGAATACACAAGATCGCAGTCCTCTCTTCAAGTAATCTCGAAGGAAGTGACGTGTAAGATAGCGACAATTTTTAGAGATACAAAAGGATATGAAACGAACCAAAACCAAAATATAAGAAGATAGATCGAAAAAACAACGAATAACGAAGAATGAAAGAGAGAGAAAAGCTACCAGAATTTATGCAAAATGATGTTGAACCCCTACGACCCATGACGGGTTATGGGTTGAGATGATGAGATGATGTTGAACATTGAGACCTTCAGGACATAAAACGCCTAATTGAAAAATAAGACGATTCTCTAATGAAAAGCGAGTCCTGTCATCCCCGACACATGAACGGAGGGCCGTGACATGGATATCGGATTTACCTGAATGGTCAGGCCTATTGAAATGAAGGGCCACCGGTAAATGTTTGCCATGATAGATGTCATTCAAGTGCTCACGAAACCTGTCTGCCAAACGCCTGCCAGTTTCACCAATATAGGTAATGCCGCACCTCTTGCAGATGATAGCATAAATAAGGTTTCTGGATTCGCACGTGAAAGACTCTCTAATGATAAATTTTCCTTTCGGAAAAGTGACTGTCTGAGTTTGGAGTACAAACGGGCAGCTCTTATATATACGGCGTTGGCACGGTTTAGTACCAAAGTATGAAGGGCTAGTATGTCGCAGACGACTGTGTACAAGAATATCCCTAAAATTCCTATCCTTACGATATGCTACCAAAGGTGTATCACGAAATAACTCTCTGGTATCAGGATCAGAGTGGAGAATAGGCAGATGTCGAAACAGAATTCTCTTCGCCGCCAGACGGTGAGGATGGAAAGTTAGAACCAGTTTGAGTCTGTCAGACTGGACAGAAGGTTTAGTAGTGAGTGCAATCTGACGAGTGACGCGTGTGATACGATAAAGAGCATCAGATAAAACATGTTCTGGATAAAGACGTTGGCGAAAGAACTCGAGCATCTCTTGAGCTCGCTGATGGAAATCATCGTCATCGTGACATAACCGACGCAAGCGAAGAAGTTGAGAAAGGGAATGAAATTTTTACAACTAAGGGGATGCGATGAAGTATAAAGAAGGAAACCGTGAGCGTCAGTAGTCTTATAATAAACATACGTTTTAAAACCAGTAGGGCTAATAGTCACAGTGATGTCAAGGAAGTTCACTGAAGTCGTAGAAATTACAGAATTGAATTTGATGGCAGGATTGAAATTTCCAACATAGTCAATGAATCGACGGAGGTCTACCTCAGACATGTCTGTAATGCCAATACCATCATCAATATAACGACTTTAAAATTCGGGTATTGGTCCATCGTAACTATGAAAGACCAAATATTCAAAGTGGCCAATAAAAAGGCAAGCGTAACTAGGGCCCATCTTAGTACCCATAGCAACGCCACTGATTTAGTTGAAGAATTGGCCATTAAACTCAAAAGAGTTGAGATTAAGAACCAACTCAGCAAGGCGAAGAAGAGGACCTGTACTTATAGTAAGATCAGTACGCTGGTCGAGAAAAAATTGGAGTGCCTTGAGACCATCAGCATGTGGAATAGAAGTATAAAGGGAACAAACATCTAGGAGGAAAAGACGGTAAGTACGATCAGGCGTGAATCTGATCGAATCAAAGGTAGTGATAGCATGAGTAGTGTCTTTCAAATAAGAAGGCAGATTGGCGACCAAAGGTTGGAAAATACTATCAAGGATTTCAGAAATACGTTCAGTGGGACAAGAGCAGGCTGAAACAATAGGCCTACCAGGGTTAGCAATTTTATGCACCTTAGGAAGCATGTAGAAGGAAGGCTTACCAAGACTACTATCAAAAATATGGAGAGATAAAGCACCAGAAGGAAGAAGATCATCATGGACAAGGCCCCGGATAGTCTCATAAACAGTAAGATTATTCCGGACTGTAGCATCACCAGAACAAGGTGAGTAAAAGTGGTGTTTACCTAGCTGTGTAACTCCTTCATGAATGTATAGGTCCTTACGCCCCCCCCAAACAACCACAGCA